>JAQFJA010000008.1:17057592-17075003 GCA_029874485.1 Naso brachycentron
GATGGTTAAATGTAATTAACCTCTAAAAATCCCAAAAATGGATGGGGTCAGAAAACACACCATACATTTGGGTTTTCATATGGTCACTTTGTCGTGAAACAGTGGTGTCAATTGTTTTCCTGGTGCTCAGAACAAATAATGTTTTCTACTAAATGAGCAGAACTAAAGATTAAATGTTAGTTGGCCTTAAGCAAGCTTCAGTTCGCAGACTTCTGGCCAACCAGTAAAAAGAATTCTTTGTGAGCTGGAGACTGTGACGTCAAATGGGCTCTATAAAGGCATAAATTCATAGTTAAGCTTAGACAACAAAGTAGGAGGATGAGTTTCAGTGTCCTCCTCCATCTCTTAACTTGCATAACTAATGAGCTGTAAGGCTTGGATAAATTAAGCAGGGCAAGTGACTGCTCTCAGATTTGCACATACTAGCTTACTTACCACAGTGACGGCTAACAAGATAAAGGGATCGTATACCGTATCTAGATTATTTTGTTATATTACTACTCAAAAAACATGCTGGAGATGCTAGAATACAGCCACTATCAGGTGAGATGGACTGATTTTTTTGTCTTCAATATTATTACAAAAACAAAAATATGGGGACTGAAACAGAGTCTTCAGATGAAGCAAATATTTTGTATTTTGAAATATTATTTATTTTGACTTTCTTAAAGACTGTGTGATCCTGCGTGTAGACTGTTATCTTAGCTTGCTAAACCCAAGTCAAAACCGCTGATGTTATGGGAACAAGGCAGTAAAAGCGATGCAGAATCATTTCTTTGTGTCAGTTATCACGTGACATAACTAGACTGCTCCACAGTGTTGCTTCTGTGTAGAGTTTTTGTCCTTAGTAAATAAAATTGCGCAGTTGCAGAGTGAATGATGCTGTCTAAAAAATCTGCACAGTAACTTTGACACCAGTCCTTTATTTCCTTCTTAACTTCATGTATTGAATTGGAAAATATGGTTAAAACAAGACTGCAATCAACCCAGGAAAGTTGTCTTTTTTAAAACTGTGTTTTCAGGTTCTTGATTCACATTACAACTTGATTCCTTTTGTTAACTTTAAATATTAAATGTATTATTCAGAAAGAAAACATATGTCAGACAAGAAAATGAATTTAAAGTGTCCTGTAATTTAGAAACTTAACAGTCGTCACATTCAAAGCAATACTTAAAATCTAGTCTAAAGTCTAAATTTGTTTCCTTTATATTACCCATATTTTATGATCTGTAAGAATCTGTAATTCCAGGTTCTAATATTTGTGTCTTGATCATGTAGGTGCAGTCCCACCTGGAAAACCCCACCAAGTACCACATCCAGCAGGCTCAGAGGCAGCAGGTGAGGCAGTATCTGTCCACCACGCTGGGTGGAAAAGCTGGCAGTCAGTGCCCCAGCCAGCCCCCGGAGCACGGCATGCCGCCCGGGCCTGGCAGCAGCGCCCCCAACAGTCCCATGGCCCTCCTCACCCTTAGCTCTAATTGTGAGAAAGAGGTACGGATGCTCACTACCAAACTTTTTTATGTCATCACATTCTAATATCCAGATAAACTGTAATTATTACATAAAATGTGGTTTTGTGCTGTACAGATGGATGATGTCATTGATGATATTATTAGCTTGGAGTCAAGCTACAATGAAGATGTTCTTGGACTAATGGACCCTGGACTCCAAATGAACAACCCGGTAACTTCACCACCCTGCAAAGGGTGTTGATATATGTGTCTTTGGCTGAATTATAAGACAGCTTTTCTTTTTAAGCATAAACTGAAATGATTTTTATTCATTCCCTGTAGCTCCCTGTGTCTGGTAACCTTCTTGATGTGTACGGCAACCAAGGACTTCCGCTGCCCGGCCTCGCCATCAGTAACTCCTGTCCACCCAATATTAAGAGGGAATACACAGGTAAACTACAGAGAAGCATCTCTCTCACATATCCAAGATTTAATTCTTTTTACTGTTGATTTACTGTACTTAGGTATCATTTGCTTGAATTTAGGTGGGAGTCTTGAACAGGTCTGCTGTCAATTCAAATAGTGAAATCTTTCGAGAGTCAATTTCATTTTTATAACTTAGAACTGAACTGAATAATGACCAATAATAACAAAGTAATGTTCACATCATATGTTATTAAAATCTGAAATAAACACTGACAGAAGTTCTGTTATTTAGTTTACATCTTATCTCTTTTTTTTTTTTAATCTTTTTTGTTTGTTTGTTTGTTATTAATATATCCTTATCAAAGACAAACGTAACACATCTGGATTAGAAAGTAGAAGGTTGGAATAAAATCAGTGTCAATATTGTGTGCAATTTGGAAATGCACAAGATACTATTAAGCAAATATTTGCTAAATAATTACTCCAGCTCCTGGCATGAAGCAAGACAAGCCTGGATCCTGTGGCCAGTATGAAAACTATCAAAGGCCAGAGAGCTTTCCAGTAGGTAAGCAATGCAAAATGAAAAAAATTTTAAAAAGTCATGTTTTGTAAACTGTAAAGGCTGTTTTTTCAATCAGATTTTTTCAGAAACTGTAGATAAAGCATTTTGTGTATGACTAAATCGCACACAATATGATATATGTAAATATAGAAAATGAAAAGCTAATTGACTTGATTTTAGCTTTATTTCCTCATTTAATCCACAGGATATGTCAATGATTTATTTTCTTATTGAACCTGTACAGGGCTAATTAATTTTATTTCAGTGTCTCATAACCATTTTATGAAATTATGATGCTTTATTATTAACTGACGTTCACGTTTCCGTTCCAGAGGCTGAAGTTCGTGCTCTTGCTAAAGAGAGACAGAAGAAAGACAACCACAATTTAAGTGAGTCAATTAAAATGGAATATATATAAAACTAATTTTCTTAATAACTGTGAAGAGATTTTTTAATGAAATACTAAAAAAAGCTTGATCTTGTTACATGACATTTTATGAAATGTTAGTGTTAAACATGTAAATTTTTTTTATATAAGAGGTGGGTATACTATTACGTGGGTGTAATATTTTACAAATGATTATTCATTTTTTGAGTCTTTCATCGAAACCTTTAAGACTAAAAAATGGTTTCCCAAGCTGCCTTATTTACTGTATATTCATAATTTTATAAAAAAATAATAAAATTCCATTTTACAAATTTTAGTTGAACGAAGACGGAGGTTCAACATCAACGATCGTATCAAGGAGCTAGGAACCCTGATACCCAAGTCCAACGATCCGTAAGTGTTTTTTGTATGTATATATGATTTTTAGTGCATGTGCCATTCACATATCTGTCTCCATTCACTGACTTTTTAAAAATGATTTATTCTTTCACACATTGAAAAATCCTTGAAGTATTAAGGCTTATTTGCTTAGAAGGGCCTTAAAAATGTTTTGCTCTGCTTAGCTGGTAAGCTGACTCTGACTGTAGACCTTTGTCTTTTGTATACTCCAGAGACATGCGCTGGAATAAGGGCACCATTCTGAAAGCCTCAGTGGACTATATCAGGAGGTTACAGCGGGAGCAGCAGAGGGCCAAGGAGCTTGAGTGCAGACAGAGGAAGCTGGAGCACGTGAACCGCCATCTCATGCTGCGTATACAGGTAGATCATTAGTCTTTTGTGAAGCAGCCGTCTAACAGTACAAGACACTGAGCCCAGAGACTCATGCTACTTGCCTTCTGACCCCTTGACTTATCATGTAAAGTGACCTTCAGGTCAAAATTTCATTATGCTTTGCAAAACTAATGGCTGTCTCTTCATTAACAGCTTAAAATTATGTTTTAGGCCAATTAGCAAAAGTTGTCATGCTAACACACTAAACTAAGATGGTGAACACGATAAATGTTAATACTGGCTAAACATCAATGTATTAGCATTGTCACAGTGCCCATTTGCAAATGTCCCCAGTGCAGGATCAATAAAGTCTATCCTGTCTATCTTAAAATTATCTTACGTTTACATGACATTTTGTATTTGTACAATAATCCAGGAGTTGGAGATCCAGGCCCGTGCTCATGGTCTTACAGTGGTGTCATCCCCGTCTGTGTGCACATCAGATTTGATGACGCGAGCCATTAAACAGGAGCCTGTCCTGGGTGACTGCCCCTCAGACCTCTACCAGCATAGCTCAACTCCCGACATGTCCCCTCCAACCACACTGGACCTCAACAACGGCACCATTACTTTTGACCAGATTCCTGCAGACGCTGGGGATTCTAGCCCCTATCGAAACTCCGGGACCTGTAAAATGAAGGAATTGGTAAGGGACAACACCCTTGCTCCCATTTCTCCAAGCGATCCCCTCCTGACCTCGATGTCTCCAGATGGCTCCAACAACGTTAGCAGCCACCACAGTTCCTGCTCCAGTGTGGATGAGAAAGAACACGGCTGTTAGCATTGTCTGATGCCATGAGCCATATTGACACTTCTTACTTTCTGCCCATTTAATGCTGAACTCCAGTGTTCAAATACTTATTTTAATGTGACTGAGACATTTCAGTGGCCTGATTGTACACAGTATTTTCACATTCTTCTAATCTCAATGCTGTATAGGTGTTCAGAATTACTTGGGAAATATGTAATGTGACTGATAAATATGACTACAGTCTGTGCTGTAGTAAGGCTGGTCCACTGGACTGTGCAGTCTTAAGACTGTTCTTCTTTAAAACTACCTGTCCCAAATATACACTGAATTGTGTATATTATATATGATTGTGAATACTGTATTGGACTGAATATGTGAAAATGTACTGGTGGTGAAATGAAAAATGTTTGCTAGGAAAAAAAAAAGAAAAGAAAAAAACTTATTGTAGACAGAATACTAGATTACTGATGGTTCCATTGCACAAGAATCCAAAAAATATAAATTGGTAATAAACTATAAAAGGATCAAGTTTTGCATATTATTGCATATTAGTAAATGGTTGTAAACAGATTCAAATTTTCTTTAGTCTTTAGACTATGTAATTAATGTACTCTATCTCATAAAGTGACAGGGAATTTTTTTAAATTTTTTTTTTCACCTCAACTGCTGATTGTCGCAGGCCTTTATATGAAGCAGGCTTGAATAAGAGGCAGGGTTTTGTTTCTCTCAGTTTGATAATTATATATTTTAATTATATACATAATTATGCTTTTTATGTCCTAGTCTGGTCCCCCTATGCTGTTAATACTAACAAAATAATGTGACAGGAACATAAACACACACACACAAACACACACACACACACACACACCGCAGTGTTCAAAATAGCATGTTTATATTGTTGAATATTTATTTAAAATTAAAGTGATGGAAATGTCATTTTGGCTTCGCTAAAGTGCACACTCTGTAGCAGAGGCCAGAATTTTATCCACTTTGTTTTGTTTTCCAGACCTTTATTTGTTTGTAGCCTATTGACCACACCCATGGCCATTATTTTGAGACCCAACTGAGAAAACATAAAGGTGAAACTTAACGATGCACATTAATATGTTGCGAAAAACTACAACTTTAGTAAAACTGGGTCATATTTTACGGATAAAGTGTCCTCTGGTTTTCCCTGTGATGTTCTATGAGTGCTCTGCCTCAACTCTTTGACTCACGGAGGTTCCTGAAAGCAACACGCAGGCTGCCTGCGCCATCTTTGCTGTGAGAAGAATTTCAGGCTCCAGCATACCAAATACCCCTCAATACTGAAAACTACGCAATATCAAATAAAAGGCAAGTTGCAACAACCTTGGCGACCTGGCAAATGATGTTTTTTGCGATTACTACATGTAGGGAAGAGTAGGAGCCTTTAGTAGGAGTCCACTAACTATGGGCGGACTGCATCTGAGACTCAGCTAGTAAGTTGAGGCTCGCATTGAGTATGAGAACAGAGCAGACGGAAATAAAAATCCACGTGGATATTGTGGCTGCCCCCCAGGTACTCATGTAGTCCACTAGCACAAACACACACAAAAAATGTATAAAAACTCTGGGTCAGATTAAAAAAAAGAGAGCGAGAGAGAGAGAAAGAAAGAAGTAAAAAAGAAAAAATATGACTGTGTTCTTATTCCACAGCAGACAAAACAGATATGCAGACGTGCAAAAGAGCTGGTCCACTAGCCAAAACTGTTTTAGTAGTCCTGACATGACAAATCATAATACTTTCTTAAATTTTATTTTATAATAAATGCAAAGTAAAGTTGACAAATAAGTAAAATGTGGTTTATATGCTAGCAAGGGCTCACATTAGTCTTTGCCAAAATGAATAAATTGCTTTTAAAGGAGCTGGTGGACAACTGATTTAATCTTTTTTGTTAGTTGTTTGTTTTACGGGGATTTTTTTTTTCTTTTTTCTTTTTGTCTCTTACAGAACTGGTTGATACCATAGGATATATTTTTAATTTTTATTCATGTTTTTTATCTCTTAAAAATAGTTAAAAATAAATTAATAAATAAATGGGATGCTAATACAGTGGGCTCTATTTTCATCCATCTTGGCGCAGAGCAGATGCAGGTCTAAGCTTTGGGTGCAGGGAGTGCAAACAGGTGTGTCCATCTAATTTGGTAATTTGGTGACCACAAACGAAGGCATCTCCACAGTGCAGCCTGGCGCAGTGGTAAAATAGGAGGAATAGAAGGTGTGTCACAGCTGATTTCAATCAGGCCAATCAGATCAGCTCCTCTCATTCCCTTTAAGACGACGTTGAAGCAGCTTATGGCCAATTCCGTAATGGCTGAATAGAGAGCATTCAAACTTTACATAAGAGGAAACTGACATACTTGTCCAGGAGGCTCAGGCTTATAAATGCTGAATTTACAGTACTACAAATAAACCTCCACAGGCTAATGAATTCAAATTGGCTGGAGAAGGGGTAGCTAATTCTTCCCTCGGTAACATGTGAACCGCTGCCTAGCACGTCATGATGCGTGAAGAGTCAGCTTAATATTTTATGTTATTAACTGAAATAGAGGGTTGCATTGAAAATTATTATTTTGATTATTTATGTAAGTAGGATGCCCTTTCATCTATACCCAGGAGAGTAAACAACTCAACCTCAGACGACTCTTAATGATCGTTGTTCACCAGGGGCACATGTGACTCAAACAACTGTTGTTCTCCAGGGGTCACAAGACCCTAACGACTGTCGGTCACATGAGACCACAACAATGGTCAAGTGAAACCAGTACTTTCACAGGTACTTTGGTGAACACACCCACAGAGGTTAAATACCTGGGTCCTACTCCACTGTCTTGGTCAGACTGGTGCGGACTAATGAGACCGATGCGTACGAACTGATGAAGCCCCTTGGATAAGAGGCGAAACATCTTCCCAGACAAATACAAGTCCAGCTGCCTATGATTCAATTTGCCCAGAGAGAACAATGACCTGGATGAATGAGAATATCCATAGACATGTTTGCTGATATTGTTATTAGAGACCAAAAAAATACAGATATCTAATATATTGGTCGGTAATATATATATGTAATATTGGCTGACGAAGAATATCAAATACTTGTGATAAAGATATGTAATGAAGGCAGGATATCTTACATTTATCATTTAACAGAAAAAACAAGCCACCCTCTGCTTGAAAAACTATGCAATTGCACCATTTTAAATGACAAGTCCAAGCATTTTTTCAGGCATAAAAACAACAACAAACCCCCCCCCCGATATATCTGTAATATCAACAAATTGATCAGACCACATTATTATGTTGCTCATTTTCCCACCGTACCTGCTACCCTCCTCCAACCATAATCCTGCAGCTCTCAGCTAAAGACAGGAGAAAGCAACAACAGAAGGAGGACTATAGGAACAAAACAGAGGCAGGCAATCCAACGTCAGGACTCATGCAGATCTAAATATAGAACAAACATACTCGTATACCAAGGGTTTAACTTTTGCAGACAGGACACCTGTCACTTTCAGTGATTGCATGTGTATGTGGAAACAGAAACACGGGAAAATGTTTGCATGCCTGCTGACATTGAAATCATGTATACTTACAGGAGAGTCTGTGTGTCCTTGACCCCCACTGATAATGTAGCTTCTGTTCACACATGTATGTATATAGTATTTGTGTAGAAAAGCAGAAAGAATCAGGAGGAATAGGACTGCGAGTATCCCTGCAATGTCATTCAAAACATAACACTGCACACTTACAGATGATTTATGCCACTTCATGTGAATAAACATATCTATTGAAGACAAAATCACATGCAACGACATACATACAAAAACGCACATTTCTTATAAGTACGATGTTCAAGGCTTGTCAAAAGATATACATGAATTCCCTAAATAACAATCTCCTCCACACTTCGGCACCTACAGGCTGTGTTTAAATCTCATTCCATCACACAAAGAAAACATAATACACAGCATTAAAAAGCTTCAGCTCTTCAGATTTGCATTACCAACTCTTTCTTTTTGATAAAACATGCATGCACAGTCACACTTAAATGCACAAGATGAAAAAGCAGGGGGCATAAAACAATAATGGGCAGGTACAGAGTCACACTGTACTGCCACACAGCTCGCGTAAGTCTATAACTAGGCCGTGTCGAGCACCACACACACACACACATACACACACAGAGTCGGTGGGTAATTTTACCAGACAAAAGAACCAAGCTGTTCGCCGACTACCATCTTAATGCACCCTGACAAACGAGCGGTTTTGACACAATACCTTTCGATCACAATGTGTTTGTGTTTGCGTTAGCTCCACCACTTCAGTCAAAGCCTCTTTTTCTGTCTCCTGCCACTTTGTCAGCTCTCACAGAGGCTTCAGCACAGAGCAATTTTAAGGACGTTCAATGTAATAACTTGATTTCTTTCCTGATGCCCTGATTTCAGAGAGGGTCTTGGTGCCATGCTTGTGATTTTTCTTTAACTTCTTAAATACACAATAAATGGCAGATTAAGATCAGAAAATAAAAGGACAGAAGAGAAACACAGCTTAGCTGTCACTTAAACTTGCTGTGTCTAAGCAAAACCTTTGTTTTTTCCAATGGATATATGATGCATATGCATGCACAAAGAAAGCCATAACATGTGAGCACACACACTCACACACATATTAAGGCTATACAGATACTTGGCTACTGACAAACTGCTTACACACCTCTCCGGGTGCCAATGCCTTGAGTCAAATTATCCAACACTTTTCACACAGGGAGGACTTACACAACTCTCTCCCCGCGGGGGCCACATTGAAGGTGTCCTTTTGCTAACAACACTATCATGGGCACACACCTACAACACATGCACGCACACACACGTTCCCGAACACTCTTGCATACACACACACCTGCATGCAGACACGCGAAAATGCGCACACGGGTGGAGTAATTACAGACATTTTAATCACTGAACTCTACTCCTGCGGGGCACAGCAGACATAGCAGGGAGTGGGCAGAAGAAGAGGCCCTTGACTGATTTCAACCTTGGTGTAATGATCGTCGTTTGAGCCTGAATGCTTTGCTGCAGCTACTATGGCAGATGCCACTTCTTTTCAGGGAGCCGTGGAAGAACCAAGGATACTCTGTGAGGAGTACAATGGGTTTAGATGGATTAAATGCACCATTTTTCTGCAAAATAAAGACAATCAGGCGTATGATACTGGCAAGGACATGGTCAATTTTGCTACAAATGGATCGAGAGCATAATTATCATTATCAATTTTGTGAAGCTAGAAGGTCGTTTTTAAGCTTTGGCTTAATGACAAGATTAAATTCATAAAGGGACAAATGCTGAAATTTCATTTGTCTAATCAGTCTCCACGTTTAATCAAAAGCATTGTGGGGCTTGTATTGTTTACCTCATGATCACAAGGGATTTGTCTGAGCAATAACTTAATCCAGCTAAAACCAAACCTACAGTGAACAGTAAAAACATTTTTCCAAGTTTTTCAAAACAACTTGTCATGTCCAGGCTTCAGGACACTAAATTACTTTGGACAAGCAGTACGGAGACATTTTCTGGTTTTACTATGTAGTTTTTTCACAACTGAAAATTGGTCACCGTTGACTGCAAGGAAGATTACTGCAAGATTACTGCAATTCCTTTTTCCTGTGAAAGTCCAGCAGTGTTTTGTGGTCTAAAAAACATCACCTGATCTTCCATCAGCATGAGGGTGAGTAGATAATGACTAGATTTTCACTTTGGGTCAACTATCTCTTTAAGCAACACTATGTAACTTTGACCACAACCCACTGCTTAGTAAAACCAAACTAAACGATGCATGTTAAAATGACACACACAACAGCAACTTTTGTGAAACCAGGTCATATTTTATGGGGAAACGTCCTCTGGTTTTCCCTCTGGTGTCTTTCTACTGTTCCGCCTCAGCTTTGTGATTCACGGAGGTTCCTGAAAGCAACATGTTGGCTGCCTGCAGACCAAAGCTGCAGCTGCAGCAGTGGGTTGTTGTTGGGGACAGGTCCACAAAAATAAAAGGCTGCAGACAGACAGAGCAGTCGTAGGACATCAGAGGGAAACCATTTTCTACGTAAAATACGACCTGGTTTTACTAAAATTGCTGTTTTGTGCAACATATTAACATGCATCATTAAGTTTTATTTTTCAAAGCAGTGGGTTGCAGTCAAAGCTACATGGTGTTGCTTTAAGGAAGTATGAAAAACAACAGGACTAACTTCTTGGGATCAAATCACCTGAGTTTTGCTCCACATTGGTGGAGAAAGAGGAGGAGGAGTACACAAAGCCAGGGAGTGTGTGTTAGACTGCTGGGCCGAACTCCCTAAGAGAACGAGGCTTCTCCTTGACCCCCTCTATGTCTTGCAGTTCAGTAGATTAGCTGAAGCACAACAGAGGCCAGTGCTATCGCCGGCTTGCAGCCTCCTCAGCCCCACTGGCCACACAAGATATCACTGACACACACACACGCACACACACACACACACACGCACTCACAAATCTGCACGCTACTTGTGGACACGCATGAGCCTCCCATCAGCACACACAAACACACAAATAATATTGCCAGGCTTCATTCCTGTCGCTGCGCCTGAAGGTTCATTAGTGACACTGAGGTCGCTTCAATATATGCAGCACTTTGAAAGCATTGTGCGCACCTACACACACACATATCCACGCATTAATGCCGACATGGTCTGCTGATTCTATAAGTACACATGTGTTCATGTCCATACTGTACTGCCTTTGAGTTAACATGTGTACAGAGATAAAACAGTATTTCTCTCTTTGACCTTTAATGACGAGTCCATGTGACTGCAGTCGTGCAGTGCGTCTCTGAACTCACATTAACCAGCAGGACTTGGTACTGTAAAAAAACTGATGTCAGGATCAACAATTCACTACCTAATTACTTCAAGGTCAATTACAGCGGCACTCCGCTTTGAAGTTTTTGCAATGAAACATCAAAGGTGTTTTTTTCACCTCAGGATTTCAAAGCAGCAGGATGCCATAGAGTAATGTAACAAAAAAGGAAGGATGTGAAAATGAGGGTAGACATTCTGGTTACATGATTTCAATGCCAGAGAAGGCAGACGGGAACATGAGAGAGAAAGAGCAACATTTGTCATATTTCTTTTATAGATGTTGCATGGGATTTGTTGTACATGGTGCATAAGGTAAATGTCATGTTCACACAGCGTGCTCTGATAGAATCCCCCTGAGAACTGGAACATGTGAAGCAAACGGCATGATCCTGGCAAAAGTTCAAATACCGCTAAAATTAAAAAAAAAAAAAAAAATCAGGCTAAAATTAGGGCTGTGAAGGATAATTGAATAATCCTGCTGTAATCAAATATAACACGTGTTCTGTAATTACCATTTGCATGAAGTCTTCTGGGTTATTTGTCATTTTCTAATGATGCCTTGCAGTTGACTTTGAAAAGTACATGCCGAACCTCACAATTTATAATCATTTTGAATAAAACCTCATTACTGAACCGTGTAAATTACTATAATTTGGAATAAGAAATCATTACCGAAGAACTATTAAGGGACTGGATTTGTTCAAGTATTTGACATTGGACATTTCTTCTGTGATTTAGATTGCAATATAATTTGTCGAATTATTCATCAAAGTGGCCACGCTGGGATTGTTCCTGCAGCTTCTAATACAGTGAAGTTTCTGGATCAACCTTTACTGGGCATTATTATAATACTGCACACTGCATGAAGCCTTAATGCTGTGAGTTTTGATAAAGACTGGGAAATTAGACAAATCACACAGCATCTGATGGCTGAGGTCGCCCCTCAAGCTGAATTTCAATGTGCAATATTCAATTCTCCTGTGTGCGGAGGGCCAGACAGTAATTGCACATCCCTGACATCTGTGTGCTTGTGACATTTCACATCTTGGCTCATCTGCCAAGCAAAGCTTCATGAAAAATGCCTGCTTGAGTGAGCTGAATCCAGCGATAGCGTTCATATTTTACATAAAAAAATCAAAGGGAGGGGGCCTAGGTTTTCCCAAGTGGTACCTGATGTGCTGCACAATGCATACAAAGAAAAACCACACCTATAAGGTGATGAGGTTGTTTTATGAAAAAAAAAAAAAAAGATTGATTCACTCTGTTGTAACATCAGTCCATAACAGGAGCAACACAAACCACACAAGCGTTAATCCACAGCGAGGGTAAGGATTAGGTAAAATAATAATTAATTAATAACTTGTGTCAAAATAAATGTAAGGTACGGCTTACATTGATGATGCAAGTTATTAATCAAAACCGTATTTTATGTTCAGTTTGTGTGTGAAATCAGTCCGTGGTTCAAAAACTGATCTTCTCCTGAAGTGAATGCGTTTTTGTCATTTTGTGTGCCCAACCTGCATCCTGCTATCTTGTTTGAGTCTCTTAACTGTATCTACCTTGAGCCAGCCATGCACTAAAAAAGAATCCACAATGGACTGACCGTTAATCAGTTTAGTGCTGCCTGACTTGTTGACAAAGATCAGTATTGCAGTTTGCAAAACAGTTTACAGTTTAGTATTAGGAGCGCCATGAATTGGGCTAATGCTAATGAGTGACAAGCTAGTATTAGCAGCTAATGCTTTTCCAAAGCACTCTAGGAATAAATAGTTCCAATGTGAAGGTAATTACTGAAGTCATAAGCTGTTTTACAGTAACATGCCCTGTAAGTGTCAAATTTAAAAAAGGCTTAAAAATAATTAACTGATGAAACAGACTGAGATCCAAGTTAAAGAACCAGTAGCGGCATTTCTAACTAATGCCAAGGTCAGACTACAGCCCCATAGTGGTCCGGCCAGGAAAACGTAGGGCGTCGGGTAGGCTTGGAAATGATCAATGAGCATCGGGCACCACAATCGATCATTTCATTTATTGTCATAATGAACGACAGCCGATGCATCTGGGACGCCTCACGACCTCACAACAGAAAGACTAGCATGTCTGATGTTCTGTTTTTGTTTACCTCCCATGTCTGCTTGTCAGCAGTAGTAGTAGTGGCGATGGCGATGGCGAGCGCTTCCTTGCCGGTGACATCACATACGTCATGAACTGCAAACGACAATTGATCGGGGAGCGGCGTGTAGTCTGTTGCATCTCACGGCCACGACACGGCAAGAATTTATGACTCTTTAATTACATTATCTGACACAATGAACATTTTAACAGACAAAAATATCTTGAGGTCCAACAACTGTAGCTTTATGTTATCTAGTTACTCAAAACTGTCAAAGTCTATCAAATCACCACAAACAGTTTTATGCTAAATCAACTTTAAATCAGAAGTGACCTGAATCATTATAAATTTATTTGTATTACTGCTGTATCAGATGTAGACCTTGTATGTAGATATGCAGGCCCTATAATCCTGATTCCAAAAAAGTTGGAATATTGACGTAAGTAAAAACAAATTGCAATAATTTGCAAAGAGTTGGTCAACAAGATTCATGTGTTTCACAAAGTGATGAACCTTGTGGCATCCTTGCTCGTGGATGACTGAGCTTTTTTTTTCTAAGGATGCCCCTTTTGCAATCATGGTATCACCTGTTACCATTCAACCTGCTTAACTACGGAATGTTCCAAACAGGTATTTTCTAACTAAAGGTAAAGGTAAAGGTACCTTGATCAAGGGTACTGACTGGAGATAGACTGTCTACTGTACATGTTTTGACGGTGGGGGAAACCGGAGCACCCGGCATAAACCCATGCAGACACAGGGAGAACATGCAAACTCCACATAGAAAGATCGTGCCCCAGTTGGGAATTGAACCTAGGACCTTCTTGCCATGAGATGACAGTGCTAACCACTATGCTCACCGTGCTGCCCACGGTGATCCTGGTTTAAAATAAGCACACATTTACAAAAATAAATCAATTTGATTAAGTAAATCATAAAATACCTTGTCTTTGTACTCTTTTTAATTGAATTTATTTTAAGGTAGGATTGGCAGATGCTAATATAGCACAGCTACCCAATATATTTGAAATCAGGGTTGTATCAAATATCCCATTACACCATCTTCAGAAGACGTATAGCAAAGCAACGTATGGTGTCGCACATCAGTCATTCAGAGTTCATAAAAGTAACGAAGAATGGCCCGCGTGTTATGCCGAGTCTGTCTTGAACTTATAACTTCCCAACATTTAGAATCGACAAATGACATAGTTGTTTATCTCGACAGTGGGCTGATAACAGTCAGTGCCACTGCTTGCATGTGTGTGCGAGAGAGAAAATGCCTGGTTGGGGTGAGAGTCGGGGGGTTTGTGGTGTGTATGATGAATCCATCTCCCTGCACCTCCCTGCATTAGCATTGCTAATGTGAGTAAGTGGTTTAGGAGCGGTGCCATGAGGAATACCAAGTCAATCTGGCCACCAGTGAATGTATAAGGACTGTCTGTAGTTAGATGGCTTCATGCTCACCCACACACACACACACACACACACACTTTCCTGAATGTCAATGAAGAACTGCCAACAACTCTGCTACTCCTTCATCAGGGGTCACACATAGTGAGAGAGGGGAAGCTAACTGCATGTTATGTGTGCGTATGTGTGTTGAGTGTTTGCCCTAGGGCTGATTGATAAGTTCACGGCCTTAGGTGGATGGAGATGAGTGGTACAGCTCTTACTGCCTGCATCGGCAGTTCAGTCCTTTCAGTGATAATGCAGGAAGTTTGGAGTTAATACTTGTGTGGTATTTTCATTTCAGATCATTAAAAATTGCAAGTCAGCATTGTCTAAAGAAATGGACAACACCGGCCTTTGTGCAGTCATCTTCCACGTTTGAATTCAGCATCTCGCTTCCTCACCCAGGGTGCCCCCTTCTTACAGCATGTCCTCGCAGATGTTCTTGGTTGAGCCCTTGTGACGGAGATTGTATATGACTACATGAAGACTGATGCTGTCCATTTTCTCCAAGAGACTTGACTTGCAATTTCCAATGATCCAAAACCGAAACACTATAAAAGGTTTTAACTTCAAACTCTCTGCATAATCGTGCAAATAGTAAAACTGCATTAGCATGTAACAAGAGCTGTTAAACTGATCTTCTACCTGAGGCCATGAACTTATCTATCACCCCTTGTATGTGTCTGCATCTGCTTGTCTCTGTGTGAGTGTGTGTGCAGGATACAAATGCATTCCAGTTTTTGGAAAGCGGATGTTAAACAGACCTGGTGGGGTGTTGCATCCTTTATAGAAAAGGGTACAGAGGAGACATGAGGGAAGCCAACAGCACTGTGCTGATGTTCCCCTCTTGCCCTTGAGCGGGAACCCTTTACTTACCCTCACAACACGTCCCCTCTGCTCTTGCCATCATACCTGGAGGTGCACTGTGACACGGTCCCAGAAAGCCCAGATTGTCGCCTCTCTTTTCTGACAGCCCCTGACTTTTTCGGCATCCATCACTCCTGACCCCCCCACCGGTGCCCCAAAGCATCTTCCCATAATGCAGCAGGGTAAGATGAATGAGCCTGTGTCGTAGCACTCCATAGGGTGGCTGACAATCCCAAGAGCCGCCACACTTGGGCGAAGCAACTTCTGGACTGCGTGATTCTTTTGAAGTGATATATGAGGGATAAATACTGTGTGTTCTGCATATTGCCACACAGTCACAACCTTTGCACACATTTATGGTGACTTTCATGATCAAAATTTTGTTTTAAAGTGTTTTATAAAAAGCTGACTTTTAAGTAATAAAAAAAGATTGCTTTGCATGTGAAACCTGCTCAGATGTATTAAAGCATTTTGATAAGAAAAAATGTGAAAGCGGCCTTTTACAAAAGTCCCTGTAGTGCATAAAGGAATCCCGCAGGGAATCAAGTGCTATACTCTTCAGCAGGAGCTCTAGGTATACACGATCTGTTTAAAATGTAGAGCAAGCGACCTCTTTTAAAAATAAAATCAAAGTGTGGCCCATGTTCATCTACATGATTATGGTAATCTTGAGGATAAAACATGTAAAAGCAGTTCTGCTATGTTCAGGTCTGACAGCTTCTTTGTGGTGAGAGGCATCCATGTTGTAGGCTAATCACCTCGATTCACACAGTTCGCCAAAGAGAGAGAGAGATGTAGTGAAAGAGGCAAAGAGATGTAAGGAAAATGTATGAGTAAAAGACAGGAAAAAATCTTGTCTGAACTTGAACCTACTTGTAAGTTGACAGGTAATATTTAAAATGGTGCGTCGTCTCTCTGAAACTTGGTGAGATTCTTAGCTTCAATTCTGTCTGATACTGCAGTGCTATTGCATGTTAAGAAGGTCAGGCTAACATACCACAAACCTACTCTGTATGTAAAGCACTGTGTCCCTGTAGCTGCCTGAAACAGTCTGATGTAACACAAGGCCTGTATCTATCCTATATCCTCAGTGACACTGTATATCTACACATTTACATGTCTGCTGCCATATGCATTGACCTTCTCTCACTATGAGGAGTGTAAGTACAAGTGATCGCTCGATACAGCGGCATGGCTGTCAGGAGGAGTCGGGGAGGTCACCCGTCTGCATGCATTATTTAACTGAGAGGCGGACAGCAGGTCAGGACCTGGTGGAGGAGGACCGGACGCTCTGAGAGAATCGGCTCAGTGCCAGCAGTCGCCCTCCTCTGGCCAAAATCAGAAATGTGGGAGGTAATCCTCCATGCAGTTACTCCCTCCTGGAAATAAAATGGACAGTTTTCAAGAGGCTAACAAAACTTTAGCTTTGCAGTGTCGTATGTAGCACTCTCCAAAATCCAGATTCAGTCTGAATATATATTTGAGAAGATTTCATAATAATGCGTATTTTAAACACATAAAGTAAAATGCAAATTTCTATTATATTGGGTTTTTTTTAAATTTTATTCCTCATACTGTGTTAATCATTTTATTTGACTGTGAATGTTAGAATACATGTCCAAATGGGCAGACAGGTGGATGAATGGATAGATAGACCACCAAAAATTTGTAGAACAGTGGTTACATACACAACTCTAGTTTTAATTTTTATAATT
>JAQFJA010000008.1:17106094-17116337 GCA_029874485.1 Naso brachycentron
TATAACCCAGCCAATATTTTTTTTTTTTTTTTTTTTTTTTTTTGATATCCTTGTCATGATTGATAGATATCATCAAAATTAAAGGCTCAACTCTGAGGTCAGGAAGAGTGATTTGCTGTCAGCGCTTCTTTAATAGTGAGAGGGGAGCCGGCGAGTCGTTTCTCTTTGGGGACAGTGAGAGAAAGGAGAGGAGGAGGAGGAGGAGGTTGAGTTGAGGAGGAAGGAGGCAGAGATGGTAGAGGGATGAGAAAGGTGGAGGAAAGCGTCTTATGAGGTTATTAGGTTTTAATCAATATGGTATATGGCCAGAAGATGATTGGAAAACAAACCTAATCTGGGAAGCAATACGTCTCTCATTCATCTCCCTGGCTGTCTCTCCAGTGGATCTGCCAGACTCACATAACCACCTTTTTCCATTCAATACACATCACAGCAAATGTCGGGCTCCTGTATATAACAACCGCTTGAATAAGGCAAACAGATAAAAAAGAAAAAAGCCCCCATGTCATCTGAAAACTTTGCAGTTGGTGTGAACCTGTGTATTTTTTATTTTTTTAAGTCTAAAAAATATTTAAATCATTAAGCACTTCTAAGAGGATGGAGGTGCTTGTTGGACACAGTAAAGATCTTTGGGATCATTTATAGGAGAAGCCTGTTTTTTTCACATCAAGCCCTATCATAGGTTTAATTACAATCATACGCACTATTAAATGGCGATATGATGACAAATCATGCAGTCCTGACAGCTGGAGCTCATTGCTGACGTCACGGCTAGCTAAAAACAACAGAGTTGAAAGGGCTGTCACTGAATCTGTTGAAAAACACAATATAGGCCTAATTTAAAGGACAAGAAACTCACCAAAAATGTAGTGGTGTCGTCAAATGTATCGACACTGAAACACTGAGTTAAACAACAGCATATCACCTAAAAACAGCCTTTTTAGCTACTTCAGGAAAGAAACAAACAGCTGTTTCTGGGTCATGCCACTGTTTTTAGCCTCATGTCTTAGTGTCAAAACATCATTGGACATGAAAGTACATTTGGTGAGTTTTGTCGTCTCCTTAAAGAAGCGTTGGGTTTTTTTGTTTGTTTTTTTGTTTTGTTTTGTTTTTTTGATGGATTTGGTAAGTGTCCATGCATTTCTGTTATTTTCAGCCAGTGCTGACACCAGCAACAAGCTCCAGCTCTTCTTACTGCACCATTCATCGTTAAATCACTATTTACCACTGTACATAGTCATAATGAACCCTATGATAGGGCTTAATGTGCAAAAAAACAAAATCCTATGCAAAAATGTGTCACATGCAGTCAAACAGAAGGTATAAAACAGGTAGAGGTGTTTGCACAGTGCGCCTTTCTTTTTAAGAATGGGCGCAAACAAAGTTATTTAAGTTTTTCCTTTTTTAATTAATGCATTAAAACTATCCTGGTTTGTCCTTCCGTCAGTACGCCCAGAAGCAGTGGGCAGCCACGCCCGGGGACCATTTCACTAAATTTGTAGGTGTCAATCTGCGTGTGGAACATTGTTTATTGTTTATTGGATCCCATTCTAGTCCACCTGAACAGAAAATTAGTTTACTTTCATACATTTGGACTAATTTTTAAAGGTGTACATTACAAGAATGTATTAGCCTAGAAATCTAGACGCACCCAAGCGGCAGCAAATAGATTTGCTCAGCCAGTACGTCTAGCAACGAGCCATAAGGACTTTATAGGTCCTGAACACCGTTTGTGTTCACCAATCACAGCGCTCTATGTGTTCAGAGAGTCGTTGGGCAGGCTTAACGCGATGACGACAGGCTTGCGACAGTGAACAACCACAAAGATGGCGTTGGCGAAGGAAAAGCAGTTGTTTGAATCGGCGTTGGCATCAACTTTGGCAGAATTAGACTTGTCCTTTTCTTTGAAAGTTGAGCAAATAAAATGCTCTCAAGTCATTTCTTTCGAAGAAAGACGTATTTGCTGTTTGCCTGTTTCCGTCGCTTTCAATACGTCATCTTGTTCTTTGCTCTGATTGGTCATAGCGCCACCCTATACGCGCAGAGGCAGTTTGAGAGACAGCGCTCATCCCGCCCCTTGGATTGAGCGGAGGTCTATCGGTCGCTGCCAGACTATACATTTTAATGTTATAGTATGGCTTGCCAGGCTAAGAATGTATGCTTCTCTCTGTCTAATTTCCAACATTGGAAGACAAAGTATCAGAATGTTGTTGGGGCAAAAGAGCATAAAATCCAGTGACATTTTGGCTGTTTTGTAAATGATGTTGGACGTTGATTTTTAATGAGTCAGTGTGAAGATTTATAAAAATGTCCATTAGTTGCACTAGCTGCAGTAATGGCAGATTTTTATACAGTAGCATTATGATAAATGATGGTACATAAGCAGATTACTGTCAAGGCAAACAGTCCTGATTTACTGGTTGTTTTCTTTCTCCCTCTAAATGACCACAAGTTCTGAGTAATGACAGAACATTGCAGTGGATACAAGATGAACTTTCTTTGCGCAATGGCTCGACTGGTGATGAGGATTTCCACAATGAGGGAAACCTGGTGAGAAGCTTTGCTGGTAAGTATACACCCTGGGTAGATACCTGAGGGCAGATCAGGACACGCTGCAGGAATTACATCTTCCTCTTGGCTTGAGAACGCTCAGGATTCCCCAAGCAGGACCATTCAAAAGAAGTATGTCTGGGCTGCTCTGCTCATCGTTTTGAAACTGTGACACTTCATAAATATCTGTAACGGACGATAATGTATGGGGGGTTGTGATATGTTGGTATCAATGATAACCGCAGTATTTGAAAATGAAGATTTTCTGGGGCATCTGTTGGAATGGACTACACTCAGCGCCCCCAACCCAGTATAATCCTACACCACAAATTATTAGGATAAATCCAAGGACTTTTAATTAGTCTTAAATTCATAGGTCAAGGTAAAATAAATAAAAATCCGACATGCAAGATGCACAAAAGAAAAAAAAATGTAGGCCTACTAAAATTTACTGATAAAAATACTAAGTACATCCCTGAGAGAGTTTCGGTGTGTGATTGAGTGTGTTTAGGAGCCATTGTTGTCAGGAACACCTTCAAAAAGACGAACATGGAGGATAAAACTATGCAGGACTACAGTATGCAGAGTGGAGGCAAGTGGGGCAGGAGGCTAACATCAGATGTTAAACAGTTAAAAAGTTGTTAAAGTCAGCCTGACAGAGCTTGCAAAATGCTTAGTGTTTGCTGATGTGGCAAGCATTAGAAACGGAAAGGTTTCGCACCAAGTGGACTGGAATTTGCGAGCGTTTTTCCTCTTTTTGGGACCTTTTTCATTCATTGTCAACAGCAAAGCGAGCGGAGCCCAACAACTGTATTGCAGAGTGCCTCAGCTGAGAGCTTGAGCGAGCGTAGTGACGAGTGATGCAAGGAACGACAGATCAAGCAGCGTTGTTCACCTCTGGGATGGGTTGCCAGGTACCACGACATGTATCCTACAGTCCGGTTATATCACAGAAACTGTGACACAACTAGGGCTGGGCAATGTGGCAGTATCACGATATTTATTTTATCACGATTCTCGATTATTTTACAAGTTGCAGAAAATGCAGGGCCAACAGTTTTGCTTACCAACATACGGTTGGCTTATGTTTGGTTCATTGGCTGGCTCCTCAAGATGATTTAGTTTTAATTTATGAATAATTAAATTCTAAAGATTACATGTACAGTAAATGTATTCTGTAAACTATGTGCAGGATCTGCAAAAATAAACAAATTAAAACTGAAAATATTGCACTTTTCAGGCGAATTCACGTGACACTGTGTTGCCAACCAGTCAGTGTTGAGATTCCCCTGACATCACTGACATCCCAATGTCCTGACGGCACAAACAAATGTCCTGACATCCAGACGTTGAATCAGACATGGCAGTCAAAACAATGCTGTGTGTGAACACTCGAGGCTGTACAAAACAACATTATACACCACAGGATTATGTTATGAACACAAGACATGATGTTGTTAAGTTGTATGTTTCTAGCACTTCCACAACTGATGCTGTGCAGAAATGATGATTATACGTAGTTAATGACAAAAGAAATGGCAAGCCCCCCTTCCTCCTGACGCTAAGCTTACTTGCTAACATAAACGTCCCCGTTGTTGCTGTGTGTAACTTAACAGCGGATGATTTTATAAACCCAGACTCTATGTCCAGCGTTTTCTAAAATGTCTTGGACCTCCACAACTGATATAGTGCAGTAAAAAAATTGGTATATCAGCCATAGTTGCCAAGTCCCCCCTCCCTCAAACTGGCTAATGTATGCAACTCAATTCTGAATCGTGATGCTTTCCTTTTGTTTTACAAGACTACATCATGGAAGGGAAGGGTAGTTGCTACATGTCTGCTGTGTTTAGTTTATCTGCATGTATTTATGGGAAGCATGGAACAAAACGGAGCAGCAAATAGTGTAATTTGGTGGAGAGAAAAACGCGTTGTGTGTGAGCCTAGAACTGCAACAGAATGTGCACTGATGCACAATGCAAAGGATCTCTATTTAACGGCAGATCGCGGACACATTGTAATCGTTCATGTTTTAATATCTTCTTAACTTACACTCCTAGAAACAGCCATTTAATTTGTATCACTATAAAATCAGGGGTCAGCGGGAGAAATCAGCCATCGGAGTACAGCAGGAGAAAGTGTTAAAATAGGGAGACTTCTATTTTTACATCAGGAGTGTCGGCTGGTGTGGACTGAAAGGGCAATATTAATTTTCAAATTTTCCGTGGATATTATGCTTAAAATGCTATTATAAATTCTGTTGGTCATTATAATTACAAATTGTGTGAAAATCTGATACTGGGGCAGCCCAAATCATGTCAAAGGACAAATCATAAACTACCACATCCAGGATCCATCATTTTACTTTAAATTATAAATTTTATACACACAAACCTAAAGCTTATTGACACAGAAGGCAATTTGGCAAAACTGTCTTAACGTACAGCCTATCTGAAACTATCCTGGAAAATGCAATGTTACTTTTCTGTAACTGTTATGGAGGTTTGATAGCACAGAGTAATGGAATTTTTATTTTGTAAATGCGTTCTGAAAAATAAAATGACAACGAGTTCAAATGCCACCATCAGCTTGGCTGTCAGATCTGTTTTATTGCCACATACACAAGCACATACACAAACACACACAAGTCTGATTGGATCGAGTCATTCATACATAAACACAGCAGGCACACTGCTGCATGAATCAGTTTTGCCCCTGCCATTCTTTCATCAACAGGCCTGTAGATCACTCAAGATGTGTTTCCGCACAGCTGGAAAAACATCATTATAAAGTATGTGACTTTTAGGGGGATTTGGTAAATGCATAATGTGCAGCTGGCTGCAAGAAATGGGGTCTAGTGTGTTTGAAGGTAAATCTGTTCTTTTTTTGCTTATTTTTCCAAGTCAGATGGGGTGAACATACAAACTGTTGGCCACCACTGCTCTACTTTAAATGTATGTATTCATATCTACTTGCACCTGACTGGTGTAATACTAACAGAAGCAGGTGGTGGACAGTGCCTTGCCTAAGGGGACCTCATTGGGATTGTTTTGGGAAGGAGAAGCATCCAACAACTTGAACCCTGGTATTTTCCTCTGTACATCTGTGTGTTGCATCAGCATGTGATTATGCACAGACGTGGATATGACAGTGCCCTTTTTCCCTGCAAACTGCCACCACATCACCTCTTGGTTTTTTCCACATTGTAACAGAGCCCAGGAGAGGGATGCTGCAACAGAACATGACTAAATATTTCAGCAGAGCAGATGGCATGGACTTTGTAGGGACTCATAGCGAAATAGAAGAATATCTAGACTCTGGATTTTCAAGATCCCTGCAGGTTTATTGCAACATTTTGACCAACAGAGTGTTGGTGAGGAGATTAGCAGAAATTATGCAGTCCAATTCATTTGTGCCCAATAACCTCAATAATCTACTGAGATGGCAGCCACACAGTTTATGAGGGAGGAATTTTGTTAATTGTATCATGTACTTTGAAATCAAAATTAATGAAGTTATGTACTCTAATTTGTTAAAGGTCATGGTGACTGATCGCTAGGCCTTAGCATGCTTCTTTAAAGTTGCCAAAACTGTTAAACTTTCTCATTTTGCCAGTTGGCATTGACAAAAGGATGATTTACTACTTAGAAGTCACAGTAATTTTTTTTTTTTTCTTCTTAAGACATAGATATATATTAACAGTCTTCCCCTTTTAGGCAACGGCTGTTGCTTTTACCAACTAAATTGACCAAAATTTATTAGCTACGGCTAGCAGGCTAACTAAGCTAACACTGGCATCTTAAGTCTGTTAAAAATACTCAATGTTAATTTTGACAGCAAATTTTGATTTAATTTTAGTCCGCCTTTTGACTAAAATGCAATTTTGTTTTAGTCATACTTTAGTCAGCTGTAAAGTTTTAGTTATAGTCAAGTTTTTGTTGACTAAATATCAAAATATTTTCGCAAAATCTGCTTTACTTTAGTTGACTAAAATTGACCAGGTTTGGGGTGTAAGTTTAAATGTTTAGAAATTCAGTTTATTGGAAACACCTATTAATCTGTTATTAAATGGTATTAAGGTTAGAATGCGCAGTACAGACACAACTTAATTTTTAAATTTAGAAAACTCCCTTTGCACTGCGTGCTATTATGTCTCCTCTGAACAACAAAGTCATTTAATCCCATTTCCCTCTTCATTTTGTGAGAGGTTTATGGTGCATAACTATCACTCACACTTTCACACCAGCAGGTGTGTTACATGTATGACTTATGCATATGTGATTTTTTTCTCTGGTAATTCATTAAAGAGGAGAGCCTGGATCAGCTGATTTACTTTGTTGTGCGCTGTGTGTTGTGGTGTTTGTTAATTGGTGTGAAAATGTTCATGGACTCTGGTGGTGTAGTGGGGCACTGATCACATCATCTTTGCCCCTATCCCAATAGCAACACCTCTTTAGTCTATACCAAATAGAACGGTGGTTACGTATCATTACCCAAGATTCTGTGAGTATAGGTGTAGCCCTCTGAGCGGTGGGCTCCACTCATTCACTCATGTTAGCTAATGTTAGCATTCCCTGTTTATGAAAAATCTCCTTCTTTCAATTTACATGTTTATTTCCTCCATGTATTTTTTTGGTTTGTAACAAGTGTGCAACATGCATGCTCATTAGCTTCAGTTCCAGGGAGGTAAATAAACAGCTGTACCTCACAAAGAGATTACTTCTGATTTAATCTCCTCCAATCTCATCCCTCCCCAACATTTTCATCTCTTTTTTGTTCTTGATGAAAGTGTCAGTTAACTTTCCCATAGATTTTGTCGACCTGAATTGTTGCCATGAGGCTGTATTTATTTAAAGTCTCACTGTCGTCAGAAAAAAGGGGTCACTGACAAACATGTCATTGTAGTTTTTGATAACAAAATAAAGAGTGTTGTCTCTGGCTGGCTTTTTACAATTTTCCAGCTGACTTACACACCTCTGAAAGTGTCATAAATATACAATTGATTGTGAAAGAAAAAAAAGGGGATTAAAGCGACATTAAGAAAAAAATTCACCATCTACACCAGATGATCCAGGTGGAACACGTAAATACAAAAAAGCATGATTATTCTTGTTGTACAGCAGAGAGCCGTACTCGACATAAGTATAAATGTAACACCAGTATTGTTTTTAACTCTATTTATTTTAAAGCATCTCAATAACAGAGCACAACAGTAGAAGTTATAGAGTTATTATACAAACAAGCAATTACTTTAAAAGGGATCAGAGTAAAAAAAAATGCTCTGCTCTATGCTTTTACAGTTTAGAACCGCAGAATGACCATCCTGCAATGCTGTAATCTTGAGAGGTAATTATTTTGTAATCTCAAGATTATAAAGCTTGCAATCCTGCGATTAGAGGTTAATTTATCTTGTTCCGTCAAGTAAACAAAAGGCAGATTTATCTTGATAACAAAACAATTTATCAGAAGAAAACTGGCATACTCCATAATATTAACGAGAGTGAAATATATATAGCCTATATTCTCGGCTCGGGTTTTAAAGCATCATAAATGTTTTTTTCTGAACTTTTTGCCATCTGTAAAACCAGCCTCCTAAAAAAAATAAGGTTGGCATAGGTAAACTGGAAAAGAAAATGACAGCATTGTTGGGTGTTTGGTTGGTTTTTGGTTTTTGCTGACAGCAGACTCAAGAGAGGGTCTGGATGGAGACAGCAGGCAATCAATGTAAGCACAGGAGGTACTCAATGGAAAATAAAACCTGATAAAATTCCTCCTACACTTGAACAAGCATGGTCAAGGCTATATGTCTACTTCCTTGTTCGAACTGTAAGTGTTTCTATAAATGCTTTCAGGGTAACAACTAATGTGTTTGACCAACTTAACACAGGGGTTGCAGCAGCATTAACTTTTCCGGTCTGATCCAATGTCAAGAACCTGTTTCACGATGATGAAATTCAACACAGTGGATGCACTATCATGTACAGCCCTTTAAAAACAGTCTGCATCCCCACCAAATAACATAGAATGAAATGCTCTTCAAGACTGGAAGTAATGCTACATTACTGCTGTAAGTACTTGGTCAAGTACTCACAGCAAACAATTTCATATGTTAAAGCAATGATGAACACATTGTTTTAGCCTTTCCTTAAAATTTGCTTTGACCTTAAAATGACCAGTGACACACTGCATGCTGTGTTAGCATGTGGGGCTTGACAAGCTGCAGTGACTAATCAATCAATCAACAATCAATGATCTACTTTCATCAATGTAGAAGAAAATGGTGCTAACCCAGGCAAATGTCCAGTGAATTTTGCCAGACCTCAGTGAGTGATGAGACCACTGAGAGCACAATGGGCTTGTCTTGCAGGACTATTTAGCTGGTACATGAGTGAAAGACAGAAAACAACATCATAATTAGCAAAAAACAACAACGTTATTTGACCATTTTTAAAACGCGACGCAAACTGTAACAGCAGACGATTAGTGTTTAAAATATGTTTCATTTTGCCGTGATGTTTGCCTCCTTTCGCACCCACTCATGATCTGCATGGGAGGTACACACATCTGCTCGCATGTAATAGCACTTTGTCAATGCCTGATGGTTTCTGCATTTAAATGAAAAATAAAAAATTCATTTAACAAAAACATCTCCTCATTTGCCCATCTTAAAAGCTTGGATAACGAGTGTGTGGAGGGGAATGATGTGTTAGACAGCTGGAGCATTGATTTAGCATCAAATTGAAGTCTTTTTTTAGTCTCTTCTGTCTTTAAGGGGAAAAAAAGTAAGTAAAAACAGGTTGTTTGTACTCTGCTGTGGTCGAAATGACACTGAACTATTTATTGATGCCTTTGTATTGCTCTCCCCTTTGGAGGTCTTAATGCAATCATCCCAAAACAGGATTTTTAACTACAATGAAGCTCATCCCTATCTGAAAGAACAACTCTGACTGATTGATCAGATTGATTTAAGAAGCAGTGTTTGTGTGCAACTCTATGATAACACATATATGCAACAAATTTAAAGGTAAAATATCTACTGATACATCAATTAGAAATTTCTATTTGAATGTGATGGATGTCATCAAAGGCAAATCATGCCTTTCATGGGTACCTGCTAGCATCAAAACTGGGTCTGTTTAACTGTAGGGACACTCTTTCTCTCTCTCTCTCTCTCTCTCTCTCTCTCTCTCTCTGTCTCTCTCTATCTATCTTTCTCTCTCGTTTTTCAGACACACACGCCAACACACAGACACACAAGTGGACACCCCAAGTGATAGAGCTGTCTGCATTTGGAGGAGGCCCAACTCATTAGGGTGATTGTCTGAGAAGCGCCTCTGACCACAGATCATGAAGTGCATAATTGGCCCCGCATTTGCAGTGAAGAGGGAGAATGTGTGTATATGTGTGCCTGCCTGTTTGTGTGTTTGTCTATCAAAGTGAGAGCAGTATTGAGATGTAGGCAGATGCTATTTTTCCCAAGATATAATGCAAAATTATGCCCTTATATCAGTACAGATGATGGATTTTAGATCAGAACTTTCAGGTCATTACAAGATTTGAAATTGGCTAGGTCAGTGATCTTTAATCTGCATCTCAAGTCTGAGAAGTTTCACACCAAAGTTGTCAACATTTGAACGTGTGCTGAATGCATTAATGAGTTTTTTTTTTTTTTTGGAACAAGTTACTTGTTGAATAC
>JAQFJA010000008.1:17173886-17185261 GCA_029874485.1 Naso brachycentron
AGTGGCTTTACAGTCGCGCTAAGCTCCTCTCTGCAAGGGCAAAGATCTTGTTTGGAGGTAGAGAATCTCCTTAGTACTACAACACAACAATCTCCCCAGGTAATTAAGTTTCTCGTGTCCCGGCTATTTGTCGTTGCTTAATGAGAGCACTCTGCTCCCCTCTTGTGTCCTGCACTGTAATTAATGGACACTGAGAAGATGAGGAGGTGGAGGATGAAGAGAGGGAATGAAGGCAAAGTGGGAATTTGTCCTGTCTGTGACCTGCTGCTTGCCCTCAGAAGCTCTCCACCTTCCCCTCCCCCTCCCTTCCCCTCCCTCCCCCCGTCTTTGTATTCCTCTCTTAGCTTGCTGCTCTTTTTCCAGTGGGCTGTTTGACAAGCTGCCAGTTCTAATGCCCTCAGTGCAATGTCCCTTGTCAACTCCCATAAACTCTTATATCTATCAGAGCTTCCTCTTAACAAAAAAAGAAGCTTCCATTATCAAAGTGATTAAAAATGATCTTTAATTTTGGGGACAGCCAAGGGTACAGTGAGTTTAGACAATGGGCCAATGGCAATAAAGTTCCACATCTACATACCCGTATTATACTCTTTTCTTGTCACCTGTGTCTCTGCATCTTGTCTTTTTTTTTCTTTTTTTTTTTTGTCAGTGGATATCTGTCTTTTTCTCTGTGTCTCTTCCTTCACATCAATAAGTGTTGCTACAGGAGTGTACATGGATCAATTGCACACTCTGACCTTGACACTGAAATGTAAATGCTGTTGTTAGATAAAGGCTTGTATAGGAATCCAGTAAAGCGCATGGATTTGCCAACAGTGCCTTTAAATGTGTTCAGAACATCTACATCTGATATGATAAATTCCCATTTACATGTGTAATTACATCGTGTACAGTCATAAATCAATTGTGAGTTATCAATAGTCAGGAAACTAATTAAGACATTAAATTACATTTGATAAAATTAGATCTTATTATGCTGTCTGCAGTTATTGCATTCAAATGAGTATTTTAAAAAATGCAGTGTCGTCATGTTCCAAACCTCCAACCAAGGTGAGATAAAATAACAGGGGAAATAAATGTGATATAGTGCAGCGAATAAAAGTTGTGGTGATGGTGAAATACCTTAAGAGCATAACTCTGCCATGCATCAAAAGTACAAGCTGTAGAGCTTGCTAATTTAATCACCTAAGTTGTGTTGGGGATTTTGGATGGCTGAGAAGGTAGTTAGTATCTGTGCCAGTGGAGGCCACCACAGTGTCACCCGGCTCCTCTCACTCACATCCTCGCCTCTTGCAAGGATACACCGCCAGGCGTTTCACAAGCGCCGCCTCAATTACATTTCCGAGGTGGCGGCGGTGAGGGGTGTGAAGAGCCAAAGGAGACGCAGAGGTAAAAGCAAGTGAATGGGCCACTAAAAAAAAAAAAAAAAAAGAGCATGTGCCAGAAATAAAAGGAGAGAAATGGGTTTTGGACAGCAGAGTGAAATGCAGGAAAGCTAAATATGCCAAGACAAGCTTAATTTGGGCGATTACATGGTGGCCATGTGGGGTTGATACGGTTGCTTATTTGTCACAGGGGCAGCATATGATTAATGGAACCCTACTAAATGATGATTCCTAACGTTTAGTATGAAGTAGGTATTTTCAAATACAGACAAAAAGTGGCCAAGGGTGAGTGCAAGCAAAGCAAAAACAAATAATTTTCAAATTGCCCTTCTGATGGGAAATTGATCACTGAGATAAATGCATGCAGCAGAGGACTTTTGAGGCAAGAAATGGAGGGATGGGGGTAGAGAAAATGGAGGATGGGGTGTTGTTTACTTTCAGGATGCGCTGCGGAGATGAGAGTGCAGGACAGGATGGGGACAGGACGTGATGAATTCTTCTAAAGAGCAGCACTGGACACCAGACAGAAAATGTGATGAGGCACAAAGGCCTCCCAGTGCATATCAAACAGATGATTTCAGCCTGAGTGATGTTGTCTTGGCATTATCGACTCAAGTGAGACTGAATGATAATGCCAGCAGCTGTAGAGGAGGACAGGTTAGGAAGAACTGCTTGGACAAATCTATGACTGCATATCTAATGCATACCTAATTCTCTGTTCTGCATTGTGTTCTTTCAAGTTTCACATTCGCTTGGCTTGCATCTCTCCGTCTCGCTGTCTGTGTCGATTTCACCTGTTAGACTGAGTGCTAACCTTAGGTGGGGCACAGATGCATTGTCTGGTTTTCCATCCGAAACTCTGATGTATTTCTATAACGGATGTCAACATTAAAATGTAACATGCCATCTGTCAACCAAATCAGTGAGTAAAGCAAAAGAGATTGATGAATCCAGCTTTGTTATGAGATCATTCAGATGTTTTGGGGTTTAACTGTAACATCACAGCAGTTAAAGGACAGACTAAGTGTGGGCTGCATGTCATAACTGCACACACCCAATGGCAGCCAGTGTCGGGAGTAACTACTCCCAAAAAAAGAAGCTGCATTTTAACGACAAAATAAATAAAAATGGTACTTAGTTACAGAAACTGAAAAAAAAGAAAATCAATTAAATTAATGTTACTAATAAAAGGGGGTTACATTTGAAAGGATGCTGTGGTCGAAAAGATATTTGTTGAATATAAAATTTCATTTCTTTGCATCTTTCCGCCATGCAGGAATGCCGTCATTTAACTCTTTCCGGACAACGCAGGTCAGAAGGGCAGTAGAGATGATTCTAAGTGTAACACCATCAAGGGTAGGTTGTTTTACCGAGAGCTGTCTCTTGTCAGGTTCCTTCCATCCAAATTCTGAGTGCAGCTTTTGATTGATCATGTCGTCGGAATTTGCACTGCCTCCTGTCCACCAATCAGATCAATGCGCATTGCTCTGGGTAAATTGAGTATGTCCTGCCTGTGACCTGCTGACCATGTTAATGCAGGTGACTGTATTACCATACAAGAGCACCTTTCGTTGCTGGAATTTCAACTAAATTTCCTTGTGAGATCAGAAAAGGGCTTGACTCTAACACAACCGTACAAATAAAAGTTTTTTTTGCAGGGGAGGAACTGCCAGTTTAAAGGAGCAAAATTATGAACACATCACACACTATGAGAAAACAGCATGAAATAAATGTGTGACACTTGCACCAGAGGTGGGACAAAGTCATTCCTTCGCAAGTCACAAGTACGTCTCAAGTCTTTTCTCTCAAGTCCAAAGTCCTTAAGTTTGAATTTCGAATCCTAGAGAGTCATTAACAATCTTCGGACCTTTTAAATTTATACAAATCGCAAAACTTTTCAAAACTGTTTATTTCGTTGTCTTAAAATAATGTTAAAACAAGAAGACAACGTAACCCACTTCTTCAGTGTTTGTTCTTTACCTTGATTGGATGCTGTCGGATGCTCTAAGCGAAGTGGATTCTTGGGGAAGAAAGTGTCGAATTGGTGGGAATGAAAAGCACCAACGTTAGTTGATCCAGGAAATGAAGGGAAACATTGATTCGTGGCACACTTTTTAAGTGCAACACATTCAAATTTCAAGCATTTTCAAGTCAAACGGCTCATGTCCAAATGGAGTCACAAGTCATCGGTGTTAAAGTCCAAGTCTTTTATGATACTGTCGAGTCTAGAGTCATCAAATTACTCTGTCTTGTGCCGACTCAATAGCACCACATATTTTTAAAAAGAGAACATTTTGATTTCAGTTTGATCTCCATAAATAAGAAACAGTCCCCACACAATGGTGGTAGATGCAAATCCCAGCTGCTGGAAATAACATCCTCTTGGCATAAATGTATCGTGTACAGGGGCAAAAAAAAGCTCCTTCAACATAAAAATGGCTCTGTTGGGTCTCAGATGTTGTAGCTTCACAAACAGCATGTCTTTAAGTCATGAGGTTAACACAAGTGCTTGGAGTCAGGGCACATTTTTTCGTCAAAATGAGTCACTTTGCTTTGCTTTTGTAACGTCAGTATTTTCTTATTGTTTGTTGTCTGGATTAAGTTTTACAACAAAGTAAAGGCTGAGAATCTTGGTTCAGGGGATGGAATACTCTTTCTTGTTGTCCCACTTTATGATTTAGGCTGTCCAAAAAAGTTTATTTTTACATAAAAATCTGACCAAGTACTGCTTAAATCTTTAAAGATGACTGACTACAAACTGACGAACCACAACTCTAAACAGCCCGCACTAGTGAACCATGTTAGAGTGTTTATGGAAAAAGATAATCCCTCTTTGCTGTGGTTTTAAACCCCTCCCAGGAGACACGAGCATATTATGAAGCTGATGGTTTCTGCCTGTGCCTCCAGGCTGCTCTTGTCTGGGTAAGTGAACTTCCATGTCTCCTGTCAATGTCTCTGCTCCCTGAAACATAAGATGAGCAAAATGATTTGGCACACAAAACAAACAGCAGACTGACAAGCCTGCAAACAGAATGACGGAGGTAGAAAATGAGGAGCAGGTGGCTGCGAGAAAGCGACATAAAAACGTACAAGAGAGGAGGACGGAGACTAATAAGGCATGGCACTCGGGGAGAGAAGAAGAGGAGCAGAAAATGGTGAAATGAAGGACGACTAAGACAGAGAAGAGAGTCATCAGGCTGCAAGAGAATTACATGGTCTAAGCATAAGAAACACAAATGTATAAAGAGAGAGGGAGGGAGGAGAGAGAGAGAGAGAGACGGAGCAGGAATGGCCATATAATGCTGCAGCCTGTCACAAAGCTGCTGTAGCATTCTTACCGTAACAATAGCGGCAGATTGAGTTGGACAGGGTTCACAGGCCTGAATACAAGCCAGCCAGACAAAGCTATTGAGTGGCTTGCCTGTGTTATCTGGCCTGCCACTGTATACTCCCTCTTCTAGCAGAGGTGAGCAGGCTCAGGTTACAGCACTCACTGATGGGCTTTAGTCCATCACGCTTCCCCGCTTTTGAGCAGCAACCTCGGGCACAGATCTGCTCCGATGCACCGAGGCTACACTGAGATCCAAGGACTCGAAGACAGAAGAATGCTTCACGCAGTCCCAAAGGGACAGCAGTGAGAAAGTAGCTACACGATTTCTTGTGACACATTTATAGGAATGTGCTTAAGAAATCAGCCGTTTAGTCATGCTGTCATTGAAAATCATCCATGGCTCAATGCGACAACAATAGCTAGAGCTTTTTCTATTGTTAGGCTGTTTTGTTTTGCCTGATATACGGATTTGTCCTCAGTTACATTGTCATTGACCCATGCATTTTCTAATTATCCGATTCACAAAGGACATCATAACAGCTAACTGCAGTACATGATCCCCATTATTTCTCCATGAGATGTCATGTTTATAATTGGAAGCATTATCTTATTGATCACAGCTGCTATTGTTATCATCATAATTACCACTAGAGTGTCATTTAGATGGTAATTTGGGCATTTCTGACCAAACATCAAGCTATGCATCATATTCATGGCATCCTACGCAATTGACCATTGTTCTTGAAGATAAACAACACTTGATGAGATTTTTAATAGGGGACTTACTGTCCTTACGGGATGGTCTTGGGTGTCAGTGCTGTAGTGGAACATTTTGGAATGAGGGATTTACACCAGGTTGACCTTTTGTAAAAAGACTCTCCTGGTTTCTGGCCCTGCCTCTGCTTTCCGAGTGACTCTTGTCATGGAGAAGGTCTTATAAATATGGATGCCTTCTTCTCGAGGCCGTGATGCAATTTCAGAAATAGGAGGGGATTTTTTTATTTATTTTTTAGGGGCTAGAAATGTTCAGTTGGGTTACAAAAATTGGACCCACAGCCTCTGCCAAGGTTGCTCCTTGATATTCTTTATCTTATATGATGACACTGTTATTTATCTATTTCTGCCACAGCTTGTGTCACTGCATTGCAGAGAAATCTGATGGGAGTGGATAAAAAGAGAATGAAAGAGCTTTGCTTTTTGTGCTGCTACCCATTTATATGGAGTCTGGAATAAACAAATTCATGAAAACCCTTTAATGTATGACTTTGTGATAGTTCTTACTTTAATGTCGAAGTAGAAGTATCTCATATATTTTGTTGAGTTTAGTTCTCATCCCTAATTGTTTTAACAATCTTTAAACCTAGAGAAATCTGTTATTTGTTGTGTTGTTTGTTTCTCTAATGATGCATTTCTTAGCATGTAAAAAACACCACATGGACAGGGAACAATGTAATAAACTTTGTTTTTACTGAAGGAGGTATTTACAAAAAGAAGCCATTTTGATCTAATGCGCATTTTCTACTTAACACACTTTAAATTGCCTCTATGTTGTGGCTATAAAAGATCACTTTTTTTGCGTAATGTATCCTAATTGGAACATCTAATGCCTGGTGTTGCACTATTGCATTGTAATGGCTGAGCTGCACAGCACGTATTAAGGTCAAGTGGGGATGAGCGAGACTATACAAATGTTTAAGATGACCTGGGACACAAATGCTCCATTTTGCTCAAGCAGACTCTGGCTATCAGTGCCCCAAGTCTCTCAGCAGACTGCCTAACCTCAGTATCAAAGGTTCATGCTCCATAATAAACTTGATTCAAAGTTATTTTAAAAGAATTTTACCAATAAACAAAATCCTGAATCATGAATATTGCATCTTTGACATGACATGACTGTAAAAAGGAATTGGAACAACTTCGACTTGTCCTAAAAACATGTTCTGAACACTGAGACCAAAGTATGTTCAACATTACACTGCCCTAGTTGAGGTATCAGGTAGGCAGATGCGGCGGCACTAAGTGGTGAGATTCTGTGATTCAGTTTTTTACAAGAAACTTGGCATTATCTCATGCAAATGTCCTTCTCCAACTCAACTATCAATAGCCTATGGTCATTCTCTTACACACACACAGACTCATGCCCAAACACAGCCTTGTACACACCTATATTTTTGGGGACCCCTAGTTGACATCATGTTTTCCTTAGTACCTTAACTATCCTAACTGAATGCCTAACCTTGACCCTCATCCTAACCCTAACCACAGCCTAATACCAACCCTAATAACGGTAAAGGTACTTTATTGGTGACAGTGAAATTTGTCCCCGTGTTTTAAAGCATCCCTAAGGAGCACTGGGCAGCCACAATGCTAAGGGACCAACACAAGATTCTGAGCCAGTACACCGGTCATGGGTACCGACTGGATATAGACCTAACATACATGTTTTGACAGTTGGGGAAGGAGAGCGGGGCACCCTGAGGAACCCCACGTGACCACGAGGAGAGCATGCAAACTCCACATAGAAAGTAGGGGTGGGAATCTCTACTAGGGCTAACTGCTTTTGGAAAAAATGTCTAATTGCGATATGATTTTTAATATTACGGGGATAATAATTTTTACCTTGTTAAAAATCTTTTTCTCTTGAAAAACCAATTGAAAAGATCATGGTGTGTTTTTTTTGTTTTTGTTTTTGTTTTTTTAACAGTGATCTGTATCAAACAAAGATGTTTTCTTAAGTCTGTAGAATATGACATGTAGGCCAGGACAACTCGGCGGCACCACCATATTTGATATACATTTTACTTTGAACAAATATTGCACCCCGTGCAATGTAAAAATTGCAGTCATCTTTATTGTGATTTAGATTAAATTTTGATTAATCGTGCAGCCCTAATCTCTAGGATCCTTCGATTATGATTCTTGAATTGATGCATCATGATTATATTTTAGTGTGATCAAGTTCACATATAGCGTGGCTCTTGTCCACTTCACTTTCACCGTCAACTTTGTAATAGCCAAAGTGCTTCCAAACGCTATCTTTTAATCCACCCAGTGCTGGTTGAGTCTCACGGTAAGTCATGTGTCTTTCTTGTTTTCTCATGTGCTCCCTGTAAACTGTCCAGGTGCATGGTGAACTGTTTTTCCGTTTTCTGCCTTTTTCATTCCATCTATTTTACATTATTTAATATTTCGATTGTCGATTATTGGACATTTTGAATCAATTCAGAATCATCTACACTTGAATCACGGTGCATCAAAGAATTTAATTTTTTCCCCACCACTAATAGAAAGGCCCTGCCCCAGCCATGAATCGAACCCAGGACCTTCTTGCCATGAGGCCACAGTGCCAACCACTGATCCACCGTGCCACCCAGAAAATATATATATTACTTAGTCTTAATCCACAAACATTCATCTGAGCTTGTATAAAATAACATTTTGGTCCCCACAAAACTGTCTGCAACCACTGGCCAAGTGGGCTTCCCGTTTTCGACCTCACAAATATAGTAAAACAAGTTCTCCCTACACACACACATACATACACACACAAACACACACTCAGTACATCTTATTCAGGGCACTTTACACAGAACTCGTCAAGAGGAACAGATGTCATTATCAGCAGAGATAAAGAATCATTACTCTGACAGCTTTACAAACAGCGATGTCACCACGTCCCTGGAAGACAAATGACAGGATGCCGACTGGTGATGATCTGAACTGTAATTTTTGTGCATGTGCAAGCACATATTGCTGACTTTTACTGTGTAGTCGTTATTTTCAGAAAGTTGCCTTTAACCAGCGTTAGCGCTACCCTTCATGCAGTTGGAGGCACGTCCTTGGCAGTGATACCCACTGGGGGAAGAGGGAGAGAGCAAGAACGAGAGAGGTGACAGAAAATGAAAAATAGACAGAGCGGTATGCAGGGTGAAGGAGGCAGAGGCTGCTTTATCATCTAAAGCTTGCATATATAATCTACTTGGTATATTCAGCAAGACAATGAAAGTAACACATATAGTACACAAGTACATAAATTTAATATGTGAAACACACACCAATGTAAGGGAACGGAAGTAGCTGCAATTAAAAATTTTACAAGTCTTTATACATCTCCCGACAATACATATTAGGCTAATTATCAGTAATGATGATAGACTTGAATAAGATTATCTGCTTCTGTTTCCTGTTTATTCGCACTAATAAATATGATATAATATCTCACAAGTTTATTTTTCTTCTAATCTTGCAGTTGGAGAGAAATTGGATATTGAACTTTTATGCTATGAAGGTCGCTAAAAAATGATTTTTTTTTTTTCTTAAATCTTATTTAATAACAGATGTTTGCACATATAGATTACTACAGAATATGTGACAGAACATTTTTTATATCCGGAGTCAGACAAGTGGGTTTTTAGTTTTGTCAGTTTTACAATGACAAAACATTGCTTTGGACCACCAGTGTCTTTAAATTAAAAATTTTATATGTTTTAATGTGCCATAAACTGTAAAGGAGCATCTATTATAACAAGACTAGATACAGCCATACTAGCCACTTTGTACTGCTGTGCACTGGTACAATGGTGCTGACAGACTCACTACAACAATGCATACTGATGTTTAACCGATTTAAGGTTTAGGGGGCTTAGTTGAGTGTGTAAACGAGCTAATACTGACTGTTAAATGAAAAACACAAAGTACAGCTAAGACTGATGAGATGTTATTTGTCTAGAGACAAAAGTATTGGGCAATTAGAAATTTTGACCTAGAACCAGAGGAAGTCATCCTGAGAGGGACAGAGGTGTGTGCCCAGTTTCACCCAACACATTTGTTTCAAAACCGTAAAAACAAATGTCATAAGAGTTTATCGTCTAGGACCCACGAGTTTTCTATACAAAACAGCGTGGCCATCCAACCAATACATCTTTCAGTCTGTTAGGTAATGGTCTGACCAACAGACCAACACCGCCATCCTCAGACTACCACCATCAGTGTGGTTAAAAGTTAGTATATCTAACAATGAACACTGTAACTTTGGAAATAAAGTGAGTGGTACAACACAACAGAATCACTTTAAGGGATGTTAAATACTTTATTAAATTTTACAGTAAGCCTTTTTATTAATTAATTAACTAATTTATTTATTTACTAAATGGACGGGGTAGTGCTGTGAAGCAGATTATGGAATTGCAGGTGTTTCATGGTTGCCAGAACAGCTTTTTTAAATCTTGTGACCATGTGACCACGAGTGAAATAAAATCCTTATGTGTGATATCTTATCAGTCATGGATAATAGCGTAGAATATTTTTAGCCAATATTGCTGAATCAACCTGCCTACTGCCTCTCTTCTTTTCACATATTCATGTGTTTTCCAAATTTTTGTAGGCTTGGCCCACGTATTCATACTTTGTGTTTTTTTGTATTTATATGCATGTATGAAATAATTTAATTGAGTTGACTGTCTCAATCCTCGGAATTGCTTTTCTGACACCACATGAAAAATCACCTTAATTATTTTCGAAGATGGTGGGAGGCATGTTTGTTTGACAAATACCAGAGCAAACTGAACACTGGAACAAGAATTAATAACCATTTAATCTTAGTGAAATTGTGAAGGAGTATATTGATCTATATTTTGTAGTACAAATTCAGTGAGATTCAGTGTTATTTTTTAAGATTATGGGGATGCCTTACTGATTGGCTGACAGTTTAGGAGTTATCTAGATAATCATTCCAAGAACTCACAAGTCTGTTCAGTTTGTTGATACATAATTCAAATAATCCATGCAATGTAACTTTGTTTGCATACACCATGACTCACTTCTTGAGAACAGGGAAATTAGAAAGTCCTGCTACAGCTACACATACTTGGTATTGTAGCAAATTTGCTCAAATTTAACAATTACCGTTAAATTAAAGTGCTCTCAATGTGATTTTAAACAGTATTCAACAGATTTGGCTCTGTGTTACTCCTTTCTGTTCTCCAAAATGGAATTTGCTCTCCGAGTTTAACAACACCAGAAAGTCCACTGGCTTGGCCACTAGATTTGTCCGACACAACAGCTTTCAACTGACTGAAGAAGAAATCTTGTGCAGATGTTTTATGGGTCCAAAAATGTGAAAAGTGGGAGGAAGCCCACAGAGGGTTTTTTCAGTTCATGCATCCTGTGAGAAACTCTCTTTGAACTGAATGGTGAACCACTGAAAATTAAATACTGAGATCCTTAATTCATCCGTGGTTGCACAATTAAATCTTAAATGTCTCAGCGAGTAAAGTCTCTAAAACTATGTCAGTCTGTTTCTAAAGAGCTTCTGCAGTGCTTTTCAATCAAGAGCAATGTAAACCGGAAGTCACTCTAGCATAACAAGCTGGCGTAAGTTTTGTTACAGGTGCAAAAGATAGATTTTTTAGGTAAACCTTTTGTTTTATTACGGAATTTATGACAGTGACATATGCAATTATGCTAATTCAACAGAAAGTTTTCACAGTTTCTGCGTGCAAGGCATACAAGAGGGCAAGCCAAGAACCCAAGGAGCACCTGTGATATTATGCTAAGCAGCCTCAATAAACACTTGTTATCATTATCATCAATCAATCAATCAATCAATCTTTATTTGTAAAGCGCTTAATCACATCTACAGACATTTCAAAGCGCTTTCA
>JAQFJA010000008.1:17272621-17284128 GCA_029874485.1 Naso brachycentron
TTTTCTGTATGTTATGAAAGGAACAGAAGAGAAAGAAAGGCAGGTTGTTGTTGTAGTTTCTTTTTATCTCATATAACCTTTGATGGTATGTGGCAAAACAATCCAACTGTGCGGAGGGTCTCTCAGGAAGCTGAAGCTGCTCGGTCCTATCGTCTGCAACACTTCAACAATACTTTGTTTGCACAATGAAAGTTTTAATTATTAGCGCCACTGAAAAATGTGATGAATAAAGATGTTTTTGTGTATTCTTCTGGGTGTTGACATGATTTCACTTACTGTTGGCGTCTTTCATCAGTCGTCTTGACGATGCCAGTAATCAAACAAAGGTTTTACTTTTAGTCATCTCATCTCTCAGCAGCATTGTTTCACATTCAGGTCTGAACAAAAATCTGATCCCTCTCGATCATGAAACAAAAACTGCAGCCAAGGCCAGAAAGTGACATCAAAGTCGAAGGAAGGAAGTAATGACTCTGCTCATTCAGCCTCAAGAAGGAAATTATTTTCGAGGGAACACAGGAGACAAGGCGGTAATGAATGGGAAAACCGGCAACTCATTCACCTTTGGAACTTGAACTGTAGACAGTTCTTTGTCCTGCTTGTGACAAAAATAAAGAAAAGGTAAAAGTCCATTCAAAAAGTCTGAATATTTCAGTTCCTAGAAGCTCACTTAAAATATATTTCCCAGTACAGGCAATCAGTTACATGATTTATTCCTTTTGACTGGTGATTTTAGAGAGAAAGCTGTTTTTTTGAGAAACCATCACAATCTGTCGGGACTAATTATCAGTTTAATTTTCACCAGATACATGTACATCTAAAAGAAAAAACACAAAGTCAAATGGGAGAAGAACCAAACAAAAAAACAGACACATTTTGATTGTTAAAGGCAACTAGAGCCTCAAAACTATGACGTGTTATTGTGACGTTTTGACTGGAATGAACATTTAAACAATTCAAATATCTAAATAGTATTTACGTGATATGTACAGCTTGAAAAACCGGCAACTCATTCACCTTTGGAATTTGAGCTGTAGACAATTCTTTGTCCTGTTGTGACAAAAATAAGAAGTTCAATCTATTTGAAAAGTCTAGATTTTTCAGTTCGTGAAATCTGATTTAAAATGTATTTGCCAACACAGGCAATCAGTTATGATTTTAGAGAAGAAGCAGCAAGTTATGAGTTTTATTTTCACCACAGTTATATATTAAAATATATAATAAACTCACAAAATCTAATGGGTGAAGAACTAAATGAAAAACAGACATTTTGATTGTGAAAGGCAAATAGAACCTCAAAATTCTGGTGTTTTATTGTGACGTTTTGACAGGAATGAACCTTATTGCACTTTAAATATCAAAATTGTACTTACATAACAAGTACAATTTGTAAGTGGATTGAAAAACTCATATTAAATTAGAAAAAGTTCATAAATTTAATGTAAATTGTCAAACTAAAATTTTGCCCTCTTTGCTCGAATCCAACATATTGCATAATAACACAAGTTCTTTGAACTAAGAGTTTTTTTCCTAAGTGGCACTTGGAATCGTTTGCACATGCCAGTTCTCCACCCAACACACGTGTTGTCTCTATGTTCGCCTCCACCCTGTGGGCCCAACCACACTGTCTGCACAGCGTCTATATTTATGGCCCTGAAACAGACCACTTACCTCAGCTGAACTCTCCGCTGGTGCTTTCATTTCAACATAAAAGCACACTGTTCCATCTAAGAGTACCCAAATAGTCCTATAACTGTGCTTGAATAACTGAATTAGCTGGGTGAGAACTGATTTGTAAGGTAGCAGTACTGCTAATTTTGATGTGTATTTGACCCCAGAGGAGTTTCACATTATATAACAACATGAGGAGTTGTGTGAAAATTCCTTTTAATGTGGGAACCAGCAGAACAACATGAGGCTAAAAGTAATATAATCCCTTTTTAGGGCAACTTGACTCTCTTTATCTCAAAATCCATCAGTAATGTCACAGATTTATATGCTAGTCCAGCCAAAGCAACATCAGTAGGCTAACGGTTATGAAATACGGTATTAATATTATTTGATGAATATAGTGCTGACAGACTGTCAACATGAAAACTTCAGTGATGTAGCTTTTACCCGTCGTGACGATTTCCCTCCCTGTGCAAGAAGAAGGAGGGAGAAGTTTCCACATGTTCAATCAGGGAAACCTTTATTATCCTCATTATTAAAACAAGAGCAGCAATTTGCAAGAAACAAAGCCTTTAATAGAAATCCATTACTCATTTAAGAAGGAGAAGTTATTGGTGTCGTAAAAGCTGCAAAATGAGAAAACTTTACGAAGCTTTTCAAATTCAGCATGTGTTAACTTGCATGCACTTAGAGAGCTCCAAGAATTATTTTTTGACACTTTTACTCCACTCCTGCAGCCTCTCCTGTGTTAAATAACGAAACAAAAAGGTCAATCTGTCCCGCGCCACAGGAGCTCTCTTAATGGATCATAACCATTCCAGTGTGCCAGGATAAGTTTTGCTACATTACCCCACCAGCTAGTTAAATGGGGAAGATTATGAGGCCCAGATTTACATTGGCACCAGAGTGAGGCTGCTGTGCTATCAGCAGTCATCAGCCTGTACTCCCCTCTTAAAGTTTGCTATCAGTGGAATGACCCGCTCCACTCCAGTGACCTCAGTTCTGCATGTTCAGAGTGGCAATTACTTCAAGCTGGTGGAAGTTTCCATCTGAAAGTAGACGTAGAGGCTGAATTTTACTGAGAGAGAGAGAGACAGTTAGCAAGGAGTGTGTTTAGGTGTGCGTGTCCTCCTGGGAACAATCAGAGGACAGGTCGGCTGTCTAACAATGGCCCCAGTCTCTCAGAACTGGACAGTACTGTGGGAACCAAACGCCGAGGCTCCTGGGAAAGGAGGGGGATGTTTGGAGGTGCTCCATTGTTCTTGCTGGATGATGGGGATAATGGGTGTGGGTGATGCTGGTTGTTCCTTCGTTTTAAGGAGGTACAATCCAACATCCTGAGTGGACAGGCCGGAGACGGTGTTCCCTCTGCTGCATGAACAATAGAGTCACCCGCCTGCTGGAAGGGCACCACATCCTCTATTTAACAACCACTCATACACACACTCAAACAGAATATAAAAATGCAGGTTTTACTTTGTTACACACCTACAAAAAAATCAAAAAGGTAAACATAAACATACAAAGGGTCAAAATAGAAAAAGCTTCTTTAACAGATGCATTATATAGCTAAAGCTGCAGTAGGTAACTTTGGGGTAAATATCAATAATTTTTTTTTCTTAATTCTATGTTGAAAAAATGTCAAAATGCCACAGAAAGCTATTCGCAAGTGGCATGGTCTGAGAATATCGGGAGATCTGAGTGTTTTTCCATGCCTCTGTACTCAGGATTGGTAAAAATCCTATGCTCCTGTTCAGGTTGCCCAACCATGACGCTCTCTGTACTCTCTGTCCTGATTGGCTGGTCCACGCTGGGCTTCTTAGCGACAGGTGACGTCAGTACGAGGTGATTAGCTGTTTATTGTCAAAGATAGTCAATTATTAACACAAGATCTCCCACTTTAGGCTTTGCCAATGGAGTGAAATGGTATACACACTTCCCATCTCCTAAGTGGGCGGAGTCATGTCTCCCATGGAGACAGTAAGGAACCACCATCCCTCTGCCTCCTTTGGAAGTAATATAACGTTGTATGATTGGATTAAAGTCGAGGGATTTCATGGTTTCACCCATAAGACCATTTAAATGTTCATTTATATTTGTTGTGAAGCAAGGCGGGAAGCAGCAGTTTCCAGATCTCACAAGGGTGTGTTGCTAAGAGAGAGACAGGTCTCGAACAAACTTAGTTTTTTCCTAACTTGTGTTTCTAAAAAGTGCCATTTCAGTGTATGAATGTTCGGACGATATGTGTCTATGAAAAATGGGTCCATTGTGTATTTGGGTGATGATGGGGTGAAAGAATTGGTCATAATCTGTGATCACGTTCATTTCTCCTGTAAGAATGAATGGACTTAAGGCTGCTTCTAGTCTCCTAAAGTGGCAAAAAACCACGTGACACTGATACAGGAGAGGTCTCACTTTCTATTAACCATCTCTGCTTACGAGCGTCTGCAAGCTACACCATCAGTCGGCTCGAGCTCGAGCTGAAACGGACTAGTTTACTCTGCTGCAACTTTCCCTTCAACCATTTCATCTCGGTTCAAACTGAACTCAAAAGAGAGAGCAACAGCAAACAATTAATCAAAAAAAATATGAACCAGCACAAAGGGCCACAGCAGAGTTGCCTCCCAAGGAATTTCATGCTACGGCTAACGTTAGCTTGCTAGCTTGTTAGCAGAAGTTAATTACTGCAACTTTAAGCTAACATTAGATGTAAGTGAAAAATCTGATGTTAAGCGTAAATTAGTGCTGTTATAGAAATGTTCCCATCCGACTGAAAGCTGCTGATTATTCAGAGAAACAATTGTTTTGTTTTGCGCACTAAATTTGATAAATTGTTGTTTCCCTCTTAGAGCTAAAGGCTAACTCAATCCTTAGTTGTTCTTTTATATCAGAAAGAGAATGAAGATGGTTGCATTTACCATTTACTAAAGCTCCATAAAGAGCAATACATAGACTCATACAAAAGTAATCAATTTCAGTCATCACTGATGACCCTCTAGGACTGTGTGATGGCGTCCGTCTCTGCAGAGAACCTGCTCGCCTTTGTTTTTTGTTTTTTTTTAGTTTCCTATTTTGCTATGTTCAGGACATGTCTTAGCCTTTGGGCAGTGGTGTGTAGCGCCCAGCCAGTAACAGCATAAGGTGAAGACTCTTTAGAAAATGTAGTGAGCGGGTTAGATTGCATCACCATTTTGTCTCTCTCCTCTGCTCTGTGTCATGAGTGGCGGGTCTGTGTACACGCAAACGCACACAAAAGCAGAGAGGCAAACGGTGGAAAGATGAAGCTCAGCTGAATTCACACTAAATCCAGCATTGTGAAACCAGGTTTGAGCTGAGGTGTGGGCGTGTTTATTTGTGCTTTATAATGTAACCACTGTGTGATCAGAAAAATAAATAAATAAAAAACATTTTTTATGTGTATATTTTTTGTTCACTGCTTTTTTTCTCCCTTGCTCCCTCTCTTCATTCACTCTTTAGCTCACATGTCAACTGCAGCACTGTGTTTGCAAACTGCAACGGACAATTGCTGCATATTATGACTTTAAAACCGCATGGATTCTTTTTTAAGTATTTTTTTGGCCTCTCAGCAGAACAAGCTGAAAACAAGTTGACAGATTATCAGAGTTGTTGCAGTGAAAAATGAGCAAATATGTACAGTTCCAGCAGACACTGAGAAAGATTAGTAGCTATTCATTGTTAGTCATTTTTCTAGGAACCTGTCAATTAATAACATTCATATTTTTTGAGCTTTTTGTACCTTTAATGATTGGACAGCTGAAGGATTGGTCAGGATATGGGGCAAGAGAGAAAGATGGAAGGACGTGCACCAAAGGGCCACAGGTGGAATCGAACCTGACACTGCTGCAGCGATGATACAGCGTTGTACATGGGGCACCCGCTCTACCAACTGAGCAGTGGGGGCACACCACCAGTTTCTTATTTTGGTCTCCACCAATCTGGGTAAAAACAGAGACACTTGTTAGGAACCAAGGCCTCCCACTGACCGTTCATTTCCTGTATCAGTGTCACACAGGTTTGGCCATGGCCTTTCAGCAGGAAAGAACAGGGAGCAGTCTTTAGTCTATTCAGTCCTATGGGAGAAATGAACGTGATCACTGATTATGACCAATTCTTTTGCCCCATTGCACTGGCGGACTCAGAGGGGCTGCAGGGGGGGGACAATTCCCCCCTTCTGGTTCAATAATGTTAGGAAAAATGCCACAAAAGTGCCCTCCTGGATGCCCCTATGGTAGATAAAATACGATGAAGCACCTTCTAAGGTGCCCTTCCAGTGGACAAAATATGTTGAAACTCTAGTGGACACAGTGTGGTAAAGTACCTCCTAGGGTGACTTATCATTGGACAAAAGGGGTGAGAATGTCCTCTAGCAAGTCCTTTCATGGACAAAACTTGGTAAAGTGCCCAGTGACTTTTTGCACGCTAGTGCTCCCCCCAAATACAACAAGTGCCCTTTTTACTTTTTTTGCCCCCACCCTTCAAACATCCTGAGTTCGCCAGTGCCCCATCATCACCAAGATGCATAATGGACCCATTTTTCACAAAACACATATCTTCCCAACATTCTGACACAGAAATAGCCTTTTTCAGACACACAAATCAGGAGAAAATTTACTTTATTCAAGACCTGTCTCTGTCTCAGCAACACACTCTCGCAAGAGCTGGGAACTAGTGCTTCCCGCCTTGCTTTGCAAAAACGCATCAACAGACATTCAAATGATCTTATAGGTGAAACCATGAATTCAGAAGTTAAAACTGACATCAAACAACAATCATGTGATGCAAAATCCATCTGCTTTTATCCATTAACACTTCAAGACGAGGCAGAGGGATGGTGGTTCCCTAACAGTCTCTATTAGAGACATGACTCTGCTCACTTAGGAAACGGGAAGTGTATACAATTTCACACCATTGGCACAGCGTACAGTGGGGGATCTTGTGTTAATACTGACTATCTTTGGTAAAAAAAATACCTGGCTTTTTACCTGCAACTTGCTATGGTACATTCCCCAGCTAGTTGCCTGCTTTGTCTCTTTGACTGGTTTTGGCAGGTATCAAACAGTCTGTTCAGCACTTTCATTTAAAACAGCTGGAAATCAGGTGAAATAGAGCAGTGAGGGTGAGCCAAAACAGTGAAGTTGTGATGTGAAACCAGAACAATGTGCTGAAAGATGCTAAAATGCTCCGATAAAGCTAAGGGGAATTGTAAAGTTGGGCGAGGGCTCTCTGCGGGTTTTTCACTATGAGCAACCCGTTGGACGTCATATTTTCATCATGTGACTCATAATTCATGTACAAATATTGATTAGTGCAGCTTTAAACACCTGGATGAGAACCTGAAAAGACCTCACTCTGTTCTCAATCGCAACTGTTTTACAACAAGTCTTAAAGCCTACATGTAATTTATCTTGACATCACAAGAACTAGCTTTAGAGAGACCATCAAATAAACATTCGCAAGCTGATTCAAACCTTACAGACACACACGCACTCTGCAAGCTTTAAGTGGTACCAGCTCCCTTAATTGACTCCAGCAGTACAGCCGGCTCTTTGCCCATTTCCCTCATCCCTCGCTGGTCTTTGATGGGGTGGCTGTGACATTAGGTAAAAAAAAGAACACGGCAGAGTCGGGACAAAACAATGCAACAATGCCCACAGCGGCCCCATTGTCAGGGTGAACAATCCTAAACGACCAGTCCCAGGGGAGAAACAATACTGGAACAGGAAACAGATACAGACCCACTTCCTATCCAGAGGTTAAATTTAGGAATGGCTCACAAGCATTTTGGTGTTGCTTTGTCAAGTATCACAAATGCCCGAATTAAGGACTGGGTGCTTGGACGTGACATTGTTATGGATACTGTATGTATTGTGTGTATGCTGGTCGGTGAAACAAAGGGAGTTGGCACGCGCAATGCTGTATGCCTTTCAGACACACACACACACACGTACTATAAAGTAAACACTTAACTCTTTTTTTTTCTGCAACGCAAGGCACATTATATCCAATCAAACCCAGATAAAGACATACTGCATAACTTTGAATGACCTCAGTCACCTTTCAGCTCGCTATTTTAAGCCCTGGCTGTTCCTTGTGTGATTGTGTGTGTGTGTGTGTGTGTGTGTGTGTGTGTGTGTGTGTACTGGTTTTTGATATCTATTCAGGGACCTTGTCTGTTACAAACACTGACCATGTGAGGACCAATAATGACTTGATTTCTGAGGTCCTGGTTAAGTTTAGGAGTAAGGTATGAATTGAGGTTAGGTTAAGGTTTAAGGTTAGGCTAAAACATAATTTGGTTGATGTCAGGGTTAGGGTTAAGGTTTGGGTTAGACTGAGCAAATGAATGGAAGTCAAGGCAAAGTCCTAACAAAAATGTCTGTGCAAACCTGTGCGTGTGTGCGTGTGTGTTAAAGTAGGAGTAATTTCCGACTCTTTTGGAGTGCCTTTTCTGCCTGGTCATCATGCTGCCAGAGTGACACGGGGCTTTCGGCACTGCAGCTGGCAGGAAGTATGACAGCAGATTAGGCCATGATGGTCAGGCCTGGGACACAGGTGAACCCTTGAAAGACCCTCCAGGTGCTGGTGCAGAGCATTGTGAGACCTTCCCCAAAGGAGACTTGACTCTGGGCATGACAGTTGGCCTTTTGTAAGATCTACTGGAACCCCGAGGCTACTTGATGGTGCTTTGAACTGCTTTAAGCTTGCATACAGTTGTTGCTTTGTGTGTGTGTGCGTGTGTGTCCCTGTTTGTGTGTCTCATTCACCAAACTGAGAAACGACCTTTCTCCGCGAGTGATCAGCGACGTGTGGCTTAACCAACAGAGGGAGGAAATGCATCAGCAGTGACTCCAACAATGTGAGGAAGCACAGTCACAGCGGCAGCTGACTCCAGAGGTTCGCATGTCTAACCGTTACACATGACCTGTCACACAGATTGGGGTCTTCCCAGCTAATGACTCTCCACTCCTCTTTATTTTCACAGCCTTATACAAACAAATATCTCCATTGTCAAGTGTTTTATTGGAATATCCTTTGAAGGCAGTGTGTGTTTGATTTGATTGCCCTGAGTTTGGGAAATAGTCTAGACATGAGTAGAAGGTAATCAAACCAGTGAATGGGAGAGCACTCTTTATGTCCTGTTGTCTTTTAACAGGAAAAGGTAGGCAAAACATCACTTTCACCTGCACTGGTAGGGAGCTTTGTAGGAGTGCTGCATTTTTTCTGGTGGGTAGATATTTTGTAGAGAAAAATGTCTCTTTGAGCTGCGCTGTTGGTTTCATGCTGGAGGTTTAATATTTGCTTGGCTGAACAGGAGGTGAGAGTTTACTCTGTGGAAAGAATACAGCAGGGTGGAGGGCTTCTCCCGCTTGGTCGGCTACGAGGAAGATAGATGCAAAAGGGAGCTACGCTGTTCCGCCGCTGGCTGTGGTTGGCAGGGAAAGGGCCGATGTGGGTCGCCCCACGTGCAATCTGTTCCGTGACCCCCTGGCTTTTTGTGAAAACACACATAAAAAAGGGCACACACATGCACCCACCCACCTGGAGTGAGATAACAAGGCTGTATGGGAACCAGCCAAGTTCTCCTAAACAGACATTGAACTGGGCAGCTTCGGCAGGCTCTGTTTGTTCTCTCAACAATATCTGCCAATTTATCTTTGACACAGGGAGGGGCTGCCGGCAATAAAAACACATTCCACTCTGCGGACTCAGAAATGAGTCTGAGTCTTCCTAATATTATTAATTCATAAAACATGCGGATAAAACTGCAGCATAAGAGGAAAGAGTCAGATTCCCTTTGATTTCTCTTTTTTAGCCGCTTGCTGCAATCCTCGTCTGGCCTCACACAGCTCAAGCTGTTTGTTTTATGAGAACCTGTCTCACTTAAATTTCCCATAAACCTCCTTTCCTGCGATAGATAACTCCTTATCGTCATGGTGACAGTTCCGTAAATTGCTGGAAATGAGCGTCGTGTTGCAGAGCCCTGCGGCTGCCGCCCTAGAAAGACATATGGCTACCTTCAGTCTGAGCCTGGGCAAGCACCTTTGTGGAAGGTGCTGAGCTCTGGATTTTATCAATTGCTTTCCATGAAAACTGCGTTAACAGTCGAGGCTCCCCGGGGGATATTAAATAGAAAGTGCTGTTCCACCTTGTGTGAACTTTTACAGGCATATAATTGATGCCTTTCTCCTCTATACAGCCAGAGCTACAGATTTGAAAACAGCCATTAAATCAAAGTTATTCCCCTCCATTTTCTCCCCTCAGGAGGTTATGCTCATGATACTCTGTGAGGATCATCCACTCCTCCACACCTCCGTCTTTCTATTATTCCCAAAGCACTTTCTCTTGAGTGATTCAGTGCCTCCGTATTGTGACAGTATTTGGATAGCGGAAAGTGTATGATTGGACACAGAAGCAAGGCACACTTCAGAGACGTTTCCCCACACAGAAATCTCTTCGCTGTATTCAGAGAAGCAAAGGGAGTAAAAAACCATCATGTACACAAGGGATCAGCTTGAATGGAACTTTGTCTTTTTTAATGGCACCTATAGTGTGTTTTGTATAATGTAAAAAATGTGGTTTGACTGAATTGAAATTTTCATCTTTTGAATTTAAATGATCATTTAGTAACCTCAACGTTCATTTATTGCACTTTCATCTTTATTTAAAACAATAAATATTAGGACTGGTATTTTTTTTTTTTTTTTTGTCACAATACTTTAAGCATTAAATACAGTTTTCACAAAGTCATTTCCTGTCATGAAGTTTGCACATTCCTGTACCGCGTTCAGTCCATTCGATGTTTAATCACAGTTCTGTCCCAAGTTCTCCGAAAGGTTTGATTTTTAAACTGGACGCTTGTCTTTGCCCCCTTATTCAGCTCTCAGAATTCAGCGTGCAGAGTCCTTCCTCTTTCTCCTCCTTAGTAACTAGAACGCTGTGGTCACTGGCAATAATAAATCATTCACAATCCCAGGATTCTCATGGTTTGGCTCCCCCTCTCTTCCCCAGTCCATAACCCCAACTTGAGTGACCAAAACGCACTGGGTGAAAGGGGGGGAAGTATTGTGTATGTGCATGCATGCGTGCCTGCATCCATGCAGCCATTATCCTCTCGGGAGCTGAGCAGGATCCAGAGACCAGAACATTCCACAGTGCGAGCACAGGCATGGGGAGCGGAGGGGGTTTCAAAGAACTCCATGAGATACACTGCAGATCTCAGAGGAATATGCTTAAAATACGCAATTCTGATGCATTTTCCTCCCATGTACGCACACACAACATCCCTACACGGATCAGCTTCGCAGTGTTTCTCTCCCCACTGTCACCATTCAGCACTAAAATCCATTCAACATAACATGAAAGCATCATATGACTCAATCTGCTCTAAATGTGGAGTCTCATTTACTTTCCCTTGGGGAGTGATCATAAAATCTTTTGCTTTGAACAAGTCCGCATATCTGGTAAATCTTGGTGTTGAAGTCTCCCTGCCTCTGAGGCATCAAGTTCATAGTGCAGTAGTTGTTCCTCTTCATTTCGCCCTCATTTGAGCTTTAACCATGCACTCAGTGTCATGTGCAGATCTGTATTTCCTAGAAACTAAAGAAAAACTTTTATACTCAACACAGTACCCCTTCTGACTGTGTCATACATAATGCTTTTGCTTTGAGTGTCCCTTATGGGCAACTTTAGTGTTTTTCCCTGTGTGGTGTGTGTGTTTCTTATAATGGACTCGAGGCGAATGTGTTGTCCTCATAGCCCCCATGCAGTTCACATAACTGGGAAGCAGGTCATTCCCAGACTCCCCAGGCCCCCAGTTC
>JAQFJA010000008.1:17533736-17551966 GCA_029874485.1 Naso brachycentron
TCAGAGCAGACTCGGAAAATCTAGATTCAGTTGGCACCTTATTTAGGAGGCAGGGGGTCTAAAAAAAGACTTTTTAAGTTGCATTATGGAAACTGTTCCAGGGTTTTTGAAGCTTAGCTCATGTAAGAGACAAAAAGTCAGGACATGTTTGCCTCCTTTGTTTCAACTGAAGAAATCCTTTTCCTTTCTCTGTCTTTTGTGAGTCCAAATCTTCACAGAAGTATAATACCAAATTGCTGGAGTTCCCCTTTCAGTGTCTTTATTTTTGCCTCACCTGTGCTTGTTCCTCTCCTCTCTCTCTATCCTTTGCAGTCTCTCCTCTCTCTCCACACGGCGGCGCTCTCGCTCAGCCGCCAAAGATTCCTGATGTTGTCTGTATGAGGAGGACAGAAGACCTCCGAGAGCAGGCCTGAAGGAAGGAGAGGAAGGAGAAAAACTGTTTAATTACACCACTGCACAGTCAGTGTGATGCTCTGATCCGCAAGTTTCATTTATATTTGTACAACACCTTAGCAAACTGTGATAACAGACATTTCTTCCAAAACATCTTTATTCACTATTGAATAACTTGCCACATAAAGAAGATCAACCTTTATCAATGTGTCCCTGCTCTTCCACTTTCCAACTGCACCACTGTGATGCTATACAACGATATAAACAGCTAAATCTGTTTATAGATGAAACACATGTATCTACATGTGTAAGTATGTACATTACACACCATAAATTATGTTGTAATGACTGTATTCTCCACAGAGGAAATAGTAGAAACTCAGTAAATAGGGAACCCGAGAGCTGAGATCACCTTCACTTCAGTATGTCATCACTTTGAATGCACCAGGGGCTGCACACAGTCCTTACTTGTTGCACATGATGTGAGGGTGTGCATGTTTGCTCACGCAAACGCACATGAACATGTACTTGTATGAGAGTGTTTACAAGCCACGAGTGTGTATTTTAAGGATCTTTCATGTACGTTTGCAGGCACATGTTGGAGCAGACTCCTCTCACCTGGAGCTGGTGGGTGTACTTGGGGTACTGAGAGACGAATAGGACATGACACCTCCATTCCTGGGTGAGAGAGAGGGTAAGAAAATGGGTGACAGTGAGTGATGTCCACAGTCACCAAGTTACACGACACCCTACTGACTCACTCATCGGGGCAAAACTGGAGGTAAGAAACGAATGTGACACCTTGTTACATAACAGGAATGCTGTTGGTGCAACACTAGAATGACCCTAATTAGTAACTCCTGTAGTGTTTACTTCCTTATGTTTCTCGAAAATTCCAGTCAAAGTATCTCTCCTCACCTAAAGTCCACTGTGAATCTGATGAGACCAGGCTAAAATATATAATACTTTGATGAGTCATTAAGGCAGTGTTAGCAGGTAACCACTGTCTTTGAACTGCTATGTCATGTTGTTCAAAGATCCAGTGTGTACGATTTAGTGGCATCTACCGGTAAAGTTGCAGATTGCATCCAACTAAATACTCTTCTATCACCTTTCCCTTCCAAGCTGGTAGGTGAACGTACAGTTCGTGAAAGGACCCTCTTTAAAACCAATGTTTGGTTTGTCCATTCTGGGCTACCGTAGAAACACAGCAGTGCATCATTGCAGACTCCAGGAAGAGGACTAGCACCCATTGTAGATGTAAAAGACTTATTCTAAGGTAATGAAAGCACAGGGATTCTTATGTTCAACACTAATAAAAACACATTATATTCCATTTTTGCTGTATTCTACGAGGTGATCCCCCTAAATCATACACACTGGACCTTTAAAGTTCTCGCACCACATGACAAATAACAAGAAGCTAAAATATAAATAAACTGCAAATTCTAGCATTATAATAACAAGCTGTGTACATGGGAGGTGAAGTCGTACTGAAAGCCAGTCCTATCCTGCAAGTGACAATGAAACAGAGTTACACACTTCTAACATTGAGGTGAACAGTGAGGGAGATAGAACAGAGGAGAAATTTCTTTTGAAAGGATGAAGCAAAGAAGCAAGTGACTGAAGATAAACAGGTGAAGAGTTGAAAAAAGTCATCTATGAAAACATCACAGTGCTACTCTTGTGCTGTTCTTGAGAAGAAAGGAAAAGCCAGTGCAGTGAAAAACAAAGTGAGAAGGTTTACAGAGAAGGGCAGACTATCCACGTAGTGACAGAACTAAGAAAAAGAGATGTGAAGGAATAGTGCGTGATAATAAAAGCTTTGATGAGCTGAAGGTGTGAAGCCATGCAGTCAAAGAAGTGACAAGAACTGGTGAAAAGGGAAAGTGATCAATTGCAAAAGTGATGCAAAAAGATCCAAGCTGGTGCCAGGATAAAAGCCAGAAACGCAAGTGGAAACCGAAAGTGGTAAAGTGGAACGTCGGAAAGATAAAAAAAGGGAAGCTTTCCGAGCTTCTTGAACTCATGAGAAACTGAGCCCAGCTGTCTGTCTGACCTGGGAGACGTCGTTTGGGGCGACACCTCACTGGGCTTGGCCGGTGCTGGGGGCGACGGCTCCTCGTCCAGGTCATAGGAGAAGAGGTGGAAGGGTGAGTGGGGCAGGTAAGGCAGGCGGTCGGGGGAGGGGTGAGAGCTGCCGCGCAATGGCAGGCTGACCTCTTTGGTAGCCGGGACGGTGACGATGGACCTCTTCCTTGCCAGCAGGGAGGCCAGAAGGGAGGGTTGACCAGGGGGGCTGAGAGGGGGGGAGACGGGAAGAGAGGGGGTTGGGTTGGAGGGTTGGTGAAGGGTGGGTGCTGGAGGTGGCTCAGTCCGACTCCTCAAATCCTCCTCTTTCATATTTTCCTTTCTGGAAGTGATGGTAATGGACTGGAGGGTTGCTCGGTGAGTTACGGATAGAAGATGTTGAGCCGGGCTAGAAACAGAGGAATGGATTGAAAGGGAATAAATGGATAAAAGCACAACTGTGCAAAGAAGAGATGTGGTACCATGTGTGTCTGAGTATTCCACTGATACTAATGACTGCCAAGTGCACTGGCCACATGGAGATCAAACCAGCAAGATATTCAACCCAAAACAGTTACAAAAGATACATTAACAGCTTTCTAATGACTTTATATAAACCCTCTACATATTTGAGAAGACCACAGGACATTACTTCATTTCCATGTTACCACCGTGTCCTAAAATACCTGGGGGTGGTCTCTTTAGACACTGTATCAGCCCCCTCCTGCTCATCCGAATCAGACTCTGTCACCGGAGTCTCCTCTTCCTCCTTCTCCTCCTCTATCCCATCCTCACATTCCTCCTCTCTGTGGAGGTGTGGGGGATGGATGGACGTATGGGTGGAACATTTAAGGGAAAGATGATGCGATACATAAGAACAGCATGCAAATGGAAATCACCACAATAAGGAAATAAAGAGGTGGAACAGAGGAAGGGGAGGGACGGAGGTTTAATTGAAAGGGATGTTTGGAAAAAATGTGAACAGCTGCAAAACCAAACCACAAAAACATTTATGATGCTCGAAGACAATAAACAAGGACATGATGCTTATCAGACAGAGACAAAGTGATAAAGACAAAACAAGGAAGAGGACAAAAGGAGAAACAGAAATGAAGTATAAGGGTGGATTCAGGCCTAAAGACAGGTTATTTTACATGCATATGAGGGTAAAATTTGATGACAAGGAAGATGGAAAGGACTGCTATGTGGAGAGTATGGCATGGCTGTGGAGCTGACTTGGGATCAGTGTCACCAAACTGTCTTGTCAAGTGAAACCAGATGAGCCTTGTTGCAGCGGAGTTGGCATGAGCTGCCAGGTGTTGTTCCACAAGACCAGAGCCATGTGTGTGTGACGAATGGGACAGCCCGAGCAAGTAAAAGCTGTGTTTGTTTTTCTGTGTGCATGCATAATGTGAAGCAGGATGCAGTCTCTGACATCACCAACTTCTTGCTGATCACTTCTTTCAACAAAAGTGTATGCTGGCGGATTTCTCGCAAAATTTACACACTTTTACTTCTGTTTAAGGACACTAGTATCTTGCACGACTACCTGTTTTAAAGAAACAGTTCAGGGTTTTTGAAGGTGGGTTGCACGAAGTTCTCATCCATAGTCTGTGAGGCTGAAAATGACTTATTCATCTATGCGTCCTTCAGAGCCAGTACACTTCTTTGCTTTAAAAAAAAAGTAGTTTTACGTAGAGTTGTTCTGACACCAATACCGATATCGGAAAATGCTGCCAATATCGCTGAAAATGCTGGTATCGGTATCAGTGAGTACGTCGGTCTGTGCCCCAGTCGGATACCATGTTATTTATTGGCCGTGAAACAGCCAATAAATAACCAGTCCAAGTAGCTCAGTTAGCTCTGACTTATGTTACAAACCTGAAATCATTTTTTTTTGCCACTCTAAAAGAGTACCCAGAAAGTTGTGCTTCGCTGCCTCTGGCGAGTACTATTTTTAAGAGAGATGAAGAAGAACGCAGAAACCCAACAGAGCTAGCAAAATGTCTGCATTCAGCAAAATTTTACACTGAAAAATCAAAGGAGATGTGTAAGGAATTGCTATAATGCCCTGGTATCGGATCGGTACTCCGTATCGTCTAATCCGCAAGCTCAGGTATCGGAATCGGGAAGGAAAAAACGTTATCGGACCATCTCTGGTTTTACCTGCAAAACATGAGTGATAGGCTCTACATCAGCCTCAATCTCTTAGATTGTTTGTGTTATTGCGTACATTTGTGTTAAATAACAAATACAAAGTAAGGGTGCACTCCTGGCCCAGTTGTCCCATATCGTGCCTAAGCACGATTGTCTCCCCTCCCCTCTCCCCCACTGCCCCACACTCACGTTGCTCCAATTTCTTTCATCTTGTAATAATCTCTTTTTTAAAAAATTGTTATCTGGTATCTATTAGAATCTAAAAGACAGTTGCGGATTTTCCAATGCTCTTTATCTGAAATGTGTATGCTGTTGCCTGTCTGAATTCAGGGTGAATCCTTCTCAAACACTCAAAGCGGTGTCAGCGCTCTGTGCCCGTGCTCGTGCATGTGTATCTGTACCGTGCCGAAGCCCACCTCTTCCAACCGTGCCAGGGCCAACGAGGCACTCACACTAGTCAAACAAACTGGACTTTGAGGGTCAAACGTGCTTAGTCATGGTACGGATTGCCTAGTGTGAGCAGCGGTAGCGGTAGACCAGCAACTCCTGTGTTCTGCAAAATAAAATGACTGCTTCTACTGTAGTAGGATAAAGGCTAGTTTAAAGGATAAACTAATTTGGTGCATTAAACAGAGGACATTAGAGCCCTGCAGTGCACAAATCATTTATCTGTTTGATTGCAAAAATACTGCTTTGTCAAAGGAGTCTGGTGGTTTTAGAACGAGCAAAATAAAGGCTTTAGTTTCCCATTAGAAAGTGATATCTAACAAAGGGAAAGCTGTGAAAATATTCTCAATATAGCTTACACTTGAACGACAGTGACAGTTGATAGTTTATGTTTTGATTATTGGAGCCCAAATGTGTTTTGCTGCTGCGCCCATCAACAGCACTTCATTGTTCAGCTTCCTACACCGACCCTCCTGCTGCTTCTCCAAACCAGACGTGTGCTGTCCGCCATCTACTGTAGATGATACAGTGACTACAGATAAGTTCCTCGTACTACCCAACTTCAAAAAACCCGAACTATCCCTTTAACACTAGCCGCAGCATGAAGACATAATGCTTTGATCAGGTTGCTCACTGACAGGATGAAGGGAGGCGGCACATAAAAAAAATCAAAGAGCTACCATGAATGACATAGGGAGGAAATATTTACCTGAGGTAAACAGGTACTACCGGCTTGAAATTCCCCTTTTCGTGTATACACACACCGCATTGAAGCAAACCGGTGCTTGTTTAATAATGTGAATGCCTGTACTAGAATTACAAGCAAACCCTGAAGGCTTGTGCAGCTGCCGAGGACTTTTATATTTCTATTAGTGGAGCACAAATCTGCACCAGTGTTTCACTGCAGAATAAAAAACCCACTCAGAGTGCTTTATGAGACAGGAGACACGCTAGAAGCTGTTACAGCATGTAAGTGAGGAGCAGCGGCAGTAAAAACGTAAGGTAGAAGGTCACAGCAGATGACCTTTTTCTGAGGGACCTTTGAACTTACATGGATGGAAGGGAACCTGACAGTGCTCTGCAGCAGAAAGTGTTTGTAAGAGACAGTCAGGATTTCACTCCTGAGCTCAGTTAACACATGTGCATCTCAGAGTGATGACTACCTGGCAACATGATTAATTCTTTATACCAGCTGAAAACCCTCTGCTCTGCCCTGTCACTTTCTTTAACCACCCTGTAACTTCTGACACTCTTCCATCTTCCCCTCCTCTCACCTCTCGCTCAGGTCCTCAGCTCTCTGTCCACTGAAAGGCTGGAAGCCAGCTCTCTGCGGGGACGGGGACGCGGGGCTGCAGGGGGAGGCGTGACCGGATCGCCCAAGAGATGCCCTGCGGCTGCGTCTCCTCTCCAGGCCACGCTTTTTGTCTCCGCCGCCGACGCTGACTCGCCGTCGGTCCCGGCGTCCCGTTGGTGGAGGCTGACTGTCATCGTCGCCATCTTCATGTCGAAGTGTCAGCTGGGGGAGAAATGATCGGGAGTGAAGTGGGAGTATCGATGAAGTTTTACACACTATATTAGTATTAAACAAATGTACTATAAATACTGTATGACTTCATATTCAATGGACGTGAGCAGCACTTCGTAGCTGTGATTGGACCTTTAATAAAAAGGTACAATACAATATTTTCATAGTCACTGGCTACCCAAAAAGCTGCTGACTGGTTGATTAAAATGATGTAGAAAGTCCAATCTGGGGGTAGTTGATGAAGCACAATCCTCGTTTGGCTCTGACAGACTGTCAACAAATAAGCTGCCACGATCCGATTAAAAGAAAGCCACAACAAGCTTGTCTGAAGTGGAGATACTGCTTGACTGCAGTAACAACGTGACTCCTTTCTTATAGTCTTTCCTTGCCGCATCTTCATTAATGCACCATGCTAAAACTATAGACAAACATTTAATCTGCAGTGATGCACAGTGGCACAGGTGGTTTTGACAGTGAAATGTGTCGATTAGTCCACGACTGTGTTAATTAAAAAAAACCCTAATATCAGCTTTTATTGTTTTCCTTGAGGTCTTTTGACTATGCGTGTCTCAAACCTCATAGATGTTGAGCTGCTCAACCAAGTCCAGGTCAGTGCCCCTCCGCCCCAGGTGCCTTTGAGTCACTGTCTCCATGCCCTGCTCCTCCAGACCGTCCACCATATCGTAGTATGAATCCTGGTCGGGCAGTGCGGCAAGCGTCTGCAATAGAGAAGAAGACAGCTAAGGTATATTGCTCATTAGGTAATTTTATTTTGGTTAAATTAAAACACTTAATCATGGGTGAAATTAATTGAAAAATGAGGAAAGAGCATCTGTGGCCATATTAGAGTTAGAATGTGAAGATAAAAAATTTTTAATCATTCAGTATATTAACACTAAACACATGGACACCTTATTGATGAGGGTCATGGCATAGACCAGCAGCTCGGTGTCCACTCCGTCCTTCTCATGCAAGATCTCCATAGTATTGGACCATGGTTTGCAGCCTGGAAATCAGTCCATTACAAAGAAAAACATGAATTATATTCTAGCTCTTAACACCCCTGCTTTTGTATCAGCTTAGACAAGAAACCAAACAATACAAGTAAACAGAAACACACAATGAATGAGAGCACGTTTCTCAACAGCCGGTGGCGTGTTAAGTTAAGCTATTTATACCTCTCTTGGTGTCCACAGAGGTGATGGCTTCTATCAGCAGAGGGGTGTTGGACTCGGAGTACTCCACAAACACCAGCAACAGCTTCAGAGCCGTTTTCACCACCAGACGAAACTAGAGGGTTGAGATAAGAAGCTACGAACTCACGTGGCAAGAAACATGACGAACAGTAGATACATAGTACAGTGATGTGGCCAGCAGTGTTTGCAGCTTTGTTTATCAGGTGACTCTGACTAGAGTTTATAGATTTTAAAAATCTTAAGAATCAGAAAATACATACAGACCTTATTAATTTAACTACTTGTGTTTGTACTGTATGCATATGTCTGTGAAATTTGTTGCCTTGCAGTCAGTGTTATGCGTGTATTAGGGTCTGAGCGATATATCGCTTTGTCGATATTATCAGCCGATATTTATCTATTGCAGATGTATCGGTATCAGTGTATTGGTTCTCCAGTGAGTGCCAATATTAAAACTGTTTTTGAAGGCTAGAAGAAAATGCTTAGACCAGTCATTTAAAATTGCGTAATCATGCAGTTCGTCCAGCAGAGGGCGGTCCGTTTTTAATCGGTTATACGTGTTTACTTGTTCAGTGTTCTGATGTTTGGAATAAAGTTTGTTGGATATCCTACCTCCATTACATATCTTTGTCACACATATTTGATGACCACATTCAAAATATTACATATCGGCCAATATATAAGATATTGGAATTTTCGTACTCCCTAACATCGGTATCAGCATCGGCCCCAAAAATACCACATCGGTCAGGCGCTAGTGTTGTGTATCTGTTTCGATGGCTCCATGTTGATGAAATTCCCTGACAAGTTTAATGACAGGTGTCAGTTTTAAAAATCACTGAAGCTTTGCAGGATGCAGTCTACCGGATTTTCATGCCCCCCGCTGGAAACAGCTGAAAGTCACTGATTGAACCGTGGTTTATAAGCGGTCATGCGCCAACCACAACTCATTCGTTCAGAAAGGCGGTCCTTTTCGAAAATCCACCCTTATTCCTGCAACCCCAACCTATCCCGCAAACCACTTCTGCTGCATGCAAAGCTTCGACTCCACCACCTCAGCATCCATCACTAGGCCTTAGTCTTACATGGTTTAAAGGTAAAATGGTACAAATTATTTGCTTTGGGGCGGTTTCGGCAATTTCGCTTCCTGTCTTGGTTTAGCATGCTGCTTGGTCAATTCAGAGAGCATCTTAAGAGCAGAGCCGTGAGTGCCAAACCTAACTGTATGAAATGAAAACTTTCGTAAAACTGAAAAAAATCATTTGGGTTTTTTGGCCCGGGAAATCAAAGTGCTACTTTTGGTTCAAAGCAGAGGTACACCTTTAAAAAACAATTCAGATCCCACAAAAGCATTAAAGGACACCAGCCTCAGGTCAGGACACGAATGACGAACAGCAGCAGATGTGTTTGTGTGTGTGTGTGTGTGTGTTTGTGGGTATGAGCTAAAAATAACGGCCACCAAACAAGAGCTGAAGACAGCCTGCCTGCAGTGTGTGGGTGTATTTGTGTGCTGGGTGTGTTTTGTTTGTTTATTTGTGTATGCGCGACAATACCTTTGAGCCAACCAGAGTGTACAGCCACTGGATTGTCTCAGCGTGTCCAATCACACCATTCATCCCGTCCACGTACAGCATGATCTGTCCCAGAGCTGAGCGACGCCGAGGAGAAAGAAACAAAAAGTTAGAGTGACAGAACATGAATTAAAAAAAATTTAATATAAACAAAAACACACACTAAAGAGCGACTGTGTGCAGCACATACAATATCTATAAATAACAAGGAGGTCATAAGGGATTTTGAATTCCCTTTGTAATGATGGCAAACACAGCCGAAAACAGCAAAGCTGAAAATGAAAATGAAAATGAATGAAAATAATTTAAAATCGAATAATTTTAAAATATTAATCTTTTCAAATCTTAATGCTACTTTTTCTCCATTCTCAGGAGGAGGCATGGTATTTGTTTTATAAATACTGTAGTTACATGTTTTTTTTTTCTTTTTGACCACTGCTTACACAGTAGGACCCACTGTATGTGTGCTGAATAACCTTTGCACTCAGTTATGTTCAACTACAGTTTGACTTTATTAGTAAAGTTTATTTCCACAACAACTTGTAACTCTCGCTCACCGCATCTCAGAGGGAAATATTATAATTACTTTATGCGTCTATGTTACCTGTTCTTTGCAAATAAGAATTTACATACAAAACTCATCATATAGGCCACAGTGTTATTTTAAACTTTAAAGGTGGTCAGTTGCTGCTTCCTTACACATATTGATGAACGAGTAATAAGTCACTTATGTACTTTGAACAATATTTCAATTTTTTGTTCATAAGATAATCATAAAATTATAAGAATATCACAAGATTATTGTTAAGGTTTTTATAAAAAGCTCTTTAGTCGCACTTTCATTTTTGTTTCTCTTTCAAATACTATTTTTAACTTGAGCACAGTGCTCCCTGTTGTAGATGTCATCTGTCGCTGCATGTCAGAAGAAGCACAGTGCAGATTGCATTACACCCACAGAGAAAAGCTGAGAGTGAGTTCTCATATTATATATCACCATATGCCAACTCTGTCACATGCACTTTGATTGACTTCACCACAGCACTGAATGGATCAGTTTAGCTTCATTGGAGGTGGACCATCGTACACTGCATTAACTTGGAATGCTCCTGCAGTGACTGGCTGCAAGTAGTGCTGCGGGAGTAACTAGTTACATGTAACAAAATCACATAATTTAATTACAAAATAAATGTAATATGTAACGAATGAGTGATTAAATAATCGTTACTTTTGAAAATGTTAATGATTACAAAGTGGATTACATCTGAATATTTTCTGTAAAACATTTAAACTATATGTTGAATTATATTCATTTTGTTGATGACATGTTTTCTCATGCACAACGCCTTCTTTTGCGATTTTCAGTCAAGGACTTTTAGCAAAGTTTGATGCCATTCTGATGCTTTTGATCGGTTCTCTTGTTTGAATTTGCTGCGCCCCACATCTGCCACTGACTGATTAAGCATTTAAAAATGGGTAACAAGTAAAAATACTCACTAGAAATTTAGAAGTTACCAAAAGTAATTAAATATAATAAGTTAGACTACTTTGACAAAGTGATTGAAACAGTTACTTTATTTATTATACCCTAAAAAGGGTAAGTGGTAATCTGTAACCCATCACATTTTCAGAGTAACCTGCCCAACCTTGGCTGCAAGCAAAACCAATCTTTCTTCTTTAGACGTGGGCTCTCATAATAGGTTACACCTATTAGAAGAGTTTCTTCTCACCGAGGTCGCCCTCAGAAATACTGTCGGATTTCAAACTACGTGTACTGAGTCTATTGCCGTGGAAATAACCGGGACGTCTGACAGTTTTCGCTGCAGCTGTCATCACCGGTGCGCCTTCAGTCCTCTGCGCGCAGCTGTGAGGGACCACAGCCTGCGGTGCAGTCGGCGTCCTGGGGGGGCGGAGTCAAGCTTAAAAAGCGCGGTAACTTTTTAAAACCCGACAAAGCACGAATTTACTCTTAAATTAACGTTAAAACTGCAGTCATGTCGTGCACGGAGCCATTGCTGCCACCTGACAGGGAACGGATGACGGTAAACAGAGTTGTAAACGTTGCGCAGCAAAGCAGCTCTGATTTTATTACATCCAGTTCATGACCTGACGAGGAAGTGAAACTGAAAGTGTGCAGGCAAACAACACACACACACACACACCCACCCGTCGCGAGCAAGAGAGGGAACAACTCCGCTCTCATCCTCCTCAACCATGTATTTGGACTCAAATCTGAAAATTGAAATTATATCTTTACTGCTTGGACATGTAATCAAACCCCAAGACAAGAAAAGACGTGGGAAAGCCGAGGACATTTTGTCTGTGGACGATTTTCATCTACACAACCTCATCGGGAAGCGACGGGCTTATGCAAAGGAAACCTTAATCGACGAGGACGAGTTTTTTGACCCGGAGTATGACTGTGACTTCACGGATCTGTCTGACTCGGCTGAGTGTACGCGCGGTGATGAGCTCTACGAGCGCCCCAAAGGCTGGTACAGAATAGCCTTAAAGGTCAAAGGTAAATATCCAGATGGAGACACTTGGTTGGGGACCAAAGGGTGGAGGGATCACTCTGTACCTGGAGAATGGCCCGTTTCCTACCATGGAACAAGCATAAAAGGAGCCAAAGGCATCATCAGGAGTCACTACAAAGCAGGAAGTGGAGATTTATACGGAAGAGGAATCTACTCAACTCCAGATATACATGTTGCTGAGAGAGAGGAGTATGCCCAGACCTTCACCTCCAAGAGCACAGGGAAAAGTTACAAAATCATCCTGCAGAATCGCATCAACCCAAAGAAAAGAGAGATTTGTAACCGGTTTGACTACTGGCTCATTCCTGTTAATGAAGCAACGTCTGCCAAGGAGGAGAAGAAGATAGTGGAGGGCTCCATTCGACCTTATGGCATTCTGATAAAGGAGTTAAATGATGATGATGAGGAGGAGGAAGATGGAGCCAGCCACCGCAGTGATGATGATGATGATGACGATGACGATGGCAGTGACAACAACGGCAGGTATGATGATGGCAGTGTCGATGACTGGGATGATACAAATGGTCACGATGACAGTGATGAAGATGAAGATGATGACGATAATGACGGCGACAACCATGGCGAATATGATGACGGCAGCGTCGATGACTGTCGGGATGACGACGATGGTCGTGATGGCGTCAGTGAAGATGAAGAAGACGATGACAGTGACGGCGACAGCAGTGGCACATATGATGACGGCTGTGTCGATGACAATTGTGATGATGATGATGATGATGATGCAAGCAATGTAGCTGAAGATGACTTTGGTGACGATGATGAGGAGAACGATCTAGATTATGACGACGACGATGGCAATGTTAACTACAGCTGTGATGATGAAGAAGAAGATGGTGACGATGATGAAGAGGATGATGAAAATGACTGTGGTGATGGCACTGATGATTACAATGAAGGCGACGACGATGGCAATATCGATGATGATTATGACGACGGCAATGATTGTGATAGTAAATGTGAAGATGACGATGTTGACGATGATGATGATTATGATGATGGTGATGGTTGTGACTTTGGCAGTGATGATGATTATGATGACTGGAGTTAGCTGATGATGTCATAGGGATGGGAGCTGGAATTAAAATTTGACTTAATTTGTTTAGACAGTATTGAAAATTAAATTTGTGAAAATCGATTTTTCCTTTAACTAGGGTAAATACGGTAGCCTATGGCTCTCTCTCTCTCAGCTCTGGGTTTTATTTTTTACAGTGAAGTTTGGTGAAAGTTATCCTGGCACTTTATTCATCCCAATTTGAGGGATTCACATGTTTGATTAAAACTTAAATTTAAAAAAGGTTTAGTTAAAGCTGGGTTTGCACTTTACTCCCAACAGGGAAATTCATGTTTGTTTGAAATAAAAACGGCGTATTTAAAATGAGAATTTCTTTGTTTTTTATAGTTTAAAAGAAAAAAAATGATTGGAATCGAAAATCCGATGTGGTATGAAAAAATCAGGGTTTTTATTTTTGGCCCATATCGCCAGCTGTATACCCAGGGTCACTTATAATTTTTTTTCCTTGACTTGAGTTATCTTACTGGAGGGGGAGTGAACTTCACCTTTAAGACTGGAAGAAAATATGTGAAAGAACCAGAGTGGTGCCTGTCACTGCTGATTTACTCACAGCTAATGGACAATATTTGACTGTTTACACAATTCTTTGTTCTGTCAAAGAGTTTCTGCCTTACACTGTTGGAATGTTGATACACTGATTCAGAGATCGAAAGTTATAATTACTGTTAGTATTTGTGTTTCATTTAAAGTTTGAGAATATGTTATGTATGTCATGCTTTTATTTTGAAACATGTTGGACTTGTAACCTTTATTTTTGTTTTTTTGTCTGTGCTCTTCTCACTGTTTGATGTGTTTACCATTATGAAAAATACCAATTTGAAACCAAGTATTCAGGTGCCTTAAGAACTACTAGCTGTGATTAAAAATGTTTATAAATCCTGTGTTAAAGACACTTTGAGAAAGGTATTATATGACACTGACGACTGTTAGAAGGGTGATTAGAGTGCCAATGACTCAGGTTCTTATATTTTATTTATTTTCTGCAGTTCAAAGGCTGTTTCAGTTGAAGTCTATTTTACTGTTGCTTTTTAAGAGCTTTATTCTAAGATTATGCTTCCATGATCTGTTATTACACTGTCAACGACAATCAAATATATTCTTGTTATAAATAAATTTTTAAAAAGTTATAAATATCCACGCCTTGCATGTGTTTTTATAGTCGGGAGGTTTAGCAAGAGAAGTTTTGTTTGGAGACAACAGATTCTCTGACAACTGCACTCACTACTCACAGCTGCCCCTCTGAAATTTATCCTTCGGCTGCAAATAGCGAGTCATTCGTCATTAATAGCAACAAAAACACTCCATAATTATGCTACTCATGAAATGATTTTCTGTGTCACACGTGTGGTGGACATTATGGAAAAGACTTGAAAGGAATGGCCACGTGTGTATGATTAGGTGCATACAAGAGAAAGCAAAGACCTCCCTGGGGAGCTAATGGTATTTATTGCTTTGAAAATTATACAAAGCATGTGTGTGTGTGAGTGTGTGTGTGTGTGTTCGTGTTTATTCTCATATGTGTTTAGTCCTATCAGATCATTTAAGAAAATCTGAAAATACACACTTTTTACTTGACAAATTTGAAAAACAGAAACCAAAACCAGTTAGAGCTTTGAGCTTAATATGTCAGCAAACCATCAGCACAAAAATGTAACAAAGATGTGGTTTCTTTTTCTTTCAGTGCTCTACTGTGTCCGATATTGATGGTCAGACCCTAATTTACTATTATTAATGCTGTTATTATAACATATAGTAATTTAAGTTGTACTATTAATGGTGTTTATGGGCGACATAAACACCCAAAGCTAAATTCTGTTACATTTATTTTTGATTTTATTGCAAACCTTTGGTTAAAAACAACTGTAAATTCTTAAAAAGATGTCACACCTGCTGTTTTATGTTGTGTTGCAGGCACCTGTCCTTATTATAGCGTTTTTTTTTCTCCCTTAACAATGATCTAGATATATTGTGTATTAATGTGATTATGGTCGTTAGAGAGTGAGAGACAGATTGTAACCTTACCTCTTAATATGTAGTTCTGGTAGTTCTGATCAGCTTCGGCTCCCACCTTGATGAGACATGTCAGACCTTCGGCCATCACAAACTCATGGACCAGATCTTTGTCATCCTAGAGTAAAAACACAGCAAGTATTGGCAAGTTAAAACAACATATACTGGCTGCAGAATCCCTCATTAAACTCATTGCTTGACAAGTGTATTAAGCCTGCATTCTCTGTTGTTGCCACTTGGTGTCAGTAATGTTCAGGATTAGGGTTAAAGTTGACAGTTCATAAACTTTCACACACACACCCCACTGATTCAGGCCAGCTGATACACACAGGAAGACCAATGTTGCTTTTGACACATCATTTGTAATTTACAAAACAAAACTAAAATGATGATGAGAACACCTTCAGGAAGTTGTCTGTGCAGGAGTCCTAAACTAATGCTGCCTTCAGGTGCACTATCTTAGCTTGGACATCTTACTTGTGCTCATTCAAGGACTTTAAGTGAAAAAAAAAGCATGAAACCTGGAGAAAATTTGTGTCTTTGACAGAAACAAACCTGCTCAAAGTTATAAGCAGCAGCAGCAGCAGCAGCAGCAGCTGAGTGACAAGAAGATATAATGGATGTTTTCATTCAACTGTTACTCGAACAACATCAGGTACTGACATCAATGCCATTGTTTTCATTTTTCCAAGGATTTTTTTTGTGTGAAAAAGGGGGCTTTTAAGTGTGTGTAATTGTAATTAGGATACCAAGAGCACTTAAATGCTGCACTTATTTAAAGTTCTCACATACTATTTTCTTTGCTTAACTATGTGTTACTATATTTGCTTATTCTTGTGTGCGTGAACCAGAAAAAGCCTTCAGTATTTTCTGCAGCTGACTCTCTTCAACTTAAAGTTAAGATTCACGCAAACACAAACACTCACCCTCCCACACACACACACACACACACACAAATCTACACACACCCACAAAGATACACACACTGGGAGAGAAATGCCACGTTGCTGGAGATCCCTGTCATCGTGGAAGCGCACAGTGACCACAATAACCAACTGTATTCTGCAACAACAAACTGACAGTAACTGGAAGTGAAATATGTGTCTGTTACCTGAAAAATTTGCTTCAGAGAGAAGAGGGCCCTTCTCAAGTCACGTCCATTGGAGTTATACAGTCTTTCTGTAGAGACAAAGACAGAGAGACAGACAAGAAGTGGTTATTCTTTTCATTCAGTAACAGCAGTTTGATAAAAAAGTTTCCACTTGACTTGAAGCAAGCTTGTCTGTCCCCGTGCACCTTTTCATCTCTCAGCAGTCTTCACGTTTTTCATGACACGATCAATAAAAGTCATGAGTGAAATGAGTCTCAGTTGTGCAATAGCTGCAAAAACAGTTTGATATGCGAGAGAAATGCCCGGAGACGATGGAACCAATCGCACCGCTCGGCTCTGATCACCTGGGGCAGGCACTTCATCACACATTTTCAGCAGGTCCTCACTCACAGAGCAACACGTGCATGGTCTCTCTCCGTCTCACACTCACAGAGACCAACACATGCACACACACACGCACAAATACACAGTGCAGTGGTGATTAGAGCTGTATTGGAATGTTAATGAGCCGCTGGCCGGGCTTCAACGGTGAGGTATTCAGGTCACGACACGGAACGCACTCAGAACCAGTGGCTACGAGCTCTTATACCACCACAATGATATTTAGCCTCATTATTTCTACCCTTCAACACAAAGAGATCATTAATATAGTTCTATGATATTACAGGGCATTAAAATGTTCATTGAGACCCTTTGAAATGTACTCGGCTTGCCTTTTCTCCCATAATAACATAAGGGCCCGACTGATGTAGAATTTTTGGGGCCGAGGCCGATATTGATATTAGGGAGCAAAAAAAGTTCCCAAATCCGATATATACTGGCCGATATGTATAATACCAGCTGAATGCGGTTATCAGATATTTGTAACAAAAATATTTTTTGGAGGCAGGATATCTTACATCTTAACAAAACCTCATTCCAAACATCAGTGCACTGAACGGTAAACACTTCATTTAGTAGTTATTACATAACAGACCGCCCTCTGCTGGACAAACTACATAATTACACAATTTTAAATCACTAGTCCACATATTTTTACTGGCCTTAAGAAACTGGTTACATATGGGTGCATATTGGGGAACATAGGCTGATATCGATATATCTGTGATACTCAATATCGGCTAATAATATAGATATATCGATCAGGCTCAAAATAATATTACAATAATATATTATACAGTTTGTAAGTTTTACTGGGCCTCAGTGTTGCGTTTATAGTACTTTATTATATTCTCTAGTATGTCCTTAGTATAATCTTCATATTTCCACCATAAGTTCTGTCTATATTTTGTTTGATGTAATTTTAATTTGTATTTTGTTCAAAATATATTAATTGTATGTATAATTCTTTATATTTGCATATTGAGCAGTACTTGTATTTGCATGTACAAGTGTAATTATCAGACAGCAGGAATATTGTTCCTAAGTGTTCTGCATTCAGCTCAAAGTCTGTTTGGTTTAGTGTCCGTACTGTCCATTTGTGAGGATGAACAGTTGTGCATTCACTGTGTGACAGCAGGGGGCTTCGAGAACATGAGTGTGTAAATCCAGAGTTTGCGTGTTTATAACAAATCCTACAGCCCATCAGGAGAGGGGGGTCGGCACAAAGCATATGAAGGTAAAGGCCTGCCGTCTGGAGCTCAGTAACCATTGCTAAGCTAAAGCTAACTCAAGACCAGGGTCAAAATCATTATCATTCTGCACACAGACGAAGAATTACAGGCCTGTCTGTCTCTCCATCTCTCCAGAACGGCCCTGTGAGATCAGCAGTGGCATTCATGAAATACATCTGTCATAGTATACAGAGGAGATAATCAAATAACCAAATCATAACTGCCAAGAGGCAACTGGCACCAATATGTTTGTGTATGTGTGGGGAAAAGTGACTCCAAACTCACCAAAAAAGGAAAGAAAAGAGAAAAGATAATTTATGACCCGAGAGAGAGAGAAGAGAAGAGAAGTAAAATTATGGTAAAGAAAAAAGAAAGGAACAGAGATTAGGAAAGGGAAAGGGCAATCTCTCCAAAGGTCAGTGTCCGATTTAAGGAAAGCAATAGAAGGCCAAATGCTTTTGGGCAATCAAGACAGAAGACAAATGAGAAAGCATGGAGATGTGGAATTCC
>JAQFJA010000008.1:17675728-17695649 GCA_029874485.1 Naso brachycentron
TAAACACAGAGCTTTAAGTTACCAAATACCAATCATATAAAATGCTGTAAAATTTCACCATTATTACACACACACACACACACACACACAAACACACACACACACACACACACACACACACACACACAGTCAGTATTTTTCCTCTGCTGTTTGGGCAAATAGTGGTCTGACTCCGGCTACCAAAATAAAACGCATACATACTGATGCCTGAATCGGAGCTTAGTGGTTTGTGATTATGTGCAGGTGTGTGCTCCTTTTTATCTTAAAAACTTCTTAAAGTGCTTTCACATTTGGAGTTTATTTAATTTGCTTTTTTTTGGCTATTGTCATCCTGCATCATCAGTACTGTACGAAAATCACTTGGTATTTGGGATGCACGATATTATTGTATGATTGCACATTGTTGGTATTGACTGATATTGGCTTTAAAATTAAATATCAGATATGGGCCAGCACGCCAATATATGCCGAATAATAACCGATAAAATATTAGGCTGCTGTTTCCTTGACTGATTGACGCCATGTTTGATCCCAGTGGACAAACCTTATGTTTACTTACTTTGTCACCTGTGAAACAGGTCAAATTCGCCCTGGTTGTGGGTATTGTTCTTTCTGTCTCAGGGAGAGCATCATCCAGTTTTAAGTAAAGTAAAAGCAGTTGTAATAAATACATACGACATGTTTTACAAAATGGAAGTTCAAGCACAAGTAGCGAGTATTACATCATTTTAAGTTTTGTACTTTATTCCTGCATTTGCCAGTGGGCCAATATGGTAAGAGTATGCATAAAAATACTGTATGTAAATTCCCTTACAGAAGAGACTTGATGATCTCTGCTATTAGGGGTGGGATAAAAACAAACACACAAGTATATCAGTATCGGTGCTGATTATCGGGCAAATGAGTTGTGACACATCAGCATGTCGGATGTCGGAAAATAACCCAATATCATGCATCCCTACTTGGTATGGATGTAGACTTAGGGCCTGTTTTATTAAAATCCCTGATACAGAGTACTAAATTAAATGTGCACTCTAACATATTGCACGTTTTTCTGCTGTATGTTTTGCAATTGATCTACTAAAAATAACCCCATGACTGACAACTGGTGCATACATGGTGGAGGGGGCAGTATTTAAATGAGGGTTTTGCATGTTTTAATGGTTTCTGCCAAAAGGAATTCAGAGAATGACCAGCGCAAACGTAAAATGAATCATCACAAAGATTTAAGATAGCAAAAATACATGTGATAGATTAAATTGTTTTTTTTTTTTAGATTTTTGTTATCCTAAATTGTGTTTCTTATTCATTTAGCAAGGACTGATTTTACAAAGCATAATTCACCTCGTGTGAGACTCCAGAGAGCAGCCTGGAGCGTCTCATCCGAAGCTCCAAATCAGCCCTGAGCTCATCCAAAAGCTCTAAAATTGCATCGCTGAATGGGCGATGTGTATTAGTTTTTCTCCTCTCATACTAAAAATGTTGGCACGAGTGTTAGAAAGGCGTTCGTTACACATTCTTTCATTTCACCCATGACTCCTCATCTCCCCAAAAACAGGAGCCGTCTGTGTGCAACCCTGGGCAGATTAACACCTCCCTTTCAAACGTATTAAATACAGACGCAGACTGCAATCACTGAAATCACTTTCTTGCTTAGTAAATGCTTGTGTTAAATTTTTCATATTTGCTTATGCTCTTTTTCTGTATTTTGTACACTTGGTAAAAACGCCCCACGCTGCATATTCATTAAAGCAAAGGTGCTAAATCGACAGTGTGCGCTGTCTTGCACATTTGAAAGATGCAGTCCTCAGGGTGCACGCTTAGTAGATTAGTTTGTACATTTGTTTGCGGGTGACATCAAGTTTGCATGTTTTTACCTGCTCAGATCTTTAATAAATCAGGAACCCAGTCTTGTTTGATATGACTAGCCAGTGATTTGCCAGAGAAGCATGTTATGGCCTCTGGGGGGGGGAGAATCTGATGGCAAATCATGATACCATCCCTGATACGTGGCCCATCATAACAAAAATATCACAATACAGATTTTGACCTTAACCAATTTGCTTACCGTGCTGAGAGGGGGGTTGAGGACACACTGCTGACTATGACTAACAATATATACAAGCACCTCGACACATGCTCACAGTCTGGTCAAGACTGTTTTTGTAGATTTCAGTACAGCGTTCAGGGCAACCCAACCCCACCTGATGGTGAGGAAGCTGGCGGCTCTTGACGTAAACCGCTAAACTTATCCTATGGATCCATGACTTCACGAATAATCGCAGTCAGCAGGTGAGATTCAACTCTTGCATATCATCCTCCAAGACCACTAACACGTGGGCACCACAAGGGTGCGTCTTGTCCCCTACCTTGTATACTTTGTTTACCAATGACTGCCAGGCCTCTGCCTCAGCCCACACTTACCTTAAATACGCTGATGACACAGCACTTGTGGTCTGATAATGCATCACTGAATAATTTCAAAGGAGAGATACATTTCATTCAATGGAACTTTCTTGAGGTCAACGCAAGGAAAACTAGTATGGCAGTCCCCGTCTTTAAAATTAATGGTATACCAGCTGAAAGGGGCTCAACTTTTAAATATCTTGGAGTTGAAATTTATAATAAATTGATTTTTAGCGAGTGCGCACTGAACGAGTTTAAGAAACTGCAACAGAGGATGTTCTTTTTTTAAGGAAACTGATTTAATTTAGAATAGAGAGTCACGTTCTCCAGCTGTTCTATAAATCTGTCCTGCAATGTGTTCTCCCTTTTGGCCTGATTTGCACTTTTGGAAATATGTGGGCCCAAGATCACAGCAAACTGCAGCGTGTGATCAAGACAGCTAGCAGGATCATCGAGATTGACCAAGTGTCTGCGTCCCAGCTGTACAATGAGTTGATTCTGAAGAAAGCAGATCAGATCCTCAGTGACCCTACTCATCCCCTCCACCTGAAATTTAAGAGAAGTAGTAGGACAAACAATCGATTGCTGCAGCTGAAGATCAGAACAGCCAGATACAGTAAATCATTCGTGCCCACAGCAAACAGGCAGTATCATTCCAGATTCAAATCACTATCAGCACTTTAATCACATTATTGATGCTATTTATTGGTTCTATCTATTTTAACCCAGATAATAGTTTTTTATCATATGTACAGGATTTGGAAATTTTTTTTAGAACACTTTTATACACTATGTGTACACTTACTGTATTGTTTTCATTTTCTATATTTTAAGCCTTGTTATGTTACGTTTTGTATGTTGTTTGTGTATGTTGGGAAGACGTGTGAGGCCACAGGAGTTTCCTCTTGTGGGATAATAAAGTTAACCTTGACCCTGACCTTACAGGGTTTCTGTAATAATTGATATATTTGCCACAAAATCACATAATAATACATTACAATATCTAAATGAAGAATACAAAATGCATACATTACACACATGAATAAAAAAATGGTCCCATGTTGTAAAAGCTGAAGTGGGTTCAGACTTTTGACTTGAAAGTGGCTGATGCATTTCGTAGCTTTAAATTCTTTTCACCACTGTCCAACATCATCCTGCTGTAAACTTCCTCGGCCAGTTAACTTCTGTTCACGTTACCCACCTTCACGTCATAAGCGTCATTGCAAGGAGTCATGAAGAAGTCAAATTTGTAGGGAAATCTTTTCACAGCACCATATTCTTTTAATTAAAATATTGATATTTGATGCTAGTGATTCGATAATTATATCTTCCGAGTCAGGACAATGATAAATTGCCAAGTTGATTTTAATTTGATTGATTTTGTTCCACCACAAGTGGCCACATGCACATGAGGTAGCCAACACTGCAGCCCCACTACAGATGGCCAGTGAGTATAAATCCTTTAACACCTCCAAAGTCTAGAAGACATACATCATTACTTCTAAATAGTTCAGAATCAGTGAACTGTCAGCAAAACTTGGTTGGTTTTAAACTCATTATAACCGAGGAATGTGACACACACACACACACACACACATACACACACACACACACACCGTGAAAATGAACAGAGGGTAACTGCTATAGGGACATGATACATTAGATTAAAAAGGAATAGGTTCATGTTTCTGTCAAACAATCACATGGGTCTTGTTACAGGCCGAATTCTGTGTGTGTGTGTGTATAAATCTAATCAGTCTAGAATAGAGAAAGACTTTTCTCTATTTATGGTGTGGTATTTTGTGCCTTTTTGAAAAAAAAAATTAAAGTTTTATATACAAGGTTAAACAAATACAGAGTGGAACAAAAAACTCCGGCATCCTGGCCAGAAAATAACTGAATGATAACCGAGATCTCCTTAAATCTTTGATTGTTTTTTCAATCACCTGTGAGACAACACAAGCAGGAGCAGCTGGAGTGTATGACAGATAATTGAGACTGAAATCACAAGGAAAACAATAATAGAAGGCAAGGAGAGAAAGATTTTTAAAAAATAACTCTGTTGGTCTTTATTCCATTATGTTCTTGGCACTCCAGTCTGGGATGCTAATTCAGTAATTGATCCTGAGAAGCTGAGATTACTGTGTGTGTCTGTGTTTGTGTCTGAGGTTACAGCACTTCTTGTTCTGAATCAGGGATGTGGAAGAGGAGGAAAAGGGTCACCCCCTGGGAAACAAAGAGGGAGGGGAGGAAATTACAGAAAGAGAGGAAAACAGGAGTTTTTTTAGGAGAGCTGTACAGCCTGGGCAGAAGATTTATTCAATTTTTGTCTGATTGTAGGTGCATGTACATTACCCCAGATGCTGCCAGAGAGGTCTGCAGCTCTGTCGAAGTGATGTGCGGGTAGGCAGAGTTGCAGTCATGTTGGTTGCTCTCCATTTGTAAATGATTTGTCTTACAGTGGATGGATGGAGATGGGTCTTTTGGAGATAGTTTTATAGTTTTCCACAGATTGATGGGCTGTCACTGCCTTCCTCCTGATGTCCTCAGGTATCTCCTTTCCTCTCAGCATTGTCGATCTTTGTGGGTACACCTTGGCGCTACAGTGGTTTGGTTTGTTTCCTCTCTATTTTAATCAGTCTTTCCCAAACCCTTTTCTAAGGATGTGTCATTTGATTGGCCTGCTTAAACGATTAGTTAAGCACCCAAATGTGTTACAACTGAATCTATCAACTACTGTACTTAACTTTACCAATGCAGCTGGGGTTCTCTTACTTTTCCACATACACTAAGATAAGATAAGGTAAATCTTTATTGTCTCCCTTGGGAGAAATTTATTTTGGACAGACAAGAGATTCAAGGCGCCACAGCCATACAGCCATCCCAGATCCATGCCCCACATATACAATCAAACCACAATTGACATACAACACATAATCAATATATTACCCACCCAATCCGAGTATTACACATTGCCCTTGAGAAATATACAAAAAATTACAAAATTATTGCACCATGTCCTGAAATGAAATGATTGCACAATGCCCTATACAGAAATTATTGTTATTGCACATTCCCCTCGTCTCACAGCAGTGCACTCATACACACCCACTCGCGCACACACGCATGCACACACATCCACTTCATTTCCTGCTGTTAAGTAACTTGATTGATAGTGGGATAAATGAGAGTTTGTACCTGTTCAACTTACAGTTGGGTAACCTGCACCGTCTGCCTGAAGGCATCAGTTCATATTCTTTGTAGAGGATGTGATTCGGGTCTGTGGTGATTTTTGACCTCGTATCATCCCTGGGGAGCACCAGTATTGATAACCTGAATGTCGGAAATGAAGAATACCGCCTGATTACGTAAGGATTCACCTTCATCTGTTCCAGCTTGTTTAACAGGATATGAGGGAGTATGGTGTTAAATGCAGATGTAAAGTCCATAAACAGTAGTCTTGCGTAAGCGGTGGAAATTTCCAGGTGTTTTATGATTAAGTGTGTTATGGTGTTTAAAGCATCATCAGTGCCTAAGCCATGCTTGTATGCAAATTGACAGGGGTTTAAGAGATGCTGTACATCGCCCTGTAGATTCCCTACCATGATGCGTTCCAGTGCTTTCATCACTGTGGATGTTAATGCCACCGGTCTAAAATCATTACTGTCCTGTGGACAAGGTTTTTTAGGAACCGGGATGATGACAGCTTTTTTTCCAGATTGTGGGAATGGTATGTGTATGTCAACAGAGAGCTGGAACAGAGGACTCCAGGCTGGAGTCAACTCATCAGCAAATGTTTTTAAAAGAAGTGCCGAGATGCCGTCTGGCCCACAGGCCTTCTTAGTGTGTAATTTTTTGAAAACCTTGGCCACAGCACTTGGCTCAATGACAATTCCATCTGTTGGATCACATGATGTTAATGAAGTATTACGACATTTGTCAGCACCATCACTCACAACACAATCAAACCGTTTATAAAAGTTGTTCAGTTCATTTGCTTTTTCCATTTCATTTAACACATGCATACTCCCTTTATTAGAATTCAAGTCCATCGCTTCTTTCATAGCGTTCCACAGTTGTTTAGAGTTATTGTTTGAGAAAGCTTCTCCTATGCGCAGGCTATGTTGTTCTCGTGCTTCCTTCAATTTCATCTTAAGCTCTTTCTGCACTGCTCTCAGTTCAGTTGTGTTGTTGTCCCAGAAAGCTTGCTTTTTCCGTTTGGGTATACTTTGATGGTCTTCTTAGTCACTACAATGTCAACATAAAAGTGTATATACCCAGTTATTGCCTCTGCAATATTATCAATACAACTGTCCTGAAAGAAGATATCCCAGTCTGTGGCCAGGAAACAACCACTTAACTCCTCCTTGTTCCCCTCCTGCCACACACTGACAGTCTTCACAGTAGGTTTACTTCTTTTGAGAGCTGACTGAAAGGTGGGGATTAGCTGGTGATGGGTATTATGGTCCGAACTGGCAAGGGGTGGTTTGATCTTAGCAGCATATGCCTCCTTAATATTGCCATAACATTTGTCTAGTACCTTGTTTTTTCGTGTGTTGTTGTTGCCATATTGGTGAAAACCTGGAAGAGCATAGTCCCTTTTTGCAGTGGTTAAAGTCCCCCAACACAAATATGGGTGCATCAGGTTTGTTTTCTAATTGCTGGTGGATGCAATCAGCTATACGTGAGGCAGCTCTGGATGAATTCCCACTTGGCGGGACACAGACAGCACAGATAAAAATGTTCCCATAGTCTCTCGGTAGATAAAAAGGTCTTAGCCTTAAGCATAAAAGTTCAAGATCAGGGGTACATACTGTAACTTCAACTGTGAAATTTGTGCACCAGGAGTTCTTAATGTATACACAAATGCCACCACCCCTTAATTTCCCCAAGTTATTATTCCTGTCCATACGCACGTTAGAGAATCCCTGTACCTGCACCAGTGGGTCGGGAAAGTCTCCTTGAAGCCAGGTCTCCGTGTAGATCATGAGGCAGGACTCACGGTATTCATTGCAGACTTTTGTGTTTAGGCGTAGCTCCTCCATCTTATTCCTCAGGGAGCGAGCGTTGCTGAAGAGTATTGATGGTAATGGTGGTTTGTTGCACCTTCGGCGGAGTCGATGTAAAATGCTGCCCCTCTTCCCTCATTTCCGCGGGCGCCTGCCTCCACACCGTCGCAACAGCTCCTCTCCGCAGGGACAGCAGCCATTCCTTACTGCTCACCCGCAGCACCTGGTCGTGTCCCCCAGGTAGCACTGTGTTGGCGTTGTGCTGTGTGTAAGTGCTGGATGTAATCAGCACCAGCAGTAGTAGCAGTGCAATAGTCTTTGTGTTCCCCATCGTGACACATTCAGCACACACTGACAAACTTGACGAACTTAAACTTAACAAACTAAAGAAAACAAATTACAACAAACAACACGACACCTGTCTCTCGCGTCCGTGTTGCAGCAGCGCCACGCCACTGGAAGAGGTCATTTATATTCAAGATAAACTTTATTGTTCGACTTTGTGCAATTAGAAAATTTGTCAGGAGCTAACACCCATGCTGCAGCCATAAAAGAGACAAATAGCCTACATGAAAGTAAACAAAGCTATAATTAGGGTTAAAAACATGAGTCCTGTCTTCAAGTCTCATGTAACACTCTTTCAAAACACCATATTTGGGTCCAAGCTCCTTCTTTACAATATGCTGCAGCACTGCGTCCTGTATAATTTAAACAGACTGAGTGAAAAGTTAACGATCAAACTTTAATTCTGCCATTTTTCTAGCGATGAGGAAGACAAGAGAACATGGCTGCAGTAGATAAAGTACATAAAGTGAATGAAGAAAAGGTTTTGGCCTTTACAAATGTTTCAAATTCATTTTAATGAAACTGACCCTGTGCAAATATCCCTCATAAAGGTTAGTTTTTATAATGTTTTGTTGTTATGGATACAGTAATCCTATTTGGCTGTATCAGCTGTGCGTTTGCATGGTTGAAACAAAAACACAGTTTAATACATATCCAAATAGTGACGGTTTCGTTTAAATGAATGGATGCTAACGTTAGCTAGTTAATCTTAGCGCCCACTTGCTAAAGCCAGAACCTTTTCTTTTTTCACCTAATGTACTTTATCAACTGCAGCCATGTTCTCTTGTGTTTCTCATCACTAGGAAAGTGACAGAATGAAAGTAGATCGTTCTCTTTTTTCTCAGATCTGTTAGACTACATTGGAGTGCGGGACACAGCACTGCGGCATATTGAAAATACATAGCTCAGACCTGGATACGGTATTTTAAAAGGGTGTTGCATCACAACTTAAAGACCGGATAGGCAAAACAATAAACATACACAATTTGCTTTTTTTCACATGCCTCCATGTCAAATATTAGTCAGAAAGCAGTGCAAAAGTGCAAATCACACAAGACACGGTGGCTCTCTTCACACAAGAAGGTTACATAAAAAGGTCAACAGTGCATAGGTGTATTGTTTACTTGTTTTAGGAAATATTTCCCAATTTTTAGCCATACTGAGCATGGTTATTAAAATGAGACATCAGTCTGGCTGTAGGTTGACTGTTCCAATACTATTGGGTGGATGAAAAATAAAATTTTGTGCAAATTATTGTGATCCCCTGGCTTTTCCTTTTGCGTCACCATGACTGTGGCATTTTTTGTTCAAAGCAAAATATCTTGACAACTTTGTTTAAGATATCCACAATACCCAAAGGACATATCAAATATATATATATATATATATCACATATATCAAATACCTGCAAATTATAAGATTCCCATCAGCCCCAGCTGTACTATGTATTTAAAACTAAATGTCAGCATGTTAATTAATTAAACTAAACTGTCTTAGCTTTTGGCTCAAAGCACCTCTGTGTCGAAGCCTCACAGAGCTGCCAGCAAGGCTGTAGACTCTGAGTCCAGCCAGAAAAAGAGACCGAAGTACACCAACATATAATCCACTTGCAGTATTTCTTAAGTCTTACTTGTCTCTCTCCAAATATTCCAAGAAGTTTTCGCGGTAGCTCAGTAGGTAGGGAACATATGTCAATCAGAGGGCTGGTGGTTCAATCCCTGGCTCTTCAGGTCTACATGTCTACGTGCCTTTGGGCAAGAAACTGAACCCTTCACTGCTCCCAATGGCTGTGCCATTGGTTTGTAAATGTGTGTGCATGAGGTCCTGATGAGCAGGTAAGCTCTTTGTAGAGAAGCCACCTTGCTGTTAGTGTGTGTATATGTGTTTGTGACCAGGTAAAACTTGTGTTGTAAAAATGCTTTGAAAAGTTGAAGGAAAAGAAAAAAAGCCCTTTATAATTACAGTCCATTTACTGATTTGCTGTGTGAGTGTGTGTGTGTGTGTGTGTGTGTGTGTGTGTGTGTGTGTGTGTGTGTGTGTGTGAGTGTGTTCGTGAGTTCACTTAATACAGTAAATGGCTACTTTGGTCAGTTATTACGCAGGATGTGTACTTAAAGTAAAATAAATTTTACGACTTCAAAAGTTTACAAATACTTTGCTCTACACTCCCAAAATACTTCAACCTATAGAGTGCAGATGTGCGCCCTGTTGTTTTCTGAAATGCTTTCACCAGAGAGAATCACTGCTCTGTTCTCAGCTCCCTTAATTAGATGTTGTGCGAGTGCCAATCACACGGCATCAACATTTAATAAAAATGCAGACAGAGGTCACCTCAGGTTTCCTGGCTGTGACGTCAGTTACTCATTTAAACGACCCCCCGGAGAGAGCAAAAACAGGCCGATAGTTCCCCTGCAAATGGAAAGAGGGCGAGACAAAGAAAGACAGAAAGAGAGAGTGATGGTTGGATGGATGGATGGAAACTTGTGGCCTGTTTTTGTCCAGTCCCAAACAACCCAGCAACCACACCCTCTCAGGAATTCCTGCAGCAAAAATGTTTCGTGTTAAGTTTTTAAAGGAGCAGTTCACTTCTTTTAGCAATGTTTTCTTACTAGAAAACCTAATAAATATGAAGGTAATCAACTATTGAGACCAAATATTTCATGAAAGAAAATAAGGAGATTAGTGTGATAAATGGTATAGGTTATTAAGAAACCAAAGCTAACTAACCCCAACACTTATCTTAGGTTTAGGGTTAGTAAGCTGAGCTAGCAAAACATGCTAACAATCAAAAGTCAACGGGACAGGAAAACTAGAGAAACAAATAAAATAATTGCATGTTGTGGTTCGACACAAAACAAAAACATGATCTTCTTCTTTAAGGTAACTTAATTCTCATTACTTTACAGATTGGCTAGAAAATGTGATGAAATCTGTATCAAATCATCTGAGCCGATCTTAAATGATGAGCACCATGTTTATATTGTTCAGGTTTCATATGATCTAGAGGTCAGGATACCTGGTCTTCACCCTGCTTGAGTTCAGCTCTTGATATGGGAGCAATTTCATTCTTTTACTCAACATTTGTATTGCATACACTCTTGAACCTCCATAGCTCAGTTTAAAATAGACGTTAACCCTTTACATACAAGACACAGTACTAGTTCGACCTCTAGATTACACATTGCTTAATTGTTACATAGCACCTTTAACCTTACTGGGGCCCAGACCAGAGACTCTGCTGGGGAGTACGCTTATTTCTCTCGGTCTGGCATTGCCTCCACTTTGAGGGATTCTCAGAAGGAGGGGATTAGATTTTCCCTAACTCTTCCTCATTGGTTTTTGACTTGTCAAATTTAATCTGTGTGAGCGGTCACTACGTTGCCAGGGGAGTGTTTCGCCTATTGTGGAGTGTGTATGGAATGTAGTCTGGCTTCACGAGACAACTGAAATCCAAAAATGTCTCAACAAGCTCTTAAATATTCACAAAGATGTTGTTATATTGTGTTGTGATTGACATTCTGACCCACCATGCATCATGGAATGAGACAAACACTTTTTGCTTTAAATCACATCACATTATCATCGTGAGTGGACAGCGGGACCTACACGTTGCTTCTTGTGTCTCGCTGCTGACGGCAGACTGTAACAGACAGCTGTGTCCCCCCAGCAGGAGCTGGCACGAAGGAGCATCAATTTAAACAGACGTGCCGTGGCTGCTTTTCCATGAAAATAATTAAACATGTTTTTAAACTCATATCAAAGACACCACATCACGGTTTTTGGTCCTGTAACGCGGCTTTGTCGGTTTAAATGTCGGATATTTCTTGACAGATAGCTTAGTCCCACCCTTAGTTCCTCACCCCAGGTGCTTATTGGATATCACCTTTTCAACTGAAGAAATTTAAAAGCACAATGCCAGACCAAGAGAATCAAGTCCACTCAGTGGAGTGGGCGGAATCTCTGGTCTGGGCCCAGGTTATTCTTTTTCTCCTCACCTTTACATGTAGTTTTATCCAGCACCTGGCCTCAAAACAGGTGGGTGTGCACACAAAAAATCTGCTGCCCGGGCAACCTTTAACCAGAAGTATCAAGGCTGCAATATTTCTGCATGGTTTCATTCAAGTAAATTGTGTGTATAAGTCTGCATTTGTAACTTCTGTGTGTAAGTTGCGGGCCAGATGGCTCCGTGCACAGCCTGTGGGTTTTGGCTCTGAACCTTAAAATTCTGAGAAATACTTTAGTGTCCACTGTGCAGACAGTTTACCCTGAGTATGGGACACACAGGGCTGTGAATGTTTGCTCTGACTTTGTTTTATTATTTCGTCTCTTCGTGAAAACACAAGCTTCAGCGTAGCTGGTCATGGACAAATTAGAACATTTATTGTTCCTTGTGTTTTACTGGGGTCATGTCAACCTAAAGCAGGAACCACGGACAAGCCTGCCATGACTTGTCCGAGCAGAAGTAAACACTCACTGGCTAATAAAATTTGATGGACGGCTTAAGGGTCACAGAGCCGGTCTATGACGGGGTTACGCACACAGAGGTCCAACCCACCTCTTCTTCAGATAAAATCAGACAGATTGAAACACTGATTCAGGTTCAACAGTGCAACTCAATTTCTTCAGTTTCTCCATTACATTATAGCTTTGTTTAAAGTAGTATGGCTGAAAAAGGCAGCTTCAAAGCAGCAGTTCAAGAAGAAGTCACAAGTAGAAGTAAACATAGTTTACAGTTTGGCAGTGCATACTCCATTATTCATGGATTATAGGTATGCTGTGTCCTTATTTTCAGGAACTGAATAACATCAGTCCTTTGGAATGACAGTGTAGCGACTTTAAGAGCCACAAACTGCACCATCTCAAGAATATTGCTTTGTTTTAACAGCTAGTAAGAAAATGACCCTCCTTATTGTCTCTGTTGTCTGGCTCTTGGACAAAATTGTTCCCTAGAGGCGCCATAAAACAGACAACAGCCAGCTCTTGCAGCTTCATTTAAGCAGATTCAACCCATACTTTCTTTTTCCTGTCCTGTCATCCCACTTAACCTTTTCACCAGAAACGTGACTTCACAATATTTCCTCACTTTCTTCCTTCCTCTCATGACAGTGAAGAAATGGACACCTCCCTCCCGCTCTTACAATCTTATAAGTGAGTCATATTGTGCCTTTATTAAAGGCAGGTCAGAGGAATGTGGTAGGACAGTAAGTGGCTGTCCCTTCCATGAAGCGCAACAACATGCCTGGACAGGGAAAGCTTGAGTGCAACGGGGTCAGAAAATTGTTGTTCAGCTCCTCCTCTTTCCTTTTTTTGCACTTTCGTACTCTTGAATTACTTTGGTTTATAGTTTTGTTCATTCCTCTTCCCCTAACTCCTTTCCAGCAAGCACTCGCTGCCAGCAGAGACCGTAACATCTATTCTAGTCGTAGGCCGCTGAGACAAAGCTGTCTCTGTTACACAGAGGAATCCCCTCTGTGTGTTTCACAGCTGAGTATCAACCTGAAACCTTTCCTTCTTCTCTCTAAAACTATTATTACATACCACGATTCTCTCTCTGTCCCCAATTCTGGTTCTCTCTCACCTCCCGTTCCACCCCGCCCATCCTCTCAGTTGATGTTATAAATAGTGAGTCCTGGAATGTAATGCTGGAGAGTTTTGTTCTTTTTAAGGCCTTTTGACTACTCATTGGTCCTTAGAAATGTATCCGAACATGCACACGCATTATGTTATAGAGACGATGGAACAAAACAAGAGATTGAGAGCTATTTTCGTGTTTTTTGATGTAGTTTCAGTGTGTTGTAGGCTTTTGTTTGAGAAATGGACAGAGAGAAGCAGTCGGGGCAGAAAGAATGTGTCTGTCGCAGGACAAAAGCAGGTCGGGAATGATAATGCTGGTCCGAGAGAGCTGGGCTTATCCCAGCCGGCAGTATGGATTTCCTGCCTGCAACCTCCTTTCAGTCACATCTAACACACACACACACACACACACACACGTTATTGACAGGGAGGTTTTTTTGTTGCTGTTGGTTGTGTGTGTGGAGAGTCTCAGCTGTTCCTGAGCAAGGTGCTTACCTCTGATTGTCCCAGTGTTGGGTCTTAGATCTTGTTTTATCCTTTATAACAGCTGTGCTCTCACATCGCATTCTATTAGTTGGTATTTTGCTCATATTACTTATGATTTTGTATTGAAAGATATCAGTGTACAGTAGTTGCAACAAGGGAGCCAGTTAGCTTAGTGCTGACATTACATTACAATAAATAAAGTCATTAGAAATTCATCTTATGGTTATAGGACTGTAATTTTATTATTACTTTGTGTTACTATTAATAATGATTTATTTTACCAAGGTCTACTAGCTCTTATTTGAAGTGTATTAGACATTGCAAGCAACATTAAAAATCAATGAGCACACCTGCCTTTTGTAAATATTCACCTTTTTTTAAGACTGTCCTGATGCTACCAGCAGTGTGACTCATTGGATGGCCTGCTGGTCAGTTCATCACTGGTAACACTTTATAATTACTACAGACTTTTAGGCATTTGTTAATCATTAGTTAAGCATTAATAAATACTGAATTATCACTTATAAAGCATTTTTCCTACATGAAAAGTCCTTCGGGTTAGAGTTATGGTTATGGTTAGGAGTAGGGGTAACCTTAACTCTAACCCTACAGAGTTCTCATGTAGGAACAATGCTTTATAAATGATGAATTCATTATTTTTTAATGCTTAACTAATTCCTAAAAGTGTGTAGTTTTATAAAGTGTTACCTCATCACTTTCTAAAAACTAAAATATTTTATTAGATGGATTCTTGTCAGCGTTTATTCAGTCATTCATGGTCCCCAAAGGATAAATCATGAAGTCTTTGTTGGTCCTCTTATTTTCCTCTTGCAGCACTGTGAGGTTAGCTGTTTGGATTTGACAGGATGGATTTGCAGAAAGTTTCCAGAAGACATTCAGGTTCCTTTCAGGATGAATTTTTGCAAATATGCACATAGCACAATATCAGATTATTCTTTTTTTGTTTGTTTGTTTTTTCATTGTCCAGTGCCCTGGTTTAAACCAAACAACTGAAAAACAAATGGCATGAAGGATGATTTGCACTGTGTGGATTTTGCTCATTAGCAAATGTTCACGTGCTTAAATGCATATAAATTGTATATCCCAAACATCAGCATGTTGGCACGCTAACACTAGCATTTAACTAAAAGCACTGTTGTGCTTCATGAAGCTTCACTGAAGTTTCATTGAGAATTCATCAACAGTACCTGAGTTACGTGTTTTTTGCGACCATTGGTTTGTGCACATTTGCGATGCCATGATTCCTCCCCTAGTCCTGCCTTCCATAACAAAGTCTTGACAGATAGCCTAATGTCTAGCAGGAGGGAAGCTTGGAAAGGAAATGAGTTTGCATTTGAACAAAGCCAGCAAATGTAGCTACAACACTTGAGCTAGAGATGAAGGGAGAGAGGTACAGAGTGAGGGAGGATTTGTGCTACATTCCCCAGTAAGCTCATAGTGTTCTGGTGGTTAATGATTTTGTACCTTTTACTGCACACATACACACACACGGAGACTGTACAGCTCCCTCGCAGACAAACAGAGGTTGACTGTTTTCGATTATATCACCATGGAAACGTTAAAACATTTCAGTCCGTTAGGCTTGAGTGAACTAAACTATGACTCATTGAAACCCCTCCTAACACACCAGGATACACATTCAGTATGGATTCCCCAACTACATGCATGCAAAACACACACACACACACACAGAAATCATGAATCATCGCTCACTGAAACTTGTGCAACAGGTTAGATTCAAAGTAGCAAATTCACTTCATGATTTTTTAAGTGAAACAAATGGAATTTGTTGCTAATTTGACAAAATATTTGGTGCCACAAGAAAATTTACTCCACATGCACAAATCTGCTCTTGACTGAGGATGATACTTTCGATTCTTTACAGTGTTTACTCCTGAGATAAAGCTAGAAGCTGCTGACACTGAGAGTGAATTATCTACCTGAGGCATGTAGGCCATTAAAAGTGAAATATACGAGCACCTCACTGACAGCGATGTCCTCGGGTCGTGTGCTGGAATTAGCTCAGGAATCCCAACAGACAGGTAATTTGGCTGCTTCATCTCTGGAGCCAAATGAAGACAGTGACCCACAGCTCGGCGACAGTAGATGAAACAAACCGTGGAAATATGACCGTACAAGAGTTAGCTAATGTCAGTAAGCAAAAGTATATTGTTTTTCTGAGAGGATAGAAAAGCAAATCTTTGGATCAGCTGGAAGTGTCATGTAAGTGTAAAAATTCTTGACTTACCAAACAGTTACTAATGTTTTTGTTAAACTAGGTGCTTTGTGAAGGTTTCATATATATATATATATATATATATATTTGCATCTGAAAGGTTGAACCCTGAAGTTTGAGTTAAAAAATGAAGAAACAATTATCACATTTGTACTCGCTTTTGTAAAAGTACTGTCTGTTTATCTGTATCTTGTGAATGTTTTCCCTCTTCTGTGACGTCTCTGTTGAACTTTCTTTGTATCTAACCAGTTCACTTCTGTTATGTTGGTAGTTTGTGTCAGTTAGGGGCTACTGTTTACCAAAGGGGATACGTTTGCTTTTAACAGTTTTTTTTTGTGCATAAAGAGTTTTACCACAATAACATGCACGTTGAGTTTACACTCTTCAGATATATTTGTTACAATTATTAAAAAACTCAGTTCTGTTCTGTCACCATAGAATACAGCACAAATTTAATAAAATCACAGGTGTGTCTCAGTGTGTCCCCCCCAAGGCTGCTACGCCTCCTCCACCTTCTGTCTGCCTTACCCCAGTGGGTCCTCCCCACATTACAACCAGATGAGCCAGTCCCAAGACACACATGTGTGTACTCCACCCACTTCTGGCAAGAGTCTCCCCCCAACTCACTCACACACACGCATGTGCACACATGCACACACACGCACATACAGTGATGTCAGCTTGTGTCATCTCGACCAAAGTGCAATTTGAAACTAACCTCTGAGTTCAGTGTCTGAGCTTGTGTTTTGAGGTTGAGTACAACTGGACATGACTTAAAGGTAACTGGCCCCTTGTGACCTCCTGTACCTGTCTGTCTAATTGTGTGTGTGTGAGTGAGTGCGTGTGTGTGTGTGTGTGTCAGATTTAACAAGGGGTATCAGGTTTCCACCTGACTGCACAGTGGCAGTAAAGAGCCACTCCTTCTTCTTTGCTGAAAAAGAGCTGAACCTTTTCACCTTTGCCAGGCCACCTTTCCATCACTGGACGTCTCAGTGACTTCACAGGGAACTTATTGACTTTTTGAGGGTAAAAAGAAATCAAATGTCTACTCTGTGAAGCTACACAACAGTTTCAGCAGACTTCTGTAATCTACTCTAGCCTGTAGAATAATGTTCCAAGGTGTATATTTTTATTTCCTAGCTGCCATAATGTTTCAAGACCCAGGGGTTCCCGTCCTGAGGGAGAGAGGGATGACCGCACCCGATCCCCGGAAAGGAGGCTAAGAAAGGACAAAAGTAAAGCCAACAGCAGGCAAGAAAGAAAGAAATAATGCCCTGTGCAGCTCAAGTGAAGGACTCACTGCTGAAGCTAAAATGCTGCATACCAGCCGTCTGGAACGTGACGAGAAGCAACCAGCGCTATAATGGTGTGGCTAACTTCTAACAACACTGTGAGAGGTGGGAGGAGAGGCTGGCTCTCATGCAGAGGGAGGGACTCAGAGAGCATGGAGCTTCATTCACCCTGCTAAACACACACACACACACACACTCTCACACACACACACACACACACATGCTCCGCAAAGCTGTTCTCAGACTGTGAGAAAAGAGGAGAGCGGAGGAGAGGACAGCACGCTCCCTGAGTAAGTTGCATGCTCTTATGTCCTGTCTGAACTTTTCCACGGCAAATGTTTTGCGCTGCTTGCTAATGTGACAACATGAAGACCAAGTGCGTGTTTTCATCCGTGTTCTGTACATGTGTCTTCATGAAGCAAAAAGTGTACATTTCAAGTGTTTTTTTCGCTGCCAGTTTTACTGAAGTGTGCTTCTTTCTTCGCTGTAACTCATGCAAATTTTTCTGCTGATGTGAACCACATGTAACACGCATGCACACACACACATTCACACGCACACACGCACATGGACGCTGCAGAGGTCCAGTTCTCCTCCCCGGGGCTGCTCCTCATACACAAAAATGAGAGAATAGAAAAAGGGGGGAGTCGGGGTGGAGGAGTGGAGGGAAAACTTTAGTAGGAGAATGTGGGAACACTCTTGATACATTGTTAACAGTAAGGCTGGTGTATTTTCCTGTTTAATCTAGTTAATCCTCGTATTATTTATCTTTTCTTTCCTTTTTAGTTTGCAATAATCCTATTTGAATTCAACTTATTCCAGTTAATCTCCCTCTTTGAATGCATCTGCTCTTTATCTTTATCTTTTTCTTGCTTTCTCATGTTCTCTATGCTCCCTGTGGCTTCATTTCTACCCTTTTTTCTGTCTTTCCATCTTGCCCTCTCTCCCTGTCTCTCATCCTGCTGAACTTATTGTTGTCCCAGGTGCTGACAGACAGTAAAAACAGAGACGCTGAGTGAGGCCAAAGAGGTACTGGGGGGTTCATTAAACCCTGGAGAGCAGGGAGATTTCAGACCCTGTGACTTGTTCCTCGGAGAAGACACACTGATCCGGGTGTAGGTTCCGATCCTCAGCTGCCAAGACCTCCAGAATGTCCCGGAGGAGGTCTACCGGCGACCTGGTGCCCAGGGACATCACTGAGATCTTAGCCCGTGAGGCGAGGGCTCAGCGTGGGCAAAAGAAGCCAGGAAGCTCTTTGGGACAGGCCTTCAGCTGGTTGAAGGGGAGCCGTAAGAAGAAGAACATCGCCAATGGGCTGAACCGAACTGGGATTGGTGTGACCGATACCAAACTGGGACTTCAGAACCACGAACCAGCAAAAGGTAAGTGGGTCAAAGTGTTATAACCTTTACCCAAAGTCTAACCTTAACCATAGGTATTCTTATTCATACAAGCTGATGCTTGTATGCAAAGCAGTGTCTCATAGCCAGCCCTATCTCCACAGAGCTGTATATGCTGGAGAAGGTTCAACTGCAGACATTAAATTTCTGCTATACAGAGATAAAATGGCCTCTTTGTATTTCTTTAAACCAGTCATAACTGTCTTTGGCAGCACTTTGGCCAGGATGCAGGTAACAGAAGGGGAGGAGAATGCAAACCAAAAAAGTCACCAAATGGCGACTTACCCCTGAGCCAGGCCGACTGACGATAGGTAGGAGGATAGAGAAAGGCTGTTTTCTAAACCACATGTTATAACAGCAACAACAACTGATTTGGCCAAAGAGAATGCTTTATGTAAGCACAAGCAAAATTTGCAGTATGCCAAAAAATTCCCGGATGTATACTGACTGGGAGGAAATCCCTAGTACACACCAGGTCAGTCTACCTCACCTACTTTTTCCCACAATGCAATGTGCTGCAATGTCACAATCTAAACCCGGCCAGGCATTTGTCGTCAAAGTTTGATGAAAAAAAAAAAAGCAGAATCTTGCTATCGCTGCTGGTTTCTGCAAAATGCATTCTGGGTGATTTTGCCTGTGCACTGGAGTGTGAATGGATGTATTCAGTACGGTGGTTCTGAAAACAGTCCAAAGTTTTAGCTCTAAGATCACTGAAAATGACACCAAGCAAATGCAAAGACTTAAGACATATTTGATTTTGTTAGAAATGTGGCGACCCCTGTGGACAAAAGTGGTACAAGCGCCACAGCCTCCTGTTGTAAAGATACTGATCTGGCAAGCACGCAATGGTTTGGGGAGCAAGTGAAAAAAGACAGCATATTTTTTTATGTATATTTCTCTGTAAACAGCTGTTTGCCGGATGCATAACGATGCAGTGATGTATCCATTCGTGGTTTTATAAAATAACTATATAGTATAAATTTTACAGTAACAGTACTATTTACATAGTTTACATTTAATCCTACTGCTAACTGATTTGATCATTTGGTTATAGCAATTTTGCTGCGGTAAAACAGAATATTTGCTGGTGCACCATTGGACGGCAGAGCAGCTTCTCTCCTCAGGGTGTGCGACACCTTAACTCCTCCTCAG
>JAQFJA010000008.1:17727333-17742808 GCA_029874485.1 Naso brachycentron
TTTTGTGTATTTACAGAAAACGTGAGTTGGGTAGGCGGTCCCTTAACATGGCCCACGGCACATTTGCATACACAGTGCTAAAATATGTAGACTAGACCATCTCAGGAATCGGTCTGAGCGACTGAGCAAGCATGACTTAGGTGCATTCACGCCTGTACTCAGAGCTGTCCTCTAACGAATGGATCACCCAGGACGCACGTTAATACCAGGTGTGCACTGGCTCATAGGGCAAAGCCATCCTGAAGAGAGAGCCCCGTCCAGTTCCCACGCAGAAGGCTCCCCAGTAGGGGGTCCAGTAACATCTTTAAATGCAGACAATCCAGATTATCCAATCCTCCGTGGAGGAAGAGAGATACGGCAGGAGATTAGCCAAGCTGTAGTTTACTGCTGAGAGTCTGGTCAGGTTGAGAAGTCTGCCCTCCAAACTGCCTGGCTGGGGTGATTTAAAGAGTGTGCTGTGTCAAAGGTGCAAAGATAAACACACACTCACGACAGGTGGAGGTGCATAGGATTCACTGTAAAGCTGATAAATGTTTTGGCAAACTGACACCTGTTGAGTCTGTTTGAATGTGTATTGATGTTTGTATCCTAAGAGGATGAGACAGGAAACAGTTGAAAGACTTGCCAGTGGAACTAAGTGACTTGCACAATGTTTATATACTTTAGAATGACGTGTGGTGTGTTTCCCTTTAATCTAAAAGGGCAAAATGATAGATGCACAGTGTTTGGGAGGAAAGTGTAATAAGCTGCTGTTGAATGATATCTAACATCAGTGTTGGTCTGGAACCTATTCCTGCCTAGTTTAAATGTTTTTCATATATAAATCTTTTTTTCCCTTTCTTTTTCTGCCATCTTAACAGCTGGCCCAAAGGGGAATGAAGACCAGAAGAGACTGGCCGTCCACTACACGACCTCTCAGCACTACCAGGAGAATGTTTTCATTGAGGGCAGCAGGCCACAGTACCTGGAGGACCTGCACATTGAGGCCCAGGAGGGGCTCAAAATACAACAGCAGGAAGGTCAGAATGTCACTATAAATATGAAAACATTTGTTCATATTGCAGACAGTTACTGGCATGTATTTATGTTTCTTACTGATAAAGTTTTCCCACTTTTTTATCTATGATGACATCACTGATTATACTGTATAAACACGATTATGGATAGTTTATTTATATTCTAATCCTCATTCATTTGGTTCACACAGAACACAAGAACGGAGAGAACTTTCCTGACGATGAGAGCATTGCTGTAAGTGTCCCAAAAGCTCAGTGGACAATACCATATCACTTTTCCTTCACTTCCCACACGCAAAGAATGCCACCTAACCAAATACTGCTTTGTGTGTGTATGTGTGTATCCCATGCAGTCCACAGACACTCTGCGTCCGGAGAAGGATATCAGCTCCAAGGATGGAGGCGGCTCTCCGGAGTCGAGATCTACCACCGGGAGTACTGATACCACAGTAACCTCTGCTGCTGTGTTGACTAGGCCTGTGCTCACCCGCCAAGGTAAACGACAGCCCCATTTCTGTATGTGTGCACATGTGAGTGTGGTTTTGTGTGGGTTTAGAGAAATACTTGGAAGGGAAGCATTCATATCTTATTCATCTTAATGAAATAGGAGCTAATCATAGTGCTTGTGAAGGTGAAAGCAGTTCAAGCTTTGTTTCTGAATTTACTGCTTTATGACTCGTCATAGGCAGTACTTACTTAGCATGCACGTCTCATTCCCAGTTGCTTGGTGCCTGTGCAGTCATGGTTTAAAATCAAAGGAAACACAACTTGACACCCTCACAGACACACACAGTGGTGCAGTTGCAGTTTCTCAAAAGTTTTCAGCATCTGAAGACAGCACTGCGGCTGCTTTGAATATCACAGTTGGATGGCAAAATATGCTGTTCTGTGTGCATGTGCTTGTGTCTGTATGTGCACAAAGAAAGTGTGATTGGTATTCAGATCCATATTTATCCTTTTCAAAATCCTAAGGAAAACCCACTTTCTCAGTATACTTTATTGGGTTTCAGTGCATTGCTTTCATCACTTTACCAGTCTCCTCTCTGTGCAGTGCGTCATTTTTCATTTGCAAAAATAACCTTCCTCTAATTCACGCACTGTATTAAGGCAAAATACAAGTTATTCCTCTGTCTCTCAGGTTCCACATTTAAGCCTCTGAATCCAGTGAAAAGATTAGATAAGAGCAGGAAGAGGAGCAGGAGGACCACCATCATGGGGATTCCCAACCAGGTCCAGAAAGAACTTGGTATGTCCACATCATCATCTTTGTTAAATCAGTAGACATCATGTGTCCTTGGTGGTAAACATGTTAGTAACAGTGATCTGCCCTCTTCCTAGCATTGCATAGAAGTTCAACCTTCCAGCAGCTTGAGTCTACACAGCCTACTGATCATGATGGACAGCTCAGAAATCAATCCCCACTTCAATCAGGTGTTGTTATAATTCCTACGGTTGATGGAGGTACTCCAGTAGCGAATAAGGAGGGAGCAAGGGTGCACCTTTCACAGTTGGAGGTAAAGGATTGTCCAGAAAGATTTAATTTATTCAGCATAGTTTTAACATCTTTTCAGAATTGTAGGGTAGGGTTGCTATTGTGTTTTTCTAGCACTGAAGAATGGTGCTCTCTTCACTCAGCAGGCATCTAGAGATGAACAGCTCCTTAGGAAGCACCTCCAGACAGTGTACCAAGATGACCAGCCCCTAAACCAACAACGGGGCTTTGGTTCCTCAATGCTGAGGCCCAAGTCAGTTGCTGTACCTGGCATGACCAGTTCCTCCTTCTCTCCTTCATCATTGTTTAGCTTCCTCCAGGAACCCCAGGTAAATATAAAATCAGTAAGTTACAGATTGGTTGTTTTTCTAAAACTTAATCTGCCTTGACTATTTGGGACATTTAGCAAGTTCCTGTTTCTATTTTTTAGGGCCCAGTGATGTCCATATCTCCTCAGGCCACCTACATGTCAACAATCATCCCTAATGCAGTCTTGCCGGCATCAATTGAAGTCATAGAGATTGATCGCAGCAGCAGCCGGACACGTGGCAACAGTGTAAACCATAGTGGTAGTGTCCGTACCGTGAGCAAAAGCAGCCTGGCATCCGGGGAGTCATCAGTAAGCCCTTTGTTGTCCAGAAGATCAGATGGGGATGGTTCCCAGACCGACAACTCCCAAGACTCCACGTTGATGCCCACATCAACTTCAGCGTCGAGCTGGAGCGAATCGCAGTCTCCAAGGAATATTATTTCAAACTCCTCCCCTATATCATCTAAGGGAAGCTCACGTAGCAGTAACTCACAGAGAATGCGTCCAAATGGGCAGGAAAGCCAGACAGAGAAATGTAGTGGGGACCAAGACCTTGTCAGTCTCCATAGCGCAGTTAGCATGATTAGTACCCCCAGCTGTAAAAGTGAAATTGTTGTTGCCAGTCAAGGATCTGAGTCTGATGTTTCAGGGTCAGTAGCTGCTGGGGAGGATCCAAAGACCAAACAGAATTTCACTCGTAGTCTATCGGTTATGAAAACCAAGCAACCCCCAGCACCTCCACGAAGGACAAACTCTCTGCACAGTAATAAGATCAGAAGCAACACCAGAGTCTTGGTTGAAAGCAAAGATCTCAATGACTCTGTGTCTGGAGAGATGGCAAATGCCTCAGAAAGTACTGTTGCAAAGGATGAAATAAAATCAGTTACTGTTGATTCCAGTAAGATCCCCACCACTGTACCAAACTCCACTGAGTCCAGCTCTCTGGATGCTTCCTCCAGTCCTTTGAGATCCACACAGGCCTCTTCTAGTGAAGTAGGAGGAGCAACAGAATCCAGCAGCTCTTCCCCACAGAAAACTTCCTCAGAAGGTGGTAAATTTGAACGAACCATGTCCCCTTCCAGTGGCTACTCCAGTCAGAGTGGCACTCCGACCCTTTCCCCAAAAGGAATCTCCCCAACCTCCCCTGACAAACAGAAGAAGAAGCCAGTCAAACCAGAGAGATCAGTGTCTCGGGCCTCATCCTCAGCAGCTTCTCCCTCTTCCTCTCTTACTTCTCTATCATCCAGTACATCTGAGCCTGTAAACCCTGACATTTCACCATGTACCCCCAGTCTGCCTCCACAGGAATTTCCACCCACTGCTCTTGTTGCAAAAGAACTCACGTCAAACAACAATTCTTCAACCTTGAGCGTTGATGTTAGAGAACTATTTAACATCCCACCACCTCCCAAAGTCAAAGCACCATGTCCTCCTCCTCCAGAGACATGGATACACAACAGACGTTCCTTTGAGCTTCTTTGTGGGCCTTGGCCTAATGTCAACAAAGTAACCCAGAAACCAACACAGATATGCGACAGCGCAGTTAAACAAGCAGGAACCCAGACTGAAGCCTGCAAGGAGATGCAGGTTTTAGTTGAAGAACAATTACCTGAGGACAGATCTGTCTCAGAATTGTCAGAAAGCAAAAGGAAGTCCGAGACATTGTCAGCAACAGGTCCTGAAGGCTTTCACAAGGAGTTGGAGAATAGGGAGCATCCAGATACCGAACAAGAGAGGATGGAAGCAATTGCTGACGTTCAGAAACAAGAGCAGAGTACTAGCCCTGTGGTGAAGGACCTTGAAAGTCCAGAGACAACTCCCAAGAAAGATCCCCCTCCTGTCATGAAAAAACCCATGACAGTACTGCACAGAGAGAAACTGGTGTCAACAGAACACTCAGTGGATACACACCAAAAGAAAATGAACAGCAATGCAGTGACAGAAGTTGATTTACTTACTGAGAACCAAACAACGTCCTCACAGAATGGGGTTATAGTTTTAGATTGTAAGAGCCAGCATGAGACGGACAAATGTGAGGTGACATCCATGCAGATGCTTTCTGTAGAAGTCCCTAAAATTGGTAAGTCCTCCCCACCACCTACCCCACCCCCAGCATACCACCCTACACCTCCTCTGTCAAGAAAGACACCTCCTTCATCGGTATCTATGCCGCCTGATGAATTACAGAGGGTACAAGAGGAGACCCATGTTGGGGAGTCCTGCTGGCCACCTCCCCCACCTCCTATGGAAGGCGACTCTGTCTTTGATGGAGGAGATGAGGTTGACTTTCCTCCACCTCCTCCCCCCTTTGTGACAGAAAGTGTGCCAATTGGAATCGACATTTGTACCACAGAGTTGGATTTCTCAAAAAGAATTACAGAGGAAGTTGGAGAGGCAGTTGAGAAATCAAGTGAAGCTGGGACATCTGTAAATGAAGAAATTCCAGATTTGCCTTCTGCTGTTCAACAAACAGTAACTGACACCAAATCAGAGGTTGTCATGGAAGTTTCAGAAGCTAAAGACAGTGATGAGATTTCTTGGAGACCAGCGCAAAACCTTTCATCAGTTCCAGACATTGTACCACCTCAGTTAGTGGAGGCACCACCTTTGACACCGATTAAAAGAACAGAGAGCCCAGTATCAGTCTCTGCTTTAGTTCCTTCTAGTAGCTTCCTAAAACAAGACTCTCTGAAAATTGAAGATCAGCCTCCCTCACAGTCTTTTGTCAGTACCCAAACTCCAATTGTTGTCCCAGTAGCACCGCCTTTACCAGCAGAGAATTTAACCCATGGAGTTAATTTTCGAAGGCAGCCTAGTGTAGCAAATAGAGATGTCAAGAGCAAGGAGCTCCTTTCTCGCCACAAGAGTGCACCTATTCCCAAAGAAGACGCTAACATACCTCTGGTCACCCCCTCCTTGCTTCAGATGGTTCGTCTCAGATCAGTTAACATGACTGAAGACCAGGTGAAAGCTTCATCAGATGACAAGTCGACAAACCAGGGAGGTCAAATTCAGGATAATTGCCCAGTCTTAAGCCCAGGACCTCAAAACACTCCACAGAAGCCCATCCGCAAATCCCTCACCCTAAAGTCTCCCCCTCAGATTGTAAAAACATCCTCTGTGACACTAAACACACCTTCCATGCGCTTACAGGAAGCCATACGTATGAAAACTGCAGCCATGTCTTCAAGAGATGGTCTTCCATCCAGACTGGGTGTGAGATCACCTCCTTACAGCTGTGTCAGTGATCGGGGGTCTCTGACCATGAAATCACCTGAAGAATATGACATGCACATGTCGCCAGCCTCTACAGCAAGCTTCATCTTCTCCAGGAGCACAAAAAAGGTTGTCATAGAGACTGCAGCTGCCTCCTCCCCTGAAGCTCAGGCAAGTTTGAAGCAAAGCTTGACGGCTGAGCTAATGCAAGTGTCCGACCAATCAAAGGCCACTGCTTTTTCCAACGGTGGGATGAAGTCTGACAAAGTTCCCCCACCAGTAGCTAAAAAACCATCCCATGGAGGCATCAGTCCTGTACAGAAACTACCTGCTTGTTCAACAAGAATGGACATAAGTGTTGAAGGAAATGGAGCAATAGGAGGAGTACAACATATGAGTGGAATATCACCTTCAGAGAAAACAAGTAAGATCAGCACATTATTTTGCAACCAGTATTTTTAGCCATTGTCTTTGCAAGTTATGAAGGGCTGCCGAACACTTCAGTGTTTTTCAGTGAGCTGCTGCTGAATGTGTAAAATAAAAAGGCTGATTCAATGTCAGCATAAATCAATAGTTAACACGCCACTCACCTCACAGAACGCAAATTCTAGCATTACCATGATTTTAACTGCTAAGCAGCTGAACATTGCCTTACAAAGTATATTTTTTGCTCTCCATACCAAAAAGAGAAAACTGCACACATTAGCTCCTCTGCACACAAACAATACAAATGCTACTGCTGTGCCAACAGCTTTTTTTCCCAATGTGAAAGAATGTACTTCAGTCAGCCATAACCTGAAGCTCATGATCATGTCTCAGGATCTAAATTAGTTTAGGACAGAATATTCATTACGTGTGTGCCTGTAACTGTATTATGGTGATGCCATTATGTCTAACTTCCTCTCATTTTTCCCCTTTAGCTACAAGAGTGACAGCGGACACAATTGAAACACTGTTTTGAAAGAGAGTTGTGGTGATTAACTAAAGACAACGCCAGAGGAACAAGTAGAGACTACAAGCAAGTAAAAGTACAACTCACAGCAAGGGCTGATGCTACCAAGAGATATATAACTCAACTACCAGAGTGTTGTGTGTATTAAGTTCTATCCAAAAGCCTTAGCCTGTAATGGCCTTCCTATGTATTTATGCAAAAAAATGTGTCGCTACCAATTTCTTATGATAGCTTTATTCTGGAGTATTTTTCTAAATGATAGTTTATCTCTTGTTAAGGCCCCTCAGGATGAAATGGTGTACATTGGCTGAATTGTAAATACTTGGCTTGTGTGAGATCGCCTCCCAGAGGTAGAATTAGGTATTGGTCAATGCAGCTCAGACAAAAAGGATTTGTCCTGACAAAGCATTTCTGTACAGAGGTTTACTGTCTGTTTAGTCTTTTTTTCCCTGTTGTAATATAATACACAATTGTCATGGGGATTTTGGCAGTGGTTAGAAATAGGCTGACAATGGCATCCACTACATGACAAATCGGTATTTTATCACTTTCTTCGCTTAAAGACCTAAGTAAATACAGATTGTAACAGCTAGTTTTTCAGAACTACTTTTCACTGTGTGGACATATATTAAGTATTTGATAAAAGGGATACTGCACACTCACAAGAATAAGGGGAAGATATTTTATGAATTAGAACAAAGGCACTTTTGTGAAATTACAGATAAACATTAAGACATGAAAGAAAAACATCTGCTAAAATGTCAATTAGGTGCTTCTACCTAGCCTGCAATCTTCTTCTTGGGTTTATTAATAGTCAGCCCAACACATTCTGAGATTGCCTTCAAAAAACAGTGACGCAAGTATCCCATTTATTTACATATGTGTGGTTGTTTCCACAAGTAGCACTGTCGGACACCTTTCCTACCAAATCTGAAGTATTTAAGGATTTTTTTTCAAATGAAAACCACTTTAAGGGCAATGGATGTGATAATTAGCCCTGATTGATACACTGGAGTAGATTTAGTGTGAGATCAGCGTTTTTATTAAATGTTCTGTCTCTCCAACTTCGGCCCTGGCCTTTTTGGAGAAAAATATTCTCATCACTTTTGCACAAAATGCTTTCCCCCAGCAAAATCATTGGTGAGTGAATTTTATGGACTCTTTGTAATGGGTCAAAAATCAACATCTTGGTGATTAAAAAGAATTATGTACAGTTATTACTTCTATAAATAAAATTTAAGTGTATTAAAAAATGCAGTTTCCTGGCATCTGTCTTCAAAGATGTGGCACAAACACCTGAATGTGTTTATTTTACACATGCACATGTAGTATCTCTCATCTTCCAGAGCTATATATCATTTCTGCAGACCACATTTCAGCCAGCATTTATTTCATTTTAGAGATGATGCTTTAATTGATTACATGAGACTAAATGTCCAGATGTGCACCTCCCACAATGCAACCGTCATTTGTCTTACAGTAAATGAAACATTTATTTTTTTTAATGAATATATGTCTGAAACCCATAAAACCATTCTTATTTATTGGTTTTGGCAGATAAGCCACTTGCCTGACATTTACCATGAAGGCAGTCAACACAGTGCAAATATTAATCTGGAATACTACTGAAACATTAAGATCCTTTCCTACCACCTGAGATTCTGTATCAATTATTTATAGGAGCAACCAGTCCTGCAACATTCAAGAAAGCCACCTTTCATTATCAGAGTAACAATATGTCTTACAGGAACTCTATTATGTATTTTTTACATTTACATACATTATGAGCAACAAACAACCCCTGGTAAAAACAGAAATGAATCATAAGTTGGCGCGTTACATTACGCGTTACAAGGCTCTTATTTTTTATAATTAAGTCAAAGCAAGGTAGTAGAATATAAGCCTGACACTTTTGTCATCAATGTCCCATCATCCTCCAAGAAAACATCCAGATGAAGTTTGACAGTTCGTTACCATGGTGATTTGTTCATGAGAGTATTCTTGATGTAATGCGGCCTGCAGGAGCAGCTTCGGGTGGTGAATACGATGTATGTATATCTAGCTGATGTTGCCTCCTTTGAGTGTCTTACATGTAATCTGTCCTAGTTTGGTCATCAGGTGGTTGTCTTTCCACTGAGCGACACACTCGTCTGATATCTTCAGGTCGACCTGCAGACACAGAAAAACAATGAATGATTGTGTGAATATAGTCAGTGGATTTCATTACAATATACAGTTATAAAATTAGAGAAAAAATACTTTGACTGAAGACAAGATTTTAGAGTTTGAGTAAAAAAAAAACACAAACAAGGATTTATTGTATTTATCTTCCTGAGCAGAGTAAAATCCCTCTGACACATACCTGTAGTTTTTCCCACACCTTCTTCTTTGGGTTTAGTTTGTCATCTGGTTTGCCCGCCTCATATCCCTCAACAAACACCCGTTCGCCCGGCGATGACCCCTCTGGAGGATCCAGAGGCTCCACCCTCCTGGGATCCCCTTCACTAAAAATCAGTCAGCAAGAAAGTAGACAAAACTAAAACAAAGAAGCAAAAAATCAAGCTGACGGATGTGCCATGTGTAAAAAAGAAAATTAACACTCACATTGAGGCACACAGTAGCATAGCTTGCGACTCAATCCCTCGCATCTTCTGGGGTTTTAGATTGCACAGCACCAACACCATTCTGTCCTGTAAGTCCTCTTGTGAAACATAGGCAACCAGCCCACTGACGACCGTTCTTGGCTCTGGCTCTCCCACATCAATCTTCTCCAGGTACAGCGAATCAGCATCTGGATGCTGGGAGTTGGACAACAGAGAAAAACATGTGAACACTTAGAAACAGGGCGGTAATACAAATGGATCAACGGAAAACACATCATCTGAGGAAAAGCGGTATTGATGCGTTATTTGGGTGAGTCGACGTCCTACCTTGTCCACACTGATGATCTTGCCCACCCTAATGTCCAGTCTAGAGGGGGACAGTTCGTCATCCTCTCCTCCTCCTCCTGCTTTGGCACCCTTCGCTGCTCCTTCTGATTACACACAAAATGAAGCTTGTTGACACATCACGTTTGATGATCTAACCTCTATATTTGGATTAAACGGGTTAAAACAATGCAAATAGGAGGACACGGTGAGGAAGGTGTGTAAAATACTGACTCGTCTTTGAGGAGCTGGGGTAGGCAGAGTTGGTGAGTTTGCGGAGCTCCGGAGACTCAAACTTCTTTCTGATTGGCTCAAGCAGTTGGTTTAGTGCGACTTCCACTGAGGCCTTCAGGTCCCCTGGATGGATGTTCTAACAAGGTCAGAGATTACTGATGGTCAAGCCAGAGCATGATGGAAAAACTTAGCATGTTAGCCATAACACACTTTAAGAAAGGCTTTTATTTCTTACATAAACTGTTGTTTACACTTTACCTCTTCACCAAAGTCCTTTTCCACCTCTTCAAACACAGTGTAGATTTTGTCTCCACCCCACTTAGGGTCTCTTTTGATGCAGAACTCTGTAACACAATGATCCCGATCATCAACTCATTTTCCATTCCTTCTACAAGTGAAGGAAATCTGAAGCAAAGACAGCAGCAGGAGAATCAAGGGGGAGTTTTCTACCTCCGCGCAGAGGGAAGAGGACATGTTTGACAAAAGAGAGGACTCCATTGTTCTGGATGTTGCCTGGCTCACAGAAAGCTTTCTTCAGCTTCTTCTTCACATCTTCTTTGGAGTCCAGCAGATCAATCTTTGACTCCTGCAGCCATACGAGACTATGTGATGACCGAACACAAACATTAGACAAGAATGTTCGTGCAAATCTTGATTTGACTGTTTTTCTTTAACATACCTCTTCTGAGGAGCTCATCTTGCTCCCTGTCAGTCCTGGTACCATTGGGTTCATCAGATGGGCGCGTTTGGCGTAACCAAGAGTGGGCAAGTACTGAAGACAAATAAACAGCTACAGTTACACTTTCTACTTTATTTATAGACATCTTTTTCTGAATGGTGTTTTAAGGGATCACCCTGTTGTTACATTCACAGTCCATCATTTCTACACACGTTCTTCATTATCTGTTTTTACGTCTAGACTCGGAACATAAGCACATGAAGTACCGTAAAATCCGGTGTATAAGATGCACTTTTAGTATAAATATATACTTTTTAATCTAAACACTGCAGTGCATCCTACATACAACTATACAATACAGAGCAACGTTTTTATTGTGTTATGGTATTTCACCCAAAAGATGGCGGTATAATCCAGCTAAAGCTTTGTCATGGACGTGCAATGTCATATCCACCAGTGCAGCCGACACCATCACAACTATCAAAGTTCCCGCAGGCTGAGCAAAACTACCGTCTAACAGGAATACAAACTCGACATCATGAAAACAGACAGTACTAGAAAGCTGCACAGCTGCACAGAAACTGCACGTTTTGGGCTTTGCAGTGTGCAATGGAAAATTGTTTAGACTGACTTTAGGTTTTTTTCCCCCCTATAAATACGAGGCAACCCAAAATGCCCAATTATGTAACTGTCTCTCCCTGTAGTCTGACTGTGGCCCAGTATTGATTGCAAAATCTGCACCTCTTCTGTGGCCAATGTTAATTTCATAATGATCCTCCTTCCTCCCTGAAGTCAAGCAGCAGAGGTTAAGTGACAATGTGCAAAAGGTCTACTACTGTCCCATTTTTGGATACACTAAATATGCAAAAGTAGCTTTACATGCTACTGTTAACAACATGTCACTGTTTAAAACAGGTGCATATTCTTTGCTGGATGGGCTGCTTTAAAAAAAAAAAAAAAAAAAAAACTAGGGGCATAAATTTAGAGTATACCCACTTCACCACTGAATAACAGTATAATTTGAGTGTACACACATTTTTTATTAATAATTGGCAATAGGATACCTTTTTTCCCTCTGAAAGAGACCCCAAAAACAGCCTGTGTCTTAAATATCAGTGCAACTTATATTCCAGATTTTGCAGTAAATGTTTGTAAAATTTTCATTTTACAGAAGTACAAAAAAAGAGCCACGTGGTAACAATGAACTCCCTGTTAGTCGTAACCGAATCATCCAAGTTTCACAAGAGCTGAATAGAAAAAGTTTGTGCTGAAAATGAAAGAGAAGAGGTAAACTGTGCAAAGATGGAGAGAGATCATCACCTTCTCTGCCAGAGTGAAAATCTTTCTCTGGTCAACTCCTCCAAACTGGGCGTCCACCTTCAGGTACTCCTCGTCCAGAGCCTTAGGGCAAAGAGAAATCACATTTAACCCCCTGATTTATCAAGGAAAAAATTATGAAAACCAAAAAACAAGTTTCAGACATGAGGATGCATTCAATTACAGCCACTTGCTGTTCTTGTTTTTAAATCAGCTGTTATTTGGAGTATTTACATCACCATGTATAGACATTTTGCTGTAATTACTGTAGATAATTTTATCATAGGGGCTGTAGGGAGACCTTAAAGTCATCTTTTACTCCTCAGCTGCAGTGTGATGAGTCAGCAGTCAATTGTCTGTCTGAAACATGTCATTACCTGCAGGCCAGGGTAGAGCAGACCACTCAGCAGCGGATGCTCCACCTGCTTGATGACCTCGGCTCCAGCCTTCTTAGCATCATGCTCTGTCACCATGGTAGACAGACGGTACACATCCAGAGTGTATTCTCTGACAAAAATGACAAAACGGATCTCAAGCATTAGTTCAGGTTTAAGCTGCAGCTACAAAGTGTGTATCAGAGAGTGTAAAGTTCAATAAAATTACATGAAGACAAGCTCTGAGTTCTGTCAGTGCGACTTTACCTGCTGAGCTGGTAGTCAGTTCCTTTGACAAACTTGAGTTTATCCAAAGGCACACCAATGCTCTCCAACATGGCCTTTATGACCTGCTCGTAGTACTTCACCCTGAGCTCCAGCAGCTCCCAGGGAGCCTTCATGTTGTCTAGGTAGGCGTGCAAGTCTGCAAACAGAATAGTGACCTGAGGGAAAAACAAAAACAAGCAAGTAAGATACAAATAAGCAGGAGTGAAGATAAAATTAAAATTCCTTAAAAACAGACAAGATAATCAATAAAGTCTACCCACCTCACATCCAGCCTTGAGGAAGTCTGCTATCTTAGACATCGGGACAAAGTAAGCAACGTGCGGTTTGCCGGTGGTCGCCGTGCCCCAGTACACCCTCAGCTCTCTCTCCTGAAGAACCTGCGTCAGCTTCTCCTCTCCGAGGACCTCCTGCAATGCACACACGCAGCCAGGAGATTAATGAGACCAACTTTCTGAGGCACATGCGTCACTGTGAGCGGATGTTTGTTCGTGCGTCCCACCTGCAGGTTCCTTGTAATGAGCTGCAGCTTCTCATCTAGACTTAGCTGATCTGCCATGGTGCAGGGCCGTCTGACTGTGGAGATACGAGTTGATACAAGGTGCATTATTGGCAGCAGCTGCATTATACCAAGTTTGGTTTAAGCTGCTCTTAACCACCAAGAAGGAGATAACACGGTTACATTAAAGATGCACTATGTTACATTATTCAGAACAATTTGGTTATATAGTCTAAAAACAGGCAATGTGCTTTTTTCACTCCAGTTTGCTCTATAACCATGAACATTACAAAGGTACACATGTTCGATAACGCAAACTACTACTGAGCAAAGCTCTGTGTCTTTGTGTGTTTGTAGTCCTGTAACTGATTTGGCTCTTTCCCAATAATCTTATTTCAGCAGACTGCATTACATTGGTGGGTAACAGCAACTAGCAGAAATCCTTCATGTTTTTGATATCTTAGGTAAGAAAAACCTAAGTTTAATTGAATCCTATTTGCCAGATGGCCATAAACGCAAACGGAAAAGTAAACCGTAAATTTAGCACCCGAGAGAATCAGCCGGTGAGAAAAGTAACGCTGACGTAAACCTGACTTGGAGCTTGCAATCAAGACTAACTGGCTAACGTTTGTTGGATGTTGACAAGTAAATACCCAGTTTCCTTTATATATCAAGAACAGGTGAATCAGTCGATTTAACTCAGTGATATATTATCTACATTACTGGCTATCTCACCTCTACCGTCACGTTGATAACAATGAATGAAGAGAGCCTACGAGCGCTATTGAGCTAACGTTAGCTAGCAACACAACCATGTGCAGCTAACGTTAACCTTAACGTTACCTCTCCGGTGACGCTTCAGATCAAAGCTGCGAGCAATTCAGTACTTATATTCTCCGTTTACCGGACAGCATACCAGCACACCATCATACTGTAAGGTACAACCTGCCAGCTTACCTCAAAGCCGTTTTAAAATGAGACGTGGGTGAGAAAGCCGGCTGGCGGACCTGTCAGTGTGTTGCATCAGCGACAGCGTCAAACTCTGCGATCGACTCACAGACTCCAGGGGAAAGCAATCGAATGAAGAGTGCAGAGCCTGTGAGTAAGATGCAGGCATGAACTCTGCTTTTTGCCAGGCAGGCGAAATGTTTAAATTAACGCTTTTAGCGAGTGCAAACTCCAGACAGCATGTGTCAGGTTTACACCCTGTCATCTCCAAGTTCCCATTAAATGCAGAGCACACAACAGACACTATAGTTTATTTTTTTACCAAGATACACAGGCACCAATCAGTACCTCTGGTTGAAATATAGGCTGGCCTACTGTAGTTCAGTGGTTATTTGAATATACACAATTGAGTACAACATAAAGTCGATCCTGTGATCTTTTAAAACTAGATGTCAGATATAATCAATATGATCATCCAGGTAACTCTTGAGGTAGACTGTAAGCATTCCCAACAGGGGGTGGAATCGCCATTAGAACAGACAGAAAACATGGTCACACCTGGAAAAAAACAGAGCCCACCTCTTTAAACAATGGAAAGAATAGATTAAATGTTATTTAAAAATAGAAAAGACTTTGTCTTAAGACAAAAACAGGGTTAAACAATTCAATGAAGTACAGAAGGGCATTTATGAAGCCTTGTAAGATTTTAAAAGCAAACAAATAAGACAAGCAATGGCAAGTCTGGAAGGGGAGGGGGAATCCATTGGAGAAAACAGGACATAAATTTATTGTTGTATGTGTGTATGGGTAGGTGTACATGTATGTGATCCAATTAGCCTATTGAATTTGTAGCATTCAATTAGTGTCAATACATCAGGTAATGTACATATTCTAAACTGTGTTTTTTGGTTTTGGTAAAGTTAATGTTTCATGTGTTCCAGACACATTGTGTTATTATAAACTTATGTTGGTTACAGATTGTAAGCAAAACCCTGTGATGGAAGACATGGATAAAGATAATTCTATCGAAAAAGAAAGAAAACAGGCTCAAACCACTGACAGGCCATCTGTTGAATTTATCCAAAACCCTGCAGTATTCGGGCAAGGTTTTCATCTTCACGTAGATAATTGTTCAATGGTCAGTCCCATGGCCCAGAGCTGTGCCTATGTGTCTATAGACTATGTGAGTCTCTTTGAAGAAAAAAATATGTATTAGCTTATTGAAT
>JAQFJA010000008.1:17774275-17788759 GCA_029874485.1 Naso brachycentron
ACCTGCACCTACCCCTAACCCCCTACAAGGCATCGTAAGTGTGTGCATAATGTGTTTCCACACAATATGCACAACATGTGAAGCTGATCCGGCCCTATGAGGACATGTGGAAAGCTTCCAGGTTAGACTTTGTGTTCATGACACAAATTGGGTGTAATTTTCAAATCTAAACTTCAGTCCTGTTTACTAAAGTCAACAAAAGTTCACAAAGAAATACAAGGACAAAGGGCCTGACCTGCGTGCTCTAGTACATGCTCTAGTGTAAATAAACATGGCAGTGTTGCAGCCTGCATGGATTTTAAAGAGGCAGTATAAAGAATACATGCAGACATATTAACTTTATTCGCTCCATAGAGTCGTTTCCTTGTAACTCTGCTGTGTAACACAAACTGAATGTTAATATAATGGCTTCTGGGACTGCTGCGGAAGCAGTTGTCATCAGTCAGCTGACCATCAGCTCTCAGTGTGTCCTTTTAAGTGTTGTGGTGGAGGGGCCGACTTGGATGATGTCACTGCTACCTGTCGGACCGACTGAGTGATTAATCACCAGGGTGCTTGGAGTGGGAGGAGAGGGCGAGGGGGGATCGGACCGGAATGAGGGAGGGAGGGGCAGAAAACTGATCAGTCACAGTGATTGACAGGCTCAGTGATCTGAGGATCAGCATCCCTGGAGGACGCCTCATCACCAGAGTCACACATGCGCTCACAAACGCACACATGTCCACACAAAAACACACAAAGTCAAACAAACATAGCTGCACAAACACACACGTAATCATAAAAACGTGCGCACAAATGCGAAAATTTGCTCAAATACATCAAGACATGAAATAATGTTTCAGCCAGGTGGGATAATAACAGCCTGAGCACAGACGGATTTACTGTCAGGACTGTGAAACCATCTTTTCATGTCAGCAACACGTTCTCATCGTGGTCATATTGCAAGACGTGAAGAGGAATGAGAGATGCAGAATCAGGAACAGAGACATAAAGTGTAATATTAGATTTATTGTGATGCCGCCACATGCAAACATGTGCTCAGATACACAGAAGAGCATTACGGAGAAAATTCCTCCCCCCCTTCTCTTCCCTCTCTCTTCAGTTCTCCATAACGCCCCCTCCTCCTCTGTTACAGTATCATCTGCTGATTAGTGGTGAATTATTACAGCGTCAGAGAGAGAGACATCTGTCACCAGCCGGGGTTGACATGTGGGAGCCCGTCCAGAGGCCCGAGGCAAGGGGCTGCCACCAGAGAGACCACGGCCCACCATCAAAGCCTGTCCCTGTGGCCTGACCCCTTCACCCCCACCCCCACCTGCATCAGTTCTAAACCCGAACCAGCACAATATTTAACATTTCGGTTCTTTCTTTGTATTTTTCTCACATCTTTGTCATCTCTTCACTCCTGATTTTCAGTCTTCATAAGACATGCAGCGGGCCAAGGTTATGGAAACGATCGTTCTGTTCTGTCTTCATCCCACCCCCACTTTTCATCATCACCCCCTCCCCCAAAGTAGCAACATTACAATAGTGGTAGTGTGTATCAGTGTCCCTCCCCGTAGTTAAGATGTAACAAGATGCTCCTCATTGATATCTGTTTCGGATAACATCTGGTTAGACTGATAATGTGTGAGTGTGTGTGTGTGTGATTTGTAAAATGCAACCATAGCTCACGGTTTGGTGTTTTGTTTTGTTTTGTTTTTTTTTATGAAATGCAAAAGGCATAAAATTGTATTTTTCCCATTTATTTGAAGTTCTTTATAAAACTTTTACATATTGTGAATAATCAGTGAAAGTGAACAAAAGGGCAGAGAAGCTTCGAGTCAGTTTATCTTAAATCAGGTAAAAAAAAAAAAAAAATCATGAGCAAAGTATTCATCTCTTCCTTTACTCAAGTGTCCTCAAGCATTTATTTTTTAATTTATTTATTGCTTTTCACCGTGACAAAGAAGAGGCATTACATAAGACTCTCTGCTTGAATGCACAGTAAGTAATTCTCTCTGTAGAAGTCTGTCTATCAAAACAATAAAAGCAATAAAAGCAAAAGATGGAGTTTGATGATGCTGTGAAGAAGCGTGGGATCGTGGGATTTATTATTTTCATTGTTTAACAGCCACCATTGTAGATGAAAAGCCCTCTGACTGAGTCAGGCGGAAATATTCACAGATAAGAGAATATATTCGAGTTTGTGTGGTTTTCTCTGGGTTTAAACACCGATTTGAACATTTACAGAAATTTAAGCGCACAACTCAATGACATCTATAACAAAGATACAGTCAATTTTACACATTTTATTATGGCAGTGTTGCATATTGTAAGTTTAAAGAAAAACTGCACTTTTTTTGGGATGTGAAGACAAGATCATAGATGCCTTTCCACTCTGCGTTCAGTAGATCACTAGGAACCCGCTCCATGCAAGCAGTTTTGCACTTTCAGTGGAAGTGAGATGGATTTGCCTTTACGGCCATCTAAAGTTCTCCAAAGCACATCCAAAAATCTCCAACTCGCTTCGTCCAGGAGTTGTGACTTTACTTATTCATTTTTGTGAAGATTAGGAGGAACTGCTTGTCTGGGCGTATTGACACTGCACCTCGGACACAGCGCGGTTATGCTGTGAAAATAACAAAATTAATTTGCATATTTCCCGTGCCATGAAATAATATTATCTACTACTACTACTACTACTGCTGCTGCTACTATTGCTAATAATAATAACAATAATATTTTTTTCTCATTTTTCGAGCATTGTTGTGTTGTGTCCATGGCACTGTGTCACTACGCCCAAACAATTAGTTACTCAGTATTTTCACCCACAGTGACGATGACTGCGTAGCGAGGTGAACATGCACGATCATATCATGTAGACAGAACGTGTTGGAGATTTTTGGATGTGTTTTAGAGGGATTTAGATGGCCATAAAGGCTTTTCCCTATCACTTCCACTGAAGGTGCAGAACTGCTCGTGCAGGGTGGGTGTCTAGTGACTTACTGAGCACACAGAGAGTGGAAAGGCATCTATGTTCTTGTCTTACATTGTGATTTTGGATGAATATGCTACATTTCCAAAAAAGTGCAATTTTCCTTTAAGTAACAGTCGAAAAATCAAAATGAAAGAGAATCCATCACAATAAAAGTCCTGTATTCAGCTTTTAACTAAGTAAGAATTCAGAATTATTATCAGCACAGCTACACTTGCAAGCAGAAAGTACAACTAATTTCATATTGTTTAAATTACATGTACAGAATACTGTTGGATAATCAAATATAAGCAACATTTCGATGTTGAAGCTGCTTCATGATTAACTCCACATATCTAAACATAAAATCTCCACCCCAAAGGCAGCTATTATATTTAACTGTCCAATAATATAGAGGAGCAAATGATGTAACAATAAGCTACTGGAGCATTTATTAGTTTAGAAGCCACATGATGGCCCAATCCCAAACCGGTCCCTAACCCCTCGCCCTTCTGTTTGCGCGTTCTCGTGGAGGGTCCTCCACATTAAGGGCCGTTCCAAACCAAGTAGTGTGGAGTTTCAGTGGACTATTAAACCCTTGAGCAGCGAGTGTGCATCAGTGCAGGCTTACAGCAGCCCTTGCAGGAAGTGCAACAGGAAAATGGACGAGGAAGCAACATACAGATGAAAGTTCTGTTTTACTACGTTGTCCAGTACAACTATTTTACTGGCAAGTTTGTCATGCTGACAAACAAAATCACCGTATCAGTGGAAATTCAGATATGTTGCAGTAGTGACAGACAGCTAATATAATAATAATAATGATAATAAGCCAGCAGGCTGCCTGCTTATTGCGGCTCGCGTGTAACTGACTTTACAAAGAGTCTGCACAATTACATTTAACAGTGTCTAATATGGTTATTTAATAAAATACACAGCAGTGGTTGAGATGCGGTAGTTCCTTCTGTGACACGTTTGAGGTGCTGTCATCTTCTGTGAGCAGCAGCTGTAACTGCATACTGTAACTTATGAATAAAGCAACAGCCGTGTAAGCAGGCGTCCATCCGTTGCCATGCTGACGGCTACGAGTGTAAAGGGCGTCCCATAGTTTGGCTATTGAGATTTATACCCTCCCTCTTCAGTAGAGGGACACTCCACAGCTGCAAGTATAACTTGATTTGGAGAGACACTGGGTAGTGAAGTGGCAGTGGGTTGGGAGTGGTTTGAGATTGGGCCAATGTCTCTCAGAAGTTAGTGAAGACCATTAACAGCAGGCAGAGGCTGGGTCTGAAATGTGCCCAAAAAAGAGATGCAAATGCTATCTACTGTATTCTTATGTTATATATAGATATATAGTGGCAATACATAGTCTGTAATTACACAGCATTAGGCCAGGAAGGCTGCTCATGGGGTTCACAGGGTTGTAACAGATGATATGTGGCAAATATGTTCCATGTCACACGATGGGTATGTGCGCGGGTTTGTGCATGTGTGTGTGTGTCTATGTGTGTTTCAAGCATGAGCGCCCTATAACTAAGTTTGTTAAGGAGGAAGGGAGGCAGAAAGATTCCCAGAATGACATGAATTCCTTCACTCTGTGACCTTCTGCCTGCGATGTCACAAGGCCATATGCTCCACAGACAATGAGGAGAACTCACACACTGAGACACACAGAGACGGCCTCAGATTGGTTACATATGAGCAGGAGTTTAAGGAGGTATTGTTAAAAGTTAACCATTGTGTCACTCTCAGCAGGGTTGATGGGAGAGACAATTGCAGGGTGTTTGTGTGGGTCAGGAAGGGGGGAGGTAAGGAGTTTGTGGGGGGTGAAGGGAGATGAGCAAGTCTTTGTGCAAAGTGAGGACTCAAAGAGATCCAATGAATACATGATCTTTAGCAGCAGATTGTGTGTGGGAGCTGAACACTCACAACGTGTCATTTGGGTGACACCTTATATCAAACGCTGGACAATCATGAGAAAATCCCACGATTCTTCTGGTTCAGCACTGACAGTTCAGCTATTTCATCAACCATGACGCACCATTGTTACTGCTACGTCAGCGTTATGCCGTCCTCATACCGATCATGGGAGCATCATCAAACCCACAGCCAGGGCTGAGGAGGTTACTTTGGAAATGTAATAGGTTGCAGATTACTAGTTACCCTACTTAAATTGTAATAAATAAAGGAACTGTTTCAATAACTTTATCTAAGTAATGTAACTTATCACATTTAATTACTTTTTAACTACTTTTCTGAATTTCTAATGAATGTTTTCAGCTGTTAACCATTTTCAAATGTTTAAACCAGGCAATGGTTTAAACATTTCAAGTAATACTCAGCTCAGTGGTACTCAGTAGTACTCAACACTGAGTACCTGGAGATGTTTCCTCAAGTTTGACATGGAAACTTTCCACATCAGTAGCATTTCAGCAGCTGGTAAACATATTTATTATACTGTTATTTTCTAGCTCTTTTCTGATAGCTGAATTTTTTTTTAATGAAAATTTTACTATAAATTTTTTTTTTTTCAATCTCCAGCACTGGTATGTGTTTTTGTCCTTAAACCCGGCGGCAACTCTCAGACATGTTGTTTAGCTTTGAGCGGCATTGTGGATTGATTTCATTGGCAGATGTGGGGCGCTGCAAATTCAAACAAGAGAACCAATCAAAAGCTTCAGAATAGCATCAAACTTTAATAAACAGCCTTGACTGGAAATGGCAGAAGAGGACACTGTGCACATCAAAAACGTGCAAATGTGCCTTTCCTTGATGTGCTCAATGAGGGATCTGAAATCAATGTGCTCACACATATTCATGAGGAGTATTGATTCAACAATGTCAAACAACAGCACAAAGGTGACATGTTATGGGCACCTACACTGGCACATATGCACACTGCATAAGAAATTACATGTATGTATTGTAAACCAGAGCTTATTTCTAGCACCCCTATTTGACAATTATACAACCACTAGCTATTGTATCGGCGTGTTGAGACGCCAAACTGGAACATGTTGACCAAAAAAAATAATTGTAATAACACAAATTTAATATCTTCTAAATTGAAATCTCTAAGATGTTATTTGAGCGAACAGCCTTCAATATAAAGCTGTAAATTCATGACAGAAAACTCGAAATGAAACCAAAGGATCCAGCATTTCCCCTTTAACTCTGTTGATCGACATCTGCTGATGGAGAAAAATGCAAATTTCTGACTGTCTGATGTTCGTTGCTTGTTAGGTAGTGTACAGCAGGTTTTTAGTAGCCTGGCACAGCCACATTATTTCTCATGTTTCAATTAACTGTACATTTCCAAGGGGCAGTACCAACGGGCGCAGACAGAACTGCCTCTGAAAGCACTTTGGTAGACACACAACCACACAGCCAATGAGAGCCGTTTACCCCGTCGTTCCCCTCCAGGTGAGCCAGCGCCATATTTGTTTCGAGAGGAATTGCAGGCAAGCCAAAAAAAACCTTCATTATTGAAATCTGCGCAATATTAACCCCTATAATAAGGATATAAGGATATGTTCTACAGCACTGTTATGGCAACCAGCTCAGTCCTGAGAGCTGGAGCTCGTTGCTGACATCACCGCTAGCTGAAAACAACGGAGGAGCATGTGCACTCAGACAATTCGTCAAAAATTACAATAAACGGTCGTTTTAAAAGACGTGAAACTCACCAAATGTTTAGTGACGTCCTCTCGTGTGCCAACACTAAAACACTAAGCTAAACATATATAAGGTTATAGATATGTAACGTGGAAACAGGTTTGTTTGTTTGTTTGTGAAGCAGCTTAAACAGTCACTTTTGGGTTATATATCCATGTTTAGCTTCGCTGTGCACACGTTCCTTCGTTGTTTTCAGCTAGCAGTGATGTCAGCAATGAACTCCATCTCTTGGGACTGCGCCGGTTGTCATAATAATGCCGTAGAACATATGATGGTAAATATCCTTATTATGAGGATATGTGCAAAAAAACAAACTTCTCCTTCAAATATATAAGGAACATTCCGACAAGACGGATAACCTTGGCGACCAAGAAAGTACTCTTGTTTTGTAACTACTATAAGTAGGTTATTATAGGAGCCTTTAGTAGGAATCGTTTTTGGGACTCGGTAGCCTTGCATACAACACGTTAAAAAACACCAGACAAAAGCACTAAAACTGAAGGAAATAGCTAATATCACAATACAACTTAACAACATCTATGTAATAATTTGTAATAAATTAACATTAGTAATGTCTTCATCTATCAAGGCTACCAGTGATTTGTGTCAGCTACCAGGTACATGAGCCAAAACTGCCAGCTCTTCATCACATGTAGAGCCCGACCCACAGGAGATAGTTGTTTGCAATTGGCTGGGCAGAAAACACCAGACCTTTTCAACAAAGAGAATTTATTCGCAAAGTGAATCTGGGTCTGATTCACCAGGCTAGGATTTCAGAGCCTTATTTCATGTAAAACAGGTTGATTAGAGAGTTCAAGGTGAATAAAAATGATCAAGTTGCAAAAAAACCTCCAAAAATGAGCTGAAAGACACTAAAAAGGACCACGTGGCAGCTGACTGACGGCATTGCATATTTCTCTGCAGGTTCATGATATACAAGAAGTTTGTCATTCATTGTCAGTGTAGAAATATTGATTCACGCTGCTTTGAATAAAAGATTTTTGATCCTTCTGCAAACATGCTTCCAGTACTTTGTTGCTGAGTAAATGCTCTCGGCGCTGCTACTGGCATTAATAAACCAGAGCACTGAAACAAATTAGTCACTGTACTGAGACAATGCTAACTACAGCAACGATCTGTGTCAGCAGACTTGTTTTGTTTTGAATCATGCTTGTGTGGGATATCACACCCACAGGGCCAATAGGAATTACCCCGGCTCTCCAAAAGGCAATTAATCTTAATTAGGAATAATTATAAGGCGAGGTGGTCCCTCTCAGTTCCTCTCAACTCCATTTATTCTCCGCTGTTGTGTGGGCAACTCTGTTGAGAGCTTGCACATTTCTGACAAGACGAAGAAAGAACACAGACGCGGGTTTCTCTTCTCATCTCGTCTGCTGTGACAGGATTAGTTCATTTGAATTACAAATAGCATGTCTCAAAGCTGTCACGATGGAAATTAGACTGAGTTTAGTCAAGCCTATATGATCAATTATACGTTATTTTTAAAGAGGAAAAAACAAACGTGTTGATCATTTTTTATGCCGTCAATTCTTTTTTTTTTTTAATAAAGAAGAGAATCCTTCCCAGCTTTCTAACAAAGCCAACTATTATTTTGCAGTAATGTAACGTGATGATAATACGGAAGAAAATGCAAATAGTTCTTCTTCTTGTCTCAGCTACCTCCGCTCTCCAACCGACACAGATGCCTCCGTCCATCAGTCTTCACTGTTGACAAGCCTAAGCCACACTCCCTCTTATGATCTCCCCGCAGGGCCTTTTGTACGTGTGTGTGTTTGTGTGTGCCCATCTGTGTCTGGGCGCCCATCTGTAGGTTACCACACATCCCTGCTTCTCCTGCCCTCAGGCTACAAAACCAGCTCAGCACCAGCATTCAGCAGCCACTGCACACATTCAGCACCCCCACCCTTCCTTTTAAGCTCAGAGAGGTGAGATTTTTACATAAAAATGCACCAGTCTCATTAACCTGGATCCAAAGGTTGAGCTTTGTCAAAGAAAACTGCCCCAGCCAAAAATTAAGATGCCATAAATTTGCCCTAATTGGCCTACGTGTTACATTTTTTTATGTCTTATGTCTTTTATGCTGTATGTCAGCATTTTGTTTCAGCTTTAGCTACCCCTCCCCATCTGGAGAGGTCACAAAAAAATTTACAGTGTAGACTGAAATAAAAAATTTCCGTAACGCTCTAAAGCATCCATTTGTAATACATTATGGACATACTTATACTGCATTATAATGCGCCTGTAGTGTTGTATAATCATCGTTATAAGCACGATTAGGGTTAACCCTAACCCTAACCCTAACCATGTATAATGAAATTATAATTGTGTTCATAATGTGTTATAATACATCACAGTGACAGGTCTCATAGAGAGTGTTACCAGAATTTCTGACACTAAATTTAGCTTCCAAGGCCCAACTGCCTTTCAGGCGTCATGAGCATCCTGACTCCTTCACTCGACACGACCCGAAACCCAGCTGACACGTTAATTCATACTTCAAACATCTGATGCCTGAAGCATTTCATGAGAGCATGTTGAAGTCAGCATATGTCCTGGACATGTGAGTGTTTTACTTCAGTGTTTTTCAAAGTCCAGGTTGCAGAAACTTGGAAGGAAGAGGTGTTGGAGGGATGGAACAAACATAAAAGTCAAAGAACATCATGTGTGGATAACATTATGTGTGACAATAACATTTTAATGTATGTCTTTTCACTTACTATTAAACACTGTATATTGAAATCTGTGTTCTTTTTCAATGCCAATCTTTTCATTAAAAAAAAACCAAACACACTACTCAAGTTAATCATGCTGTAAGTGACACAGATATATTAGAAAGTTGCTGTTCCCCTGAAAACTAGTGACCCACTTCGTGCTAAAATGGAAAAGAACACCAGACGACCTGACCAAGACAACTCAGCTGCAAAAGAACCAAAACCACAATTTAAGAAATTTGACAATGCCGGGGGGGTGCTTTAACTAACAGTTACCTATTTACACAAAGAAACCTTGGCATCTTTGAAGATTTTTCTCTAACCAGACAGTAAATGTTAGTCCAACAACCCAATCTACAGAAAAACTGCTGGCATTGAGCATTTATGCAAACCTAGACCGTTTGAAACGTCATATTTCTTTATGTTTCAGGTTTCAGTTTGTTGATCATGCAAAAAGGGTTAGGAAAATAGGTGTTCATGCTTTGGATTGAAATACCTGCTTTTGTTATTACAAACAGAACTGGCAGAACTGGAAAACAAAGTCCTGATGTCGAGTGAAAATATCTGGTTTTGTCAATTGAACCAGGAGGCAAACAGGTTTCAAACAGGTCTGCTGCTATGAAGATGTCTAGCCTCCCTGTGATCACTTGAAATGAACTGTTCAGATGTTTTACATGATAAGGTATGCAGCGCACAAATATAAGGTATCTGTGGTTGTAGGAAAGTAAAATGCCATTATTCTATTCTGACAACTGGACTGAATTTTGGTCTTTGAACAACAGGTTCATCAGTGCTAATGCGTAATGAAGCAGAAAGCAACTTAAACAGCAAGAGTTCTAAGCTGCAAAAATCAGAGCAATGAGCTGAAGGATGCTAGAAGGCTGCATAGCCCACGAACAGTAAAATCAGGAGATAATTATCTGTGAATTTGTGACAACAAATGGCCTCATTCGATGTACATGCTAACATCTGACCCTTTTTTATACATATGAATGTTAAGTGTAGCTCTAAATGCGCCGGCACAAACTGGGTTAGCAGTGTCACTTCACAGCAGGAGAGATTTGCATGAATTTTCTTCAACAATTCAAATGAAAGCAGGTCAGCGGAGGCAGTGAGCTGCCCGTAATTGACAGGGTGCTCTGTCTGTGATCACACTGTAATGGACTGAGGAAGCCTCCAAATGGTGAGATGCGGGTGAAACATCAGAAGTGCATGACAAGTTGACTTTCTCACAGATTTTTGGTTAAACCACCATTTTTAAGGCAGCTGCATCAGAGAGACATTTGGATTTTTAAAAGAGAGTTGAAAAATCAGACAAATTCTTACATTTCTATTTCAATTAAAGCATTTAATAGCGTTCTTTTTTTTTCTTTTTCTTTTTTTTTTTTGCTGCAGGCTGTTGCAAGTTGTTTGCCAACTTTTGTTGTGTGCACATACGTTCATAACATGTTCTGCAGCAGCTTGTCAAGGTTTCACTCTACTGTGTTCAAAAGCCAAATGAGGCCCTCAGTCTTGTCGGTAGGCAGAAAACAGATTCAAGGCTGCAGCTGCAGCTCTTACTTCTTTGTCTATAAATTCTTTGAAGCATCTTGCTCCAGTGGACATAGAGAAATACTACATCATATGTTGCTGCCTTGACTGTTTGCCCTCTTGTGGTTTGTGCAATCCACATTTTGTTCTTCGTGCACAAAAAATGGAGCTATAGAATAAGACTGATCATTCAGTTAGTGCAAAACGTAAACGTGCAGACAAAATAAAAGGACTGTTTGAGCCTCAAGGCCACAGCCTCAGTTCTCACCACTAGGTGTCTCACTTCTGAACAGTGTGTACTGATCTGCTGCAGTGAGGACACAGTGGGTGAGGGAATCATGCAATGTAATGTACCAAAACAGTACAGGGACACAGAGATGCTGTATTTGGTTTCAAGGGGAAATCGCCATATTCGAAGTTTGGATGGATGTTGTAATGGGTGAACACTTTACCGATCAATCAATCAATCAGTATCATATTACACCAGACCACTTAAAGATGCCCTAATCAATGTTTTGTACTGAGAAACTATCACATTACTTGGTGTAATTTCAAAAGGGTCTCTCATGGCGACAAACTATCTGATTCTGTGTTTCCCCTCAGCTCTTAGAAGCTCCATTGCGTATTTCAGCCCATTGTGTTGGTTTTACGACCCTGAACTTTTCTGTTCTGCGTCACTCAAGAGGTTTCGTCCACTTTTTCCACTGCTATCTCTCTGCTGATTTCAGTGTAAGTGCTCAAAAGAAAACAGCACACTGGCAATGTTAGCAAAGAGAAACTGTGGTGCATTCAGCCACTAGAGAACAAGATACTTGCCTGAGGAGTTAGTGGTGACCAAATAAAAGTTAAAGGAGCAGAAATATCAAACTTAAATTCATGAGATGAATGCTAACGTTGTTCCAGAGTTGTTAATGGCTAATGTTAGCTAAAGCAGGGTACACACTACAAGATAATCGGGTTGATTTTGGGTTCGATTCTCCCCTTCCAACCAAAGTCGGCAAAGGCCCGATTATCTGATGGTTCTAAAGATTTTCTTGCCAGATTTTCCCCTGGTGTGCGGTGTGGTAAGAGTGACTTTACCCTCCCCGATCTGCTCAGAAGATGATCGTGCCGCCCAGGTAAATATTAAATATGTTCAATATTTACGATCAGAAGTCCTGTTGTGTGTGGGGGGGGACACTGAGGACAGGCGATCACACACTCTGTGGATTGTCTCCTGGAACAGCGCGATAGCCAATCAGGAAGTGAGCCGACTGAAGACGGAAGCACAACAAACACAGCCAATGCGACAATTAAAAATGTTTAATAATGTATAAACATAGGCGAGATGGCCCTTATAAATGGAGGACCAATTTGTTAACAACAAGAGTGTTTATACGACGTGTCCTATAAAACATACCACAATCAAACAGACAAGGAGAGGAATCGGATGGAAATTGCTACCACAAAGGCTGTACTAGGTAGCTAACCTGGCAAACCAGGCTTGCCTCCAGGTAGTCCACCATATTTGTTTATTTAACCACACGAGATTTCGAATTTTGAGTGTTGAAACTCTGGTAGCTGGTGGACAGAATCTGTTAGGGTGTGGTGTGTTGTTTTGGTCATCTCGTTGCACTCCACACACTGTAAGAACAAAAGTGTTAAATCTGTCATTATGTGTCATCATGTGTGGGATCTCTCACATTTTTAAAATCAGATTTACAAAATCTATCAGTGTGTGCCAGGCTTAACTTATAACCACTCCATATTGGTTTGTTTCGCTGCCTCAAGTTGGTGCAAAAACAGTTTATAGCTTTAGTGTTTTAAAGGTTTATTAAGAACTGATGTTTTAATATATTTGTTTGCTTTCTTATTTGGCATCATCATGGCAGAAAAAGTGGATTCCATCACAAAAACATCTCTGAATGTGTGTTTGTTTACAATGGTGTGTGCTCATCACCAGCTGGAGGCCACATGTGCTGAACTCACCTTTTATGTTCATCATTGCTTCACTGGTAATTAACAACATGGCAGGATGCATGAAGTCCCGATGACCAAGAGGAAACTTTTTCCAAAGTGAACAAAACATCTTGGAACATGAGTGGTCCTCGTAAATCATCTGAATCATCTGCTGAAAGAGAGAAACACACAAAACAGTGATGGCCGCCTAAGCAGAAGTGCAGCGCGACTTTGTTGACACATTCAAAACAATCAGCTCACCCGATTATATCATATACAGACACGCACACACACACATAGATACACACAGACAGGAATTTTGCATTATGTTATGTAACATAAATGCAAAGCAGCAGGCGATTTATCGGCAGATAACCTTTCTGTTGTATTTATTTAGTACGGTTTGTATGCATATGTGGAATTATCTGTACTCTGTCTTGACAGAGCGTGTGTTTGTGTGTGTGTGTGTGTGTGAGTGTGTGTATGAGAGAGTTTGTGTACATATCAGTCAGTGTGTTTGTGTGTATGTGTTGTGAGTGTGCAATCCTCCAAGAATGCTTGCTAACACTGCCCTGCCAAATATCAGTTATGCAATTGCATTGTGTTCTTCATGTCTGTTCCTGTGAACTGCAATTTCTTTATCTTCCTAAATCTCCATCATGATATTTCATCCCCCCCTTCACTTCCCTTCACTTCTTTGATATGCAATATATTTTCCCTTCCTCCCCCCTGTTGTCTCTACATTCTTTACATCCTCCTCTAATTCATCTTTTTGCACAGCATCCTTCTCCATTTCCCCTCTTCTCTCCTTCTCCTGCAGACACTTGTTATTCACTTGCTCTCTGGCACACATGCACATACACCCCTCTCCTTTTCACACTCACACCCTCTCTCTTTACCTCTCTCTCTCCCTCTGTCTGTCTCTCCAGGGTACAGTCTGTGCTGACAGTCTGTTCCTCCAGAATTGATTTCTACCCAGAATGCAATAAAAGTCATTGAAGAACGAAGAAGAGCAACTGAGTAACAACAGCTTATCCGTCAGAGCTACTGACGAGCGTGTGTGAGATTTGGGTTGGGCTGTCCTATATGTTTTTGTAGACACGCACATGCAATATAGAAAGTTGATTTACCTGTCTACACCTTACAGTGGGTTTATTGCATGTGAAAGCAACGAGACTCGCTCACTCTTGGTATTCAGTGTTCAGTCTAACCCTCATCAGGCCAAATGGATTTACTGCCACCTTGATGCTTTTTCTATAACTGCTAATCATTAGCTGGGCTACCTTTTGATTAAAATCAATTTCTCATTTAATTACCCACAGCTGTTGTTTTTCCACAGATGTGGTTATGACAAACAGTGAAACGGAAAGATGTACACAGATTACAGAGCCAAACATATGCCGCAGGACAGAGTCAGTGGGAGTCAGAGTTAATCGTGTGTTATATTTCCTGCTTTGATTTTTCTATTGAAATAGAAACACTCTCCTATATATGACTGGAAAGCCCATATATACTTATTCTTATAGCTTGGTTAAGAAAATCCTCAAATATCTGTTTAATAATAAATAATCTTAATTAAATAAATAAGAATTAAAGGGATGGTTTACTCAGAAAAGAACACTCAGTCATTATCTCACTCTCATGCTGATAGAA
>JAQFJA010000008.1:17867698-17884015 GCA_029874485.1 Naso brachycentron
CTTTCAGTACAAATTTCGGAGGCCACCTGCCGTCTTCAACCTTTCTTGGAATCGTGTTTAGTTTGCCGCAAAGCTCTGCACCTACACACATAGTGAGAGCAGAGAGGAGCATAGTTGACAAAGGTTATGTGTTACAAGACTCCAGTAATGGTGTTAGCTGACAGGGGAGTTGAAAGAGGAAAAAAAAGAAGACATGGAGAGAATGAGAAAGTAGGAGAACTTGGAGAAAGAAGAAGCCATTTTATCCAACATGCTGCACAGTTCAAACAGTGGCTTATGTGGACGTATTACAAATAATACAGTTAAAAAAAAGAATTCAAATAACTAATCACTAATTATAATTGATTAACCTTTGTGGACTATGTCTCCATTGTTCACATTCCCTTGGGCAAATGCTATCAGTCCTGAAAGAAACACTGGATGTTTAGGAGGAGGAGACAAAGAGAGTTTTTAATACTGCCATATTTAATAGAAAAGCAGTTAGCGGCATTCAAATGTTTATTCTGTGAAGTCCCTGAGAGGTGGCCTCGGCTATTATTTATGAATTAACTGCTAAAAATGTCTAAAAAATCCCTTTATGACACTACAGGGGGCCATCAAAGTGGAACAGCTGAACTTGCATCAAACAGCATTTTAACGTTAAAAGAGCCCAGTTGCATGTTGATTATAGTTATATTTATACAATAAATCTGCTCTGTTTGCAGCTGGGTATTGTAGACATCCATCCCAGAGAACTCTCATGTGCCTCAGCTTAACAGAAAGAATTAACTGTAGTGAAGTATACTCACTATCTTGTTAGTTTATTTTTTAATAAGTTAGTGAGCTAGAAGTTGGTTAATCAGTTAGTGCCACCGTCCACTCGTGTATATTCTCATTGTGGACCCAAGAAAGACAAACAGTCAGCTCGGTAGGCCTCTGCTTCTCAGAAATAAGGCTCTGAATGCAGTGTGTGTGTGTGTGTGTGTGTGTGTGTGTGTGTGTGTGCGTGTGTGTTAGCCCTTGCATGTATCTGCATCCATGCTTCAGTGTGTTTCTGTCATTCTAGTTCAGTGAGTGGCCCACTGGGTGCAGACAAACCGAGGCTTTGTGTGTATGTCCTGCTGCCATGCTGTGTACTGTACTGAATGGGCTCTGGGGAGCGAGGCGTGTGAAAATCCCACCCTTGCCCACCTAAAGGCTGTCAACTGTTTGTGTGTGTGTGTGTGTGTGTGTGTGTGTGTGTGTGTGTGTGTGTGTGTGTGAGTGCGTGTGTAGGGTGGGTAGTGATGGGTGAAAGAGGACACTCCACACCAAAACAATCACTCTCTGTGTTGGACAGTACAGAGAAATTCTTTATCATTCTTTCATTTCATTAACTGGAGAACCTAATGACCTGACAAATGACCCCTAGCAGAAGCCACTTTGTTGTCTCTGATTCTGTCTGTCTGTCTGTCTGTCTGTTCCTCTTTGTCTGTGTGGCCCTCTCTTCCCCCATGCTTTATAATTTGCAGATGACTTTAGATCACAGCATACTGAATTTGTCTTGCCATAACATGAAATGTGCAGGTGTAACTAATAACATTAACAATGGCTGCATTTTGAACACCTTAGCAGGTGTTCAAAATGCAGCTTTTTCTGGTGCTGGACTCGGGTGATGTCATCAAAGTCTGAAAATTAATAGCAATACTCCTTTAACAGTTGCTGATCATATATTTATATTGAATAGGCGTCTGGTCACTATTTATTAGTAATTTTTCTGTAAACATTTCTTGAGAAATGCAGGACTTGATAATGTTTCTTTAGGTTTAAAGGCAAGCACAAGATTACAACATTAGAATATAATGTATTACATGGCACACACAGCAGTCATAAGAGACCTGGATTGAGATGCTGTGCAACGATCATAGAAAGATTTTCAAACCAAAATGCCTCTGTAAAAGATTTCTGGAAATTCCTGTGCTGACAGAAATGGAAAATTCCTTTCTTGTCAAGGGCGAGATAATATGACAGCTGAGTGTCACGTTTTGGTCAAAATCACTCAGCCTGTAAATGCAATTAACTTCCTGTGTTTCCTCCTGTGGTCTTGCGTGCCAGATACAACATACCGTGCAAACATTGTTGCTCTATTAATAACACTTCTGTCTTTAATAAACATGGAACTTTTCCAGAATGGAGGCCTGTGTATGAAAGGCAAAGATTAATTACTTTAACAGACCAAGGAACCCAGCGATTTCCCAGATTTCAGGAGGGTCCTCTTTCTTTCTGTCTCTATGTCTTCCCCTCTCCTTCTAGTTATTAATACATGAATCAGTCCCTCAAACATCGTCATCTTTCGCATCCTGCTGCATGGCATGTGAGGATTCAAGAAGCGGATGTGAGAGCAGTACGGTCTGGTGGAAGCCTAGTCTCGCTCCCATTGTCCTCCACCACAACACAGGATGTGGTGGATTCTAATTGGGGATGTGGACAGACAATGCACACACACAAACAAATAATGGACAAGCACACGCACACACACACACTCAAACTGCACAGACAGAGCAAAGGTGACCTCATCCATGTGAGACAAAACCAATAGGCAAAATAGATGTCTTTCTGTTTAGCCCAGCACTGAGGATGTTATTTGTTTAACCCCGGCAGCTACCTCCTACTGCTCGTAAATGTCAGGTCTCATCCTTGTTGAATTAGAGTTTGCTGTACAGTTGACTGTGCAGCATGTCCCACTTCGTTATAGTCCTGAATAAAAGCACTGTGTGTTTTTAGGCAAGTTTTATGTCTCTTTTATTCACAACAAACTCATGTCTCCTGCGTTGTTGAACCACCCATTTAGGACAGCAGGAGGTCTTCGCATTTCAATGAAAGTTCAGTGTTAATTTTCTGTTCTTTAAAAGAGATTCTCTTCAGTAAATCAACTGCTTGTGGCATAATTCAAATCCTTTGCTCTACTCTCCTCTTTGTCCCTCTGTCTCTTGCCCTTAATTCATCCATCCCTCTGTCTGTTGTCGTGTATGTTTTGGTGTTCGATTGTGTTTGTGGCCTTGCCTCTCAGAGCATGTAGACATATGCCCTCGTCCTGTTCTAATTGGTCCTCTATATTCATGTGGGGATACAGGGAGAGGCAGGGAGACTGCAGGAAAGGCTGACTCTTAATAAATGTCAGTCCACTGCCAGGCTATGGATGGACAGCTCACTGATGGGCTGTTTATAACAAGGCATCATTTAATGCAAGAGGAGACAGGAGCCGGGATGGAGTTACAGAGATAAAGAAGAGGAATACATTGAGAAAGGTGAAGCATCTTGCCAACAAGAGACGGAGAGAAGATGACAGAGGGGAGACAGCCAAAGATATAGTGACTGTCAAACAGCATGGCTTATGTGACAGGAGGGAGGTCACTGCCAGGCAGTGATGAATATGTGTATTTCTGTGTGTGTATGTGTATGCTTGTGTTTGCGTCACATGGCTTAGCTAATTAAGTGCACTTACAACAACCAGTGGGCTACACACAAACTCAAAGTCATGTATTAACATCACTTGTTGCATTGAAGCGTGCATGAAAACTAAGTGAGAGGAGAAGTAGAAAAAAATGAAAGTGTAAAAAATGTAATTAAGTTGTAAGATAAAAGTAATAAATGCTCATACTAATAAATACTAATGCAATCGTTGAAATACTTTAATAGATAAACAGTTACAATATCTAAATACGAGTTAAAACTGATACACAGGCCTGGGGCACCTGGTGGCTCAGTCAGTAGAGCAAGCGCCCCATATACAGACGCTATGTCCTCGCGCAGCAGTCCCAGGTTCGATTCCACCTGTGGCCCTTTGCTGCATGTCATTCCCCCTCTCTCTGCCCTGTTTCCTGTCAACTCTTCAGCTGTCCTGTATATAAAGGCACAGAAGCCCAAAAAATATCTTTAAAAAGGCCCCAAATCAACACAACAGAGCCAAAGATGTTTTATGCCGTGCACGTTTCTCCATGCCACTGGTGTTTGCTTACCTAACTCAGCAGCTTCCAGTTTGTTCAAACGTTAGGGTGTGTTATGCTAGTTGTGGCTAATATAGCCTCTACCTATTAGCAAGTGTTAGCATGCCGATACATTCAAGCAAGATGGTGAACATGATAAACTTTATACCTTGAAAAAAAACTAGATTTGTCATTTTAAGCAAGTTAGCATGTTTATATTAGCATTTATACTTTGACTTAAATGCTAATGTTAACCTTTAGGTAGACATTTAGGTACAGCCTCTGAGCACCTAGCGGCAGCGTAGCACAGCAGTGGAGACTCTTTCCAGTCTTTTAATGTAACATTATGCTTAAACTAAAGAAAATTTTAATGCTGAACAGAATTAAATGTCTAATTATCATATGGATGTTTTCAGGGTGTAGAACTCACTGACTGGGAAAATAAGAAATGAAAGATTACAGGTTGTTTCATTTACCATCTTATCCAAACTCACTCTTTATTAATCTAAGTCTCACATGTATTATTGTGCAGTATGCTGCGTCACAGACTCAAGCATGACTGGAGTCTTTTTTACACACTGGTCTTGACCTGAAGAGTAATTCTGACCTTCTCTTCAACAGTTCAACAGATTCCTTTTTGCTGTCTATGAGCACAGCACAGGCATTACCAATAAATTTACCCGAAAACACAGAATAAACATTGGCTACACTTCAAGTGTTGCTCCACTGAGATCACACTGTGGCCTGTGCATCCTTGTTGTCAACTTATCAGAGACCACATATGTGTCACATATGCTACTGACCCCTACTTTTTCATTGCTTTGCTGCTTTTGACATGTCAGACACCAGAGCGGGACCTCAGAGGCTGTATGAGGTAGTAATGCCTCAGAAGCAAAATCTCCAGAGGCCTCATCCCTTCCTCTGCATTAAAAATGTATAAGGGCCTTCTATAAATACAGCATGGAAGTGTTTTATCTAAAGGGCCTGGGCAGAATCCTCACTTTCCCCCCTGCTGTTAGCACAGAGCACATGGTCGCTATCCTGGGCACTGATTCCTGAGGGTATACACTGACAGATTGGATGAAGAAGCACTGCAGCTGTCTGTTTACTGTACATGTGACCTCTCAACCTCTTGCTGGCTCCTGATCAAATACATAGATTAAAAAGATGGTGTTAGGGGCAAAAAATGGAGGGACTTGGTATGTATTCTCACAGTGGTAAGACTTGATCCCTTTCTCTTCATAAAGAGAGCGAGAGATGTCTCTAAGATTTTTGTTTTACTGTATCTCAAAAATACATTAGCCCTGATAGACTGTCATTAATTATTAGTCAGCCCTTTTTCTATTGTAAGCTGAGAACACGATGTCCATGAGATCGAAGTATTATTGGAAGACAGAGAGGAGGCGGCCACTGAACTCTATTCCTCTGCTCATATCTCACTCTCTCTACTTTCCCCGTCTCTCTCACTGTGCTGGGCGAACATGTACCACTGTTTCCGTAGCAACGGCTGCCTAGCTGCTGGGTCAGGATGCTGCAGAGATGGCTGAAAGGACATCATAATGTGTGTGTGTGTGCATTTGCTTGTTTTTCTGTATATGTGGGGTCTGGAACCTGTATTTTCACTCACGGCGTGGGGTCCGACAATCTTTGTGGGGACAAAATCTTGGACCCCACAACTTTAACATTAAATTTTAGGGTGAAGACTTAAGTTTACGAGTAAGGTATGACTTGAGGTTAAGGTTGGGGTAAGGGTTTGGGTTAGAAGGTACGAATGAATGAAAGTAAGAGTAAAGACCCCACAAAGATGGCTGTACAAACGTGTGTGTGTGTGTGTGTTTCTGTGCTTGTGAGGTCCAAAACCTAAATTTTCATTCATAGTGGGGGTCTGACAATTTTTGTGGGGACAAAATCTTGGACCCCACAACTTTAAGATTAAATTTTAGTGTGAAGACTTAAGTCCAGGGGTAAGGTATGAATGGAGGTTAGGTTAAGGTTAGGCTAAGGCATAAATTGGTTATGGTTAGAGTTAGGGTAAGGGTCTGGGTAAGGCTGTACAAATGAATGGAAGTCAATGTAAAGGCCCTTCAAAGATATCTGTACAAACATGTGTATGCGTTTGTGTGTGTGTGTGTGTGCGTGTGTGTGATTAGAAATGCCGCCGGACCAAAACTACATGTAAAATCATGAAGGCTGGTGCAGTACAACATGGAGTGGGTAGTGGGACTGCACTAACGAAACAAAATGAGCTTCCTCCCATTGCTGGTAATGATCAGAGTGTGCTCGTTCATTGCCTTCCAATTAATCTGCCTCTTATTTAAGGTTCACGAAACACAACGTGTTCACTGCCGTGTGGTTAAATCGTCTCTCTCTTTACTGGATTTTTCAGGGCCACAGTCTTATTCACAACAATGGCTGTCTGTCACATACAATACGTGTCATGACTCACATCCTGTAACTGACAGATGGCTGTTCAAAAGAAAGAAAAAAGACCAGTCTCTATTCTTTGCAAAGAGACATGAATGTGAGTGATGCACCTCTTTCTGTGTGCACCCATGTACTGCATTTTCATCTTCCTCCCCTCCTCTGGCTCTTTACCTGTACAGCATTTTTCACCAAGCTGATATTAGGCAGCTTTCAACTCTCACAGTCAAGGTCTTGCTTTACTGAAAACTGTTTGACAGCAAAATGATTTCTAAATATAGATTTAGCTGAAGTTATAGCTGCTCGCAACCATAATTTGCCACCACAGAACGTATTACATCACAGGAAATTTCTCTATAGACTGTATGCAATGGCCATTCTCACCCAGTCGGAGGGAAAACTCGTAGAACCGCTTCAGTTTGGCCACCAGGGGACAGACTGCGTTCCAGGCCTTCTCCTGAAGAGCGAGGTCGCCTGGGTTCTGGATGGCCTGTGGGCAAGAAGCACAGATGTTACTTTTCCAAAAAAGGCTTTAAAAACCTCTCCATCTCGTCTTTCCTCTCTTCCTTAAAGCAATTTTTCACATGAGGAACATTTTCACTTCTAACTTCAGCTGCTGTACTGCAGTGATTTCAGCTGAGCAAAAATCATATTGAAGGTGTTCAAGTCTCTGAATAAAATGACTTTTACCAACATAATTTAATTTTAATGACATGACACATAATATATCCTCTTAATGGCACAGGACTGTATATTGTAATAAATGATAAGACACTGTTAAACAAACTATCCAACAGGCATTGAGCAACAAAGCAGAAACATTTCCCTTATACGAACAGGCTGGTGTAATTCTATTACTCTTATTAGGATTTTTATTTTTGGCCCAAAATGGGTCAAAAATATACAGTTTCAATTTTAAAAAAGCCCTTATTATTAATTTCCTAAAAAAGTTGGGTGCTGCAGTTTCAGCAGATTTTACGGAAACAGCAGCTGTGCATTTGCTGGGGACTATTTTCAGCCATGACTTCATACATGTTCTCTCATCAGTGTTTAGAGCAGCAGAGGAGTGTGAGTGGGATTAGATTGAGATCAGCTTCAGCGTCCATGTTACTCGTTATGAGGGAACATATTATCCAGTGTAATGCTGTGACACATTTATATGTTTTTACAATTTTAGTTTTAGGGAAGGAAGGAAGGGAAATGCTGCATTATGTGAGACTTTGGCTACATCATCAATATTTGCTAATCTGATCGTTCATTGATGGTTAAATTTGCTCTTTTTATTGAATTAACTGACAATAACAAAAACACAGAATATTGCCATACGTGCCTCTCATGCTCCTGTAACAATTACATCCTTTTGAGAAGATGGATGGAAGCTAATGCAATATTCTGAATTTTTTTTCCTTACAGGGTTATATTTTACTTACAGGTAGAGTCAGGAGCAACGTTCGTCCCAACTTGTAAACACAACATTCAAATTGGGCAACTCCTCCTCCCCCTCCTCCTCCCCCTCAATGCCACCAGAATTATCTTAGCATGTACTTATAGTGCTCATACCTACAAAGCAAGCTAGGATTATTACATTTGTTTTAATGGTAAAGGTGATAATTTAGCAAGTTAGCACAAGCTAACTGCTAGTGTTTGGTGCCTGATGTTACCTGTCCAAGAGAAAGCAGACACAAGGTTCATGAAGTCTGGCTGTGTGTATACAAATATCTGTGAAGAACGCAGACAGTCATGAAAAAAAGCTGAAGCACTCCGTCTTCAGGTAAAATTTACTCATTTTAATCTATGAGCAAAGGCAACAAACAAGCCAACTCTGCGTCACTCTTCCTCCTCAGCCTCTCCTTCAGAAAGCTGGTGAGAGCCAAAATGAGTTCTGTAACAAACTTTATCCTCATCACCTCACTGTGACTATTTTTCATTTTCTTTGCTGCTTTGCCACATCCGCAATTTTCTCCACGGAGTTCAGAGTGGAGTTCAGACGCTGTTTTATCCACTCTCAACCTTGACTGCATGTTGTAATTTGCTGGGGGGAAATGCACCCACCCCTCGCCCAGAAACACCCCGATTACACCACAACATCACAATACGAGCAGAGGGCAGTAGTTCTGCAGACACAGTTACCGCTGCACATTTTTTGCTAGGAAAATGCTACTGGCTCGATCTTCAAAAAAATTACAACATTAGTGGTCTCACAGCTTCACAGCAGCTGATATTTAACACACCGTTAAAGATGGAAAAGTGATCAAGCTTAAAGAAATAGTAGAGTTGCCTGAGTGTCTGGTCTTAATAATTAGAAGTGTCAAGGTAAAGAAGCAAGGACAGGAAACAAACCAGCATTATTTGTTTACAAGGAGAGTGATGCCAGCAGCTGAGCAATCAGCAGCAGTCACTAACGCTGCAGAGGGAACTAGTTTGCAGTTATGTGTCGTGAGCAAAGGCTGAACCAGAACACACTAAAGTCAGTGTTCATCAAGACCAGCTTTCTGACGGATGATGTTTATGCCTCTTCCATAACACTGCCGCCAAAAACAACATATTGCATGAAATGTTTGTTAGGAAAAAAAAACCCAACAACTTTCACACATTTCTGTCCCTGCCTATATTTACTGTACGGTACACAACATGTCAGGCTGTCAGCCTTTTTTTTTTTTTTTTAATCACACTTCTCTGTGACTTGACAGTTTATTGACTGCTTTGTGCTCACTTCTCGTATCTCCTGGCCCGCGCCATTATAGGACTGCAGCTCGGCCAGGATCCCATGAGCTTCCTCCAGCACAGCGCTGACCTGGTTCCACACGGCTGTCTCTGCCTCCGTGGGCTGGGCATCTGGGAAGGGAGAAAGGAAGGAAAGTAAAGAAGGAAGGAGGGAAAGAGAGAGTAGGAAGTGAAAGTGTGATGTAAGGTACGGGAAGGGATATAAGTATTGAGGGGAGGAGGCAGAAAAGAGCGAAAGGAAGATGGAGGGGTGGGTGAAGAAAAAGGAGAGAAGATTTAAGGAGATAACGAGGTTAGTGATGAAAGATGATATCCTACAAGGCCAGATAAAAGCCTGAAATTACTAATGACTTGCTACAAGACTGCAATTAAAAAGAAATGTCCATACAAGTGAGAATTCCTGCATTTCATAATGTTAGTGGACATTGCAGCCATACATGTCTAAAGTCAAAATCTGGCCAGTAATTGGATGATCCAATTCAGTCACCATAGCATTATAACAAGAGAACTGCGAGCCACGCTCTGTCACACAGTGAGGCTTGATTGCAGTGTGTGGTCACCCAGTAAGGACCAGACGATGACAAGTCAGTTTCACTTCAGAAAACTACCCCAAAAGGATGTTACAACTGATAGTTTAACATTTTGATGGTTATCAGGTGCCGTAAAAGTGCCTGGATTGCAACACTTCAACAATGCGTCTGGCTCTTGAACTGTAATTGTCTTAAACGTCCATTAAGTGGGGATTTATACCGGCCTGAATAGGTGTAATTATGCCATCAGATTGATTTAATACTCCTACCATCTTTTTCTCACTTCACCCTCCTCGTCTATGAATAGTAGACACATTTTTCTTTTACCCTTGAGGTTTAATTGTGAGAAATGTTAAAACAAGCAAACAGCATGGGGGACAACCTCTGGGCACAATCACTCTTTCTATTTCGCTGTTTCACATATACACACTGTAAGCGGGGCTACAGTAAACTCAGTGTTTTTGCCAGAGGGCGCCTCCCAGCCACAGTTATGCCTTGTTTGCCCATGTGGCGTGCTGCATGCATACAGGAGGGATTAAGTGTTTGAGGGACGCAATTTAGGATGCATCCTCTTGAGTCATAATTGTGTTTGGTTTTCCTTTTGTCCAACTATCCATCTCAAGTTGTGACTCAGGTATAAAGTGAGAGTGGGAGTGTGCCCAGGCAGCTCTCAACATGCAGTAGCACCACTGATTATTTCTGCACCCTGAGGCAATGCCTCCCTGCAGAGAAATGGTAATCATGGAATATTTGCTGTCTTGTGTGCACACTGGCTACCATAATAAGCACAGCAAGAACTCCTATTAAAGTGATTTTTCACTAATGTGCACCTGCAATTCTCTGGTAAATAACAACATATTTTGTTTAGCCTAAATAAATGTGCATATGGTCAGAGCTTTAAAGGGTATAATTTTCTTTCTTGCTAAGCTACATGAAAAGAATACCATAATTATATCTGTGCACAAAATACGAACCTTGAGTCATGAGACAGTTACCTTATCTTAGCTTAGCTTAAAAGATTCAGAACGGGGGTACATCAAAGGTTCTCCCTTTGGTGACTGCTAGGTTTTACTGTGAATTAAGTTCTTAAATGGTAGCCTCCTTTTTACACTTAGATTGTTATGGGTATTAAACAAATTAGCAGTTAGTTTTACTGGATTTTGTTAGTTTTGGACAGACGCAGGATAACTGTTTCTGGTCTTTATGCTGTGCTACGCTAGGCTAAGCTAACTGACTCCTGGCTGTCTGCGGGCTTTAAAAGTGAAAGTAAAATACAAAAGAGAGTGAGTGAGACCACTCCCTAAATTATTGAACTATTGCTTAAAAAATGTGTTGTTTTTATTTAGCATGAAAAAATGAGAGTTGGCATAACTTGTCAGACATGGTGACCATTAGATAGCCGAGTTACAAACACCATGTTTCCATGAGAGACTTTGCATGAGAAATTCTCCACACTTTTCTATTCTGACATCAGATCGGCTCCTGATCCTTCAAAATGTTTTAACATGGCATAATGGTTCACATTCAGTCATCGATAGCTTCAAAAGAGCTGAGTGTAGCATTTAAACCAAACAGCGAGCTGTGTGACAGAGGTGACTGTGTCTCTGGGTTGAGAGGGAGAGCTTGCAGATGGCACAGGGTTGGTTTGAGAGGGGGGTGTCTAAAGCTGCCATGCTGAGTCTGACTCATTCCACTTGCTTTTGAAGTAAAGTGAATCACAGGCATAATAAATGAAGGGTAAATTCAGCCTGTTTGACAGATGACGTCTCTTGCCAGCAGTAAGCTCTCCCACTCTCACTGTAACATACAGTCATTAGAGGAGGAGGAAGTCAGCTGTTAAAGGAGGGAAAGTGGTTGAGGAGGGGCAGAATATGTTGGGATGCACTGCAAAATATCTCCATCTTAACAATTCATTCGGTTTCACAACCAGTTTTCAAATCTTCTCTATGATTTATTAATCCTTTAAAATGGCTTGTTTTAAGAGCTGTATCTATTAGGTAAAAATATGTGTTGGGACAGAAGAAAGAAAAAAGAAAACAGGCTATTCCAGTCTCATGAAAATAAACTTAAACTTGAAAAGCCTTGAACATTTTGGATTGTTATCCAAGCTAGCAGCATGCCCTTATGTTTAATGCCAACTGGCAAATGTCAACAAGCATGCTAACATGCTAAAGTAAGATGACAGATATGATAAGATATGATAAAAACAAGACTGCTGCTCAACATGAGGATGCTAACTTTTTATTGTGAGAATATTAGCTGCTTAAAATCAGCATCTTTAGCTTTTTTATCGTGAGCACGATAACTGCTAAACATCAGTATGTTAGCTTTTTCATTGTGAGCATGTTAGCTGCTAAACACTGATGCTAGCGTTTTCATCGTGAGCATGTTAGCAGCTAAACATCAGTATGTTGACTTTTTCATTGTGAGCATGTTAGCTGTTAAGCACTGATGCTAGCGTTTTCATCGTGAACATGTTAGCAGCTAAACATCAGTATGTTAGCTTTTTCATTGTGAGCATGTTTGCTGCTAAACAGTGATGATAACATTTTCATTGTGAGCATATTAGCAGCAAAACATCAGTATGGTAGCTTTTCCCTTGTGAATATGTTAGCTGCTAAAATTAGCATGTTAGCTTTTCTTAGGAAGCATGTTAGCGTGCCGATGCTAACATCGGCACGCTAACAAGTACAGTCTTATTGTGAGTTGCAGTTGTAATCGGAAGTTGTTTTCTGTGTAGAATTCCAAGTTGCGAAGCGGAAGCTACAAAAGGATTACCCCCCCCCACCTTCAAGGAGGCGGTCCTTCCTGTTCTCAACTCGGAATTCTACTCGCAAAACAAATTCCGATGACAACTGGAACGCACAATTATAGAGCCTAAAACATGGCTGCAGATTCTTGTTAAACATTCAAACTAAATGTTTTATTTGTTGCCAAAACAAGAGAAGATTTTTAAACTAAGTGCTAAAATGAAATGACTTGTTATGATGGACATTTTCACACTGCCAAGGGTTAGAATTAACTGACAGGGATAATGAAAAGAGGGGATAGTTGTTGTTTGATTTACCAACCTCCTTCACAATCTTTCTCTCTGTTTTTCATTATTCCTTTATCAGTCTTAATCTCTTACACACGCATTATTTCATGTAATGCAAACACACACACGCACACACCCACACACACAGATTGGTTAGACATACAAATGTGGACACAATAGGGGATGAGGAGATGAGAAGGTGGAGGGATGACGATATGCTTTTTGTTAGCCATCATCATCCCTGAGTAACATAAACCCACACAGGACTGACATTCAGTTTATTTCTCCTCAGTTTTTGTAGCCTTGGAGATGAGATCAAAGCATTATTGTTGTCATTTTGCTTCAGCGTCACCATGCCATTGTGCATCTGTCTGCATCTAATAAGATGTGGTGTGTGTGAATAAGACCCTTTAGAAAAGATGCCAAATGACTTTCAAATGCCAGTCCCTGGAGCAGAAATCAAAGATAAAGACGTGGGTGAGGAGGAAAATAGCTGAGGAGGAAGAGAGAGGTAAATAAAGATGTAAAGATGACACAATGGTCAGCTAAGATCAATGGTATGAAGAAAACAAAGCAAAGGCAACAAAGACAAAGGGATAACTCAAAAAAATAAGAAGCGGATGGTCTCACGTTCAAAGTCAAGGAAAACTATTGGGCCATGCTCAAGTTCGGCGCAAGCCAGCACTTTCAGGAGGTTTCCCATGAGCCCCCTGGAACAGAGAGAGGGGAGAAGTCTGTGGGTGATGAGGGGATGGGTGTCGGGGTTGTGCGCGTGTTTGTGTGTGTATGTGTGTGTGAGTTGTGTGTGTGTGTGGTGTGTGAGAGGTGAAGGTGTCGGGGTGGGGGACTGGATGAGAGGGGGAGTTGTTGGGATGACATGGTGTCCTGGGTGAAGCATGGCAACATGGACACAGAGCTTCTTTATTCCCACTCCTACGGTTTCAATTATAGAAAAAATTATCTGGTACCTCTGAGGGTGGCAAAGGTCAGATTTACGGAGAGAGTGTGAATATGACACAGAGGAGAAAAAGTCCTGTTCATCTAGTTTGCATTGGCCATATTTTGTGAGAAAAAAAATTAAGATTTTATTTTTTTATTTTCTAACATATCTTCAAATTTGTTAAGAATCAATCTAAAAGAAAATGAAAACTATAAAGAAACAAAATAAAACACATGCATGAATGCAAAAAAATTGAAAATACTAGGATCTAGTCTTAATTTCTTTTGGTGGATATTCAGTTACATGGTATTAATTTTTTCAATAGGAACATTTAACATATAAAACTACACAGAACTGCTCCATTTGTGGTCATAATGTGGTTATAATGATTTTTCTGTGTCAGAATTGCAAACTGAAAACTAAAATAGTGAAAGTGAAAAAAACAGGAGTGTTTCCATGACGCAAAAGAGGAGAATGTTGCAATAAAATAGAGAACACTTGTTTAGCTTCAGGGATTTTAAGATATTTTTTGTTGTTTGATTTAAATGATACTCATTTTCACTTTATGAATTTTTATTTCATTTTTGGGAGAATTTGTTAAATAATACTGGTGTGACTCTAATTCCATAAAATAACTTCATAGAAAAGTGCAAATTAAGATGTAGTAAGGAGTCAAACCAGACATAATGTATAAATGTCATAGCACATATAAATCACAACTTTCCTATTAGACAGTTATTTGAGGACAGTGTTGTTCAAGAGGTAATAGCATAAATGACCTCTTCTCTGTAAATATACTGCCTTTTGTTTGCTTGATTACTGTCTTTATTCTTTTCAGTGGATAAAGGAACCACAGAAGGAAAAGAGAGTGGGACTAGAGAGCATCTGATAATGATAAACCACACCCACAACACCACTCCATCACACCATCAACAACTCAGCAGCTTACATCCAAACATACCTCCCCCCGACCCCACCTCGCGACCTCCCACTGAACACCTCCGCTGCACACATGTGCTCCCACATTTAAAGCACACAGACACGCGCACACACCCCAGCGCTCACTTACTTTCAAAGTCCAGGAAAAAATGGGGACAGTTCTCTAAATCCTTGCCAAGGACCTTAATGAGGTTCCCCATGGCTGGCGACCTGGACAGGAGGAAATAACAAAATGCATACAGTACGCAGAACCTGGCAGCGCGCATGAAAATACACGGCATGCACATGGAGAACACAGCAGGTTGTGAGTGCTTCCTTTTTTTTTTTTTACCCATCTGCACATTCCTAATTATGCCTTCCTCCTCTCCTCCTCCATCCTTCTGTCAAAGCAATATCTCCAGAGCGAAGTCAGACATCCCAGTTATAAATGACACTGATCACAGTTTGCATCGCATGCACAGTGTACGCTGTATTTGATTAGAGGGGGGCTAAAATCCAGTACTGAATCATTTAGCTCACTTATTCAAAGTCACTAGAGCTGAGCAGTGGTTTTAATCCATTTACATTACTATAGTAACCTAATAAAAGACTGCCATGTACAGGCTACTGTCGTCTAATGCCCTTTATGTACAGCAGTCTATGGATACTTCATGACAAGCTCTTTCATGACCAAAGTTCGGATGCCAGAGCTTTACGAAACTAGTGATGCGAGCTGTATCAGGTTAAACTGTATTTTAGGTCAGACACACAGGATATACAGTGACTGCAAGCTTACATGTTTGTAAACAGCACCAGACAAAACAACATATGTCAGCCGTTTTAGAATTTAGGACCATGACAGTCGTCCCTGGTTCCAACCTCTTCAATTCCACACTGGGAGTTTATTTGTTTTATACCAATTAGTACATGTTTAATAATGTCCCTTTGTTGCCGGGGAGTCACATATAAGCAATTATCAGCCATCTGTGCAGTGTGTAGAAGGGATAACAATTGATTTCTTCGAAAAGCTCACGTACAGCTGATCTGCGCTTTGTTGCTGCGACAGGATTTGCCTCTTGTCAAGCATTAGTGACAACAGTAAACTTTAAGAGGTTAATGATGAAAACAGGACATCTCTGGAAAGACGGACAGAAGAATTTGCTTTTATTTTGACACATACAACCAATCCTAATTTGCCAAATGACACCGGCTTAATGCAAAATGCTTCTATCAGGAGTCAAAGCATGCTGTCCTCAGTGCTGCACTGCTGCCTTGTAGAATGGCAAAAAAAAAGAGAGAGTATTACGAATTTGAAGTCATCGTAGTCAGTGATGTAACAGCTGCAACAACTGGTCCAGGGAAAGCTGCTGCTGCTTTACTTTGTGTAACTTGACAAAAGGGCAAGCAACTTTATTGTTTTTTAATTCTATCTAGTAAATATCATTGTTTGTTTATTAACTGGTCCCATTAAGTGTCACTGAGGCAAAACAAGTTGAGTATGCATGATGTAGACAGTGCAGAAAGAGAGATATTCAATAGGGCTTGGCCAAATTTTTCATCAGATACCAACAACTTCCAACACCAGAACAGCTTACGTTAATATGTAGGGTAGTTTATCATGTCATGATTTCTATGATGACTGAATTATTAAAAAGCTACTTCAAAATAAATTTTTATTACCCTCAAATAATTTAATGAACATTATCTCTTTTTATACCATGGGAGGTGGTTTATACTCTTTTATGACTGGCCAACAGGTGTGCGTTAGAACCGTATAACACACATGTAGTTAAGCTCAAGTTT
>JAQFJA010000008.1:17884115-17906442 GCA_029874485.1 Naso brachycentron
AGTGACACACAGCCTGTTGAGCTCCCAAAACTTCATCCATTTTATTAGAACAACAACTTCGTTTTTTAGGCTTTAAAACTCTATCAGCAGCTTAGTAGAACTAAGTTCAAATCAAATAACCCTCTTGCAGAAAAATATATGTCGGTGCATGCACATACACCTAATCGTCATAAGATATCTGAACTTGGACAAAAAAACATATCGCTTTCTAGTTACCCAGTAATGCCGTGTTACTTGGATCAATAACTGCAATATTATTACTGTTTTTGCAGTTGTAATCCCTTACTTTACTACTTACGGGGAAAAGTAAGAAAATTACAGTAATAGGTAACTAAGTAATGCGTTTCTGCCCAACACTGATCATGTAACACATTTTTTTTGTTTGTTTGGATCCTGTTAGTGCAAGTATCAGTATCTGCAGTTTAGTTAAAACAGGATTCAATCATTTCCAATTAGAAGGATCAAAACTTCAGTTAGGCAATTTTAAGTTCAAAGCCCACACATCTTTTTGAAGTAGCCAAAGTTTCCAAAGGTACCACATAGGTCAGGCTGAATTTTGGGAAATGTCTGCAATATGTAGCATTTATAATATATCCATTTCATAAAATGGCGATGCCATAAAAATATGGAGTCCATTCAGTGTGAAATATCAGAATTTTTTCAACCTCAAACCTGCTGAAAGCAGAAGCTAAAGAAAAATGAGTTTCAGGGATTAGAGAGGGAAAGGACTGAGAGACCACATGTAGACTTGTTTGTACGCCGCATAAAAAACACGCAATAAACATAAAACCAGATGATCCAATATTCAAAAATGACTCTCAGCTGTGCAAGTATGAGAGCCTCTTCTCGATCATAGAGCGATCTCAGTAGCAGAATGAGCAGCTGCCAAGTTTCACTTCCTCTGCCGTACCCTCTGTGTTTATGTGCAATGTTAGCACACAGCGGAGGCCCATGAGTTTCCCTCCTGCAAGACTAATTTATGGCCGGCATTAGCATGTTTGAGATGTCACCATCCTGCAAAAAACACTTTTCGCTGTTACTCAGCAAGAACGGGTGTTGCAATGCAGCACTGAGGGGATGGAGTTACACTGTCCAGTCGCTGAGACAGCTTGCTGACATTCAGATGAGTACTGTATCTGTGATATTATCTGTATACTCTACCTGCAAAATCTGTTGGGAGCCACAGAAAGAGAGCTATATGCTGAGTCACTGCTGTAAGCTGTAAGCTGTGAGCATCAGTCCAAACATGTAAAATGCACCCTGTCTCCCTCTGACTTTTAGACCACCTGCTCCAGGATAGCAGGATGCTATGAATAAATGAATACCAGATTCATATCTTCAGCCTGACAAGGTGATTGCAAAGGCGAAGTCAAGCTGAGATTCACATCGGAGCCTCGTATAAAGCAATGAAAGCTTTTCTGACACACACACACACACACACACGTTAACACACATACACAAGGTCTGGAGCAGCATGTGGTCCATCCCGAGAACAGAGCTCGGCTGATGGTTGCCAGGATACTGTTGGCCTGGTGATATCGTCTGCTCGTCTCAGCCGAAGATGTGGAAAAAAAAGCATTCGGTTTGCTCAAACACTGGGTCAGTTGCTTACCACAGTGATGTGACACATCAGTATATAGTTATCGTATTAATTGCACAACACATATGGTTAACGCATAACTTCACCAAGCCTTAACAGTAAAACAGGAAGCCGATAAACCGACCTAAACCCTCTCACATTTCTCTCTTCTTACCCTCTTTTGCTACGAGTGATTCGCCTCTTCCTTTATCTTAAGCCTTCAGTTGCTTCTCCCCCGTCCTGTCTTTGTCCTCCCTGCTTTGTGAACTCGTCGCTGTGGGTAAATCCCAGGTTAGCGAGCGATCACTGCAGCCCCACGGCGGCTCTGGTTGCCACTCTGCTTTTTATAGAGACTGATGTAAACTTGAGCTCTCGCGCTTTCTCCCTCTGTGCATCTCTGTCCACTTCACACTTCTCTTTTTCTGCCATCTATTTAAAGGGTTGTGGTTTTGTCTATTTGGCTTGTGCGCTAGATGCAGCTCGTTGTGTCTTTTTTTTCAAACTGTTTGTAGAGGAGGATCCTCTGCTGGGCGAGGTTGTTGCTATGAGCATAAGATAGCTTCATGTTACTGACATTTCTGTCTTTTCCCTCTCACTGGATCGCCCTGATATGAGTTTGTCGTGCATTTTCGATTCATGTACAAACAGAGAAAAGTCTCTCTCTCTTTTTGGCTGTGACGTCAGCATGAGTTCCTCAAAAATTTCCCTTCCAGTGCTCCTCTCTGCCTAACTTCTCTATTTCACCACTCAGCAGCACTCTCCCAGCTCCTCTGGTCTTGTCTTGTCACAGCACATCTCTGTCAGGGAGCCATTCACTCTCACTGGTGGCCCTTAGGTGCAAACGAAACCAAGTGGCAGAAGGGGAATGGTGATCGGGCTGCGCAGCAAACTGGCGTCTATAGTGCAGATTACATAAAAGCCATTGGGTTTTATGATAAGCACAATGTTTGAATATTAAGATATGGCATTCTGTAAATTAGGAAGTGTGTTTAGAGGCCACTGGTTTCAGTTTCTCTTACACACAAATGGGGGCAATGTTTGCAGTCAGCCAGCGTGAAAGTGGAGCAAAGTGCTTTTCTTATGCAACTGCACAGCACACACAGCTCTCATCTGTAGTCCGACAGGAGAAACCAAACCGAGGGGCTCCTCCAGTCTTAATAAAGACACGGCTGGGCTCCCACATGGCGTCTGAAAAGCAAACCTGGTCCAGACTGGAAGCCAAGCAGCAGAGCAAGGGCCTCCCAGCTTCCTTTCAGCTCTTAGTCAAAGATTCCTCCTGTTACCGACCAGGAGCTTCATCAGTGTGGATTTACTGAGCACAGAAACAGCGCTGCTTGCCTTTGCCAAGTCTAACCTCTATTAACTCACCAAAAACACCATCTGAGCTCCCTTTCTCCATCTGCGTGTCTTTCTCTCCAACCGATGATCTCGCTGTCGCACAATGGCTGACTGGGCATTCAGTGGCCTGTGAATCAAACCCATTCAGCAGCAGTAGGTACTGTATACAACGAACGCAATGACCGTCCCCTCCCAGCTCTCATCTGTCCTCACAACCATCACTGTGTCCTTATTTCTAAACTGTCCATCAGTCTCTTCCTCTAGACTCGCCCATATGTTTTTTCTGTGCCGTGTTCTTCCCCCGCCCCAATCCTCATTTTTTATTCCTACCTTCACTTGTGTTTATCCCTCTGGAACACTTCACTGCATCAACCAGGGCTTGTCAGCTCCACACGGTGGTTACAGCATCAGCACCCACCACCTGACAGAGACAGACAGATAGATGGGGAGAAGAGAGAGATTAGCATAAAACTCAGCAGCACGTACAGTACAGTGCTGGAAAAATGCAGAATCAAAGTCGTGATTTTGGTTTGAGCAAGGGCAAAGAAAAGCACGGACAAAAATAGACAGGCAAACAGGCTAATGTGGTAGTCAGAGCTGGGAAGGTTGCTTAAGAAATGTAACAGGTTACAGGTTACTAGTTACTGTATTTAACATGTAATAAGTAATGTAACTATTTCAATTACTTGATCAAAGTAATGTAACAAACTTACATTTGATTACTTTTTTAATTACTTCTTACTTATTTCTAGTGAATGTCTTCAACTCTTAACTATTTTCAAATGTTTAAACCAGGCAGTGGCAAATGTGAGGCGCTACAAGTTCAAACAAGAGAACCGATCAAAAGCGTCAGAATAGCATCAAACTTTGCTAAAGTCCTTGACTGGAAATAAGAAAAGAAGGCATTGTGCACGTCAAAACATGCAGAGCGACAAAATTAATATTATTTAACATATAGTTTACGCTTTTTACAGAAAATATTCAGATGTAATCCCCTTTGTAACTCTTAACGTTTTCATAAGTAACTGTTATTTAATTACACATTCTTTCTCAGTAACTGTTATTGACTACAAGGACATTTATTTTGTAATTAAATTAGGTAATTTTGTTACCTGTAACTGGTTACTTCCAACACTGGTGGTAGTTTGTTTTCATTAACATTTTAGATAATACAAATGTGCTTCGCTAGTTTTATACCATACACCCATATTTTACCTACTACTACGTTTAAAAATGTGATTAGTCTTCTCTAAATATGTAATTACCTACTTGTTTTTTTCCCATTTGGAAACAGCAGAAGCAATCTGAGTTCACTATCACATTAGTTAATAGAGTAAACATGCTAACACACAGTTGTCTAAATAAACATCTAGAAGAGCTAGAGCTATGTCAGCAGTATTTGAAGTTTAGTGCATCCATCTAGTTAATTTAGTCATACTCTTAATCTCCTTTTACCTCTATTTTAGTCTCTACTGACTCCTAGATTGATATCTGGCTTCCATAGCTGCTAATTGTGCTACTGTGTTCAGCCGCTAACATTTTCTGCTAGTTGTCTTTGAACAGATCAGGTAGGCTTCAGGCTACTGTCTGCCTTTAGAGCTTCTTTTATTGAAAACAGCTTCTGTTGTGGCCAAAAAACTTCCCTAACGGGGCTGGTAGGCGTATGGGTTCAAAAAATATTAAAAGCAAAACAAAATAGCAGTTTTTTGTGACAGGAAAACTAAAACTGATGCTAAAACAAGCTAATAAGCTTAGAAGTGCATAGTTAAGAGTCAGGTGAATATTCTTTGTGATTTCGTCACTATGAGCAGCTCATTTCACATTGCTTTAAGTGTTAGTCATTTTCTATGTTACTATCAAAATAAGATAATCGCCTTTAAGACTGTTAAGAGTGTCTCATGATGGGCTTAATTGACTGATATCATTCGAGCTATAAAGTAATAAGCGCTCATGAATCACGATCAGAAATAAAAGATTTAAAGCCTCATTTTAAAACGATCAGTCTTATCTGAACACCTTGAAGGTACGTCTGTCTTTTACCCATTTTCACTTTTTAAAAAGGGTTAAGCTTGTTAGGCTAATATCATTCAATGTGCGTCTGTCATGATTCCAGCGCTCTTACCCGCTGACTGTTGTAACTATTAACACTACTGCTGCTTCCCTTGCATCACTGAATCTCATCAGGAGACGCAGACAGGAGGGAGGCAGAGGCCTTTGAAGAATAGTTGCCAGGGAAACACAGCCTCTTATTCACATGGCAACACACAGTCGAGTATTGTTCACTGTTATCAATCAGGTAAATGGATGGATGGATGGATGAATGGACGGATAAGTGGGTGGATAGATGGACGGACAGACAGTAAATGGATGGACTACACTCCTCTTAATCTCCAGTGAGATACCAGAGCACTGCCTTACCTACTTGTGAGGGTTGTAAGCTACATCGTCCACTTCTGGAATTACGTGTCCTCTACCGCACACCGGGACTTTTAATTTGACTGTGTGACCCTTCAAGTAAATTACCTAATGCTTATTGATCATTCCTCTCTTCATCTCGAGAGCAAAGGTCAATCTTGCACAGAATGCAAAGGTCAAAAGAGGGGACAACTTGAACTAAGACATTGAGGTTGTCGGAGAGGTTTGTTTTTTTGCTCATTGAGCCTTATAGTAAGGACTTTTTTCAATCATATACAATGTTCTACATCACTTTTATGACGAATGGTGCAGTGCTGAGAGCTGAAGCTCACTGCTGCACTACTGCATCCACAATGGACTCAAAGGGGCGTGTCCAAAATCCTTAAAAAAACACAATAAAAGCTTGTTTTCAAAGATGACAAACTCACCAAGTGGTCAGAAGTTTCTGCTGATGTTTTGATACAAAAATTGTTGCATTTTTGCTTTGCATTGAGTTTTATTTATCTTTTCATAAAGTCCATTGACTTATATAGACATTGCCTAGAGGTTAAGATTTCCTTCCGCCGCCGGGAAACCGGAAGATAGATTGTTTTGGAAAGTTTGTAGTTTTTGGTTGATCACTAGCGGTGTTGTGCAAAAATAACGTTAGCCTAACTTTACACTTTTAGCAAAAAAAGGCACTTCTTAATTCTTGCGAACAGAGTTAGATAAACTGTTTATTTTTTATGTGAGACAGTTTTTCTTTTTCAGTCATGAAATTTGCACCTAAACTGTGTTTCATACATCAGCACTAAAAGTCCCGTAGAGACTCACTCATGTAAATGTTGTGTTACAAACCACGGGGAAAAATATATTTTTAGGTACAAGGAATATTTAATCATATGTCAGTTAAATGCAGCTGTTGTCCTGACTAAAAAGGAAGCAGACACACAATTTTACTCCATCTACAGGGCCCCAACTACACATTTTGATGGATCATTATTCAAGTCTGCTAATTAGTTGAGTGCTTTTGGTGGTGATTTGGCTCCATGCCACCTGGGTGAATTCTCAACAATGCTTGTTCTGATATACCAACTTAAATTTACATCTGTGCACTGGTTATACAGCATGTGGGTTTTGAATGCGACTGCATACATTTTTATCAGATGATCTTCTTAGTCAAATTAAACTTTCTGTTCTCAGTTTTGATATATATATATATATTATGACTGAAAGTTTCTCTCAGTAATTGGCTGCCTCTGAGGGTTTGGGGGTTAAGATGCAGGCTGTAAATTACAACTTCCCTAATTTTAACATCACAGAGCTTTGGTTGTATCTCTTCCTCTTGCGTGTTTTCTTCAGTCTCTTCTGTCTATTTAGTCCATCATAAAACAAAAAAAATTCACACACCTGTACTGTAGGTGACCACACGGCCCAAATTCAATACTGTTTTTTTTGTTTTGTTTTTAAGCCAGCCATCTTTTTTTTTTTTTCCAGCCAACCACTGTCAGTGCTGCTTTGCAAAGGTTTTTCAAAGTAATATATGGAGCACCTATGTGGCAATCAACACAATTCTTCAAAAGATATTACTGCGATTTGTGTTTTTATGATGGGAGATGAAAATGCTGTCAAAAGCAGCACCAAAGACTCTCATAGCTGCTCAGCTGTTCTGAGATCTCATGGCTTTAGAGGCTAAAGCACATAATTCACATCCTACATGTATTTATCGACTCATTCAGCAGTTGCGCATTGTGCAATTGTGTGAATTTGTTGTTCCTCCACAAATTTAGACAGGTTTTCCCTTATTATGTCACTTGACCGTGTGATTACACTTTCAACATACATTTTTGTTTAAATGATTTATGGTTCAAACTAATCGATCTGATTCCAGGAAGACTTTCCTTTGATATTGGCACTGGCACTTAAGGAGCCCCATCATGAATCAGTGTCATGCTAATCAAATACTAGACTACTCTGCAGTCTCCAGAGAGCAGACACTGAGAGAGAGGTCTAGCCAACTGGAGGGACAGTTTTAAATATAGTTGCTTTTTCAGCGACTTTAGAGTCGAGAAGTATTTCAGAAAGAGCCGGCGAGAGAGTCAGAGCGGAAAGAGATCACAAAGTCATTGTTTGCAGACATCTGTCGGTTTTGTTGCGACTTTGTGCTACTCAGCTCACGTTAGTTCTGCTCACTGAACAGGTCCATCTTACAAAAACACTTGTGGTTATTTCTATTCTCATCCCACTCTATCTCTATCACAACCCTTTGTAACCTTTCATCCCGTCTTTCAACCGTCTCCTCATTCCCCGTTCACTCCAAGCCCCTCTTTTGTGAGGCTGTTCATTTACTCATCTTCTCACTGCACACCCTTTTGACCTCGTCCTCTGTTTGTGTATCTATTATATCCTCCCTCTATCCTTTCCTTTCTATATTCTCATTATGTTCTCATATTCTAAAGGTAGAGACGAATGCAGGAGGCTTATGAGTGTTTTGAGAGAAAAAAGGGGAAAAGAGAATGATGTAGGGTGAACTAAACACCCACCTAAACTAAATTAATCCTGTTTTGTTTGGAGAAAATAAGTTTAACCTCTTTTTAGGGGTTAAAATAAATTATATAATGTAAATTGTTAGTACACAGCGCATAATGTTGATGCTGGTGGAAGGTTAAGAGGAAAATGGGTGATGATCACATACTGTACTGTAGGACAGTTTTGTAGGAGGAGACATGATGTAATGTGAGTACAGGAAGGTAGAGGAGAGGAGAAGAGACCTTTAACCAACTCTTTATTGGCCGTTTTTTTATTTGAAAATGTTTTTTTTAAAAATCACAGAATCATTCATTAAAAAATAAAAAGGCATACAACCCTCCTTGCCCTCCCCTCCCCACACACACACATGCCTAGATAACACGGAGTAATTTTTTCTTTTTTAAAGATATTTTTGGGGCTTTTTGTGCCTTTATATACAGGACAGCTGAAGAGTAGACAGGAAACAGGGGAGAGAGAAGGGAAACAACATGCAGCAAAGGACCACAGGTGGAATCGAACCCAGGTCCGCTGCGGTGAGGACATAGCCTCTGTATATGGGGCGCCTGCTCTACCGATCGAGCCACTGGGCGCCCCACAGAGTAATTTTTTGCCCTCATTTTGTTTGTTTGTTCATCTTAAAACCCGAGTATAAGAGTACCATCAACCACAATTACACAAGACATCTCAAGCACCCCAACTGGCAACAAACTCCTCTGGTTGGACACCATTTTGTAGTATGTAAACTCAGTTTTTAAACCTTGCAGCCACCAGACCTCTGAACATTAATCAACATGTGCAGATCCTGTCCCTTTCACTTTATTCCTCCTTGTGAGCCATACAGACATCTTGGCCTGCCTTGTCAGGAAATTAACAAGACAGACATTCCTCCATTGTGCTGCAGAGTGCCCAGGACCATAAATGAAAAGCCTGTCTTCTAAGACCTGCCCCAACCCAACAAGCCATTGCTGCAGCAAAGAAAAGAGGGGAGCCAATCTGGAGCAAAGGAGCCAAAGGTGTTGCAGAAGAATTGGGAGGGTAGGAGAGGAGAGGGGAGAAGGGGGAGAGAAAGACGAGAGAAAGGCAAAGGAGAGAAATAGGAAGAACAGAGAAGAGAAAGGAAAGGAAAGGAAAGGAAAGAAGACGCTAGGATGGGAAAGGAGAGAAGAGGAGAAAGATACAGAGAGGAAAGGAAAAGATAAAAAAGAAAGACTGGAAAGTGAGGAAGGAATAAGGAAAGGAAAGCAGAGGTGTGGAAAGGAGAGAGATAAGAAGGAAAGAAGGTAAAAATTTAAAAAGACAAAGAAAGGGAAGGAGACACAAGGGGAGGAGAGACGCCTTGACGACAAGCTAGTTTCAGGAGTATAATCAGGAGTAATGAAAGGTGGCAGTGTCAGAGCCAGCTAGACCATCTCTAAAGATTGACCGACGATGGAATGCTACAGCCAATTTGCCTCAGGCCCACATACACACACACTCACACACACACACACACACACATCCATACACATTTATAGATACTGCTGTCCCTGGCTGAGGTGGGAAGCGAAGGAGAATAAAGGGGGAGAGATCGAGACATGAGCGTGAGAGCGTAGGATGAATCGCCACAGAGCAAAACGAGAGATGGAAATGCGGGGAGGAGGATTCTTCAGCATCACCCCTCCCCCTCCTCTCCTCTCACTCTCTCTCTCTCTCACACACACACACACAAACACACACGCTGGCTGAGTCTGAGTCCAGCGCAGCGCATGGTGCCTCATGAAAGGGTGATTGCAAATGAGCATTGTGAATCTGTGCTGCGAGGCGGACAAAGAATAAGGGGAGGATGGAGTGAGAGACAGAAATGACAGAGTTTAAGCTGCACTTGAATCCTTTTTCTTTGTGTAGCATCCTTCAGTGTGATCATTTTTTTCAATTGAAATAAAGAACTGGGGCAGCATCTGAGGGATTTCATGGCTTATTTGCTGGATAAAACCCAAGCTCTAATGTCTCCATTGACAGTACTGAAGGTTTATATGCATTAAGTGCCTTTGCATTTGTTATATACAGTCTCCTGCTTGTGTCAAACATGAAACGTTCTTGCTAATAACACTTCTTTTTTTTTAGATTCTCTCTTTTTTCCACCACAGAGATGGACATATTCCTTACATCTCCTGTAGCCATCAATATTCGACTGCGATAACTTGGCTCAGGGACGTTTTGAACCTTGAGAAAGCAGAGTTGGAAAAACCACAGCCTTGAATTTCAATTTTAGAGCTGTTTCCACTCTGAGCTTTGGCTGTCAGAGGATGAAAAGATGTACAGTAAAGTCCTGTTATCTTAAGTTGTGGTGTGGGATCCCAATTAGCTGCTAACAAAGGGCGTCCTGCAGTGTTTTATGAGTCTGCATGCACTGGTATGAGGGCTCATGATGTGTTTGTGTGTGTGTGTGTGCATTTGTGTGTGTTACTGTCATTCCTGTGACTATTGTTGCACTCCCTTTTCCTTGTCCTTCCCTGACCCCCTGCTATCTGTGAACAAAGAGAGAAGCGATATACGTCTGTACAGCCCGCCACTCTTTGTCCCGGATGAACTGCTTACACAATGCGTTGAATCAGTCGGGCAGAGAAACTGTGTTAGAGAACTGCATGTATTTCATCAGGATGAAAATAAAATTTAATTGTGTTGAATTAATTTGAATATAGCTAAATTTTGTGTGTGTGTGTGTAATTGATGTAAAGATGCTAGTATGTTTGTTTGTGAGAATATTTGTTAGCTGAAATTAAAATTAATTTTTTTGTTTTCAACTGAGTAGGTTTAATTGAACTAAATACGTGTCTTTGTGCGTGTGTGTGTTTGTGTGTTAGTGTGTGTGTGTGTGAGAGAGAGAGAGAGAGCGAGAGAGGAAGAACTCATACCTGTTGTCAACTGTACCAAATTTTACATATCCTACATATTTCATGTAAGTATACGTGTGTATGGTGTATATGTTTATGCGTTTGGCAATAATGATTCGTTACCATTCATGCCAATAAAGCTCATTTAAATTTTGAATTTGAATTTGAAAGAGAGAGAGAGAGACAGACAGAAAGAGAGAGACAGACAGACAGAGAGTGCGTTTGTGTGTGTAAAACAGGGAGTGAGCGTCAAGGACTACCATAAATCGGTACATAAATGCAGTTTAAACTCAACTCCCTGGCGTCTCGCTGTCTTGTGAATGTCCTCTCTCCTTCAACTCTCCTTCACTCTTTCAGTCCATTCATTGTTTGCCTCACTGTCTTTTTGTCTGTCCACTTCCCAGCCTGTGTTTGCCTGCACACAGGTCAGCCACTCTTCTCATCTTTAACCTTCATGGGTTTTGATTGTGTAGCAATCCAAAGTTTAAATTTCCTCTTTGTCCTTGCCTCATAATTCTTTTTTTTTTTTAAACTCTATTTGACTTTTTATTCATTGTTGGACATTAACTGAAAGTACAGACATGGAAACAGAGAGAATGGTGAATATAACAAAGACTCTCAGACAGGATCAAACCAGGAAAGTTTTGGTACGTTTCTAAAGCAACAGGCCACAATGCTTAATATTCTTAAGCAAGTATTGAGTTGTTGTGCTTAGTTTAACACCGGACAAATGATTGAACCTAAAAGCAGATAGGCTTCTAAAATGCTTGTGATGCTGCTGCATGCTATTTTATTACAATAAAAAATATAGAATGGTAAAACTAAAATAAAAAAGCTTCTCAGACATCTTGGAAATGGAAAAACATTTTACTTTATCTTGCACAAAACATTAAACACAGTACATTAGAGTAGCCATGTTCCAAACCTCTGAACCATGTCTTGGGTTTTTTTTCTAGGATTAGCGTTGTGCTCATTAATTAATGGCTGTTTTCCTGTTTGGAAAAACTACTGATCCAGTCAGAGCTGTGTAGGGGAACAGACGCAGGTGGCAGCGTGCACAGCCGAGGTCGAGACAGCTTGTACATGCTTTTGTAAGACGGTCTATAAAAATAGCACCTTTTTAAAGTTGGCTTAGTTCTTTAATGTGAAAATCCTTCAGTTACCTGCTCCTGGCAACCAGGGTCACTGCTTCCATGTCACCAAAAATTCATTACTAGAATGATGGGTTTATGAATAAGAAAACGACAGCAAAATATAACAGAAAACTGCTAATATGAGCCAACTAAAATTAATATTGTTGCCAAAACGGTAAACAAAATTGACATCAGTGAGAATAATGGAGTGAAAACCAAATGGCCTCTCAGTCTGGTTATCAGGCACAGATGTTATTTATATACTGAGTAACAGCACTACTGCTAGTACAGTATTATAACTGTGATCGTTTGTTTGTAGTACTTACTTTAGCCTATACTATTACTATGTAGTGTGGAAGTGGAACACAGCATGTGTCCCCCGGCTGCAGCACATGACCACAGAGTATGAATGAATGAGTCGACCTCTGACCCAGTGTGACCTAGAATCTATATCCAGCTCAGTATATCGAAGGCATCCACTCTTCACATACCGGAAAAAGCGAACGTGTCCTTGACGGAGCCGATGCTCCATCACACAGTGCTGCAGTGTGTCTCACATGGCAGAGGATGCAGTGTTACACTACTCCCCATCCCACTGGGAGGGGCAGAATAGCAGCAGCAGCAGCTCTAAAATACAGGAAACTGGCTGCGATGTAAGGTATGGGCTCAAGCTGACGCAGAGAAAAAAAAATAATTGATGGAACAGGATGAGAAAGAACTAAAATGAAGTCTATTTGGGACGTGTTGGTGGATCCCTGGTGTGAAAGTTTGAGATCTTGGCTGTTTTTTGTGGTTTATTTCTGTCCAGTGATTTATTTTTGAGTTACATTCATATTCTTTCTTCGTTGTTTGATGCAGAAAGAATGATATATGCAGCAAATCCTCACTGTTTCAAGCTGAACTAATTAGTGAGCATGTGTGTGTGTTGATGTGCACAGAGTGGGAAAAAGAGAGAATAGGTGAATAGTCTCATAAGGTGCATCAAACACTGAAAACAAGCTTGATTGCCAGCATCCCAGTGTGCCCACGGCAGACCTGGCATACACACACGTGAACACATAAGCACACACACACATTACAACAAATACCCTGCTACAGAAATATTAAGTAAAATATTAACATTGGACAGTTACTTCACTGTGACATAACCATGTTTGTTGGCTAAGTTTACTGAATATTTTTGGCTATATTTTTAAAATGCGTGTCACATTTATAGTTACAATCAAAAAACTTTAAGGATAAGAACTAATTGATGTGTTTGGTAAATGTAATGATCCCTCAGGCACTATGGTGCTGTGCTGATAAAATGTTAAGTTTCTCCAAATATAAAGAGTAGGACAGAGTCGCTAAGTTTGCTTAACTCTGATATAGCATCAGTCAAGACTCCAACATTACAAATTAGCCAACACAATGGATATCCCAGTCCTGAAGATTTATTTTGTTATCCTGGAATCCCAGAAAACAATGTAGTTTGTTAATGATGCGTTCTTTTGACTTTTGAAGTAATGTTAGCGACTGTATGTAGTAAGCTAGCTAGCTGAACATGCTAAAGCTTGCAGCTTATGCTACACAGAGTGGTTATAAGAGAGGAGACAAGCAAGTGAAAGCATTTTGAATTGAAAAGTCTCTAATGACAGAGATTACACGTTTCCTTTCATTCCAAAGCAATATGTTGCTTTACAGCAGTTGAACAATTTAGCTAATCGTGTTGAGACTTTGCACTGAGCATCTAGAAAGCTGCTGTTGCGACAACTTGCACCTATTTGGCATAAGTATAACTTTTGGAAAAAAAGAGGTTTGAAACTTTTTTTAGGGGCAAAATCACAAAACTTTTAAAGCTTTTTTTTAATCAGATTTGACTGGCAATTCGATATACATAATTTCTATGAGACAGCGAGGTTACAGCTGTCACCCTTTTCATCTGGACAGGTATCATCTTTTTAGCCAAAGTTGCCCAGCTAGGTTGCCAAAATGGCAGCTGATTGGCAGGACTTGCCCAGAAAAACTTAACTGTTGGGGCACATGTTGTGAAGTACTTTCACTTTTGCTTCTGTTTTAAAAATCCAAAAATAGAGTTGCCATCCTCCAAGCTCTTTAGACAGCCTACTGAGTACCGTTGATAAAAGAGCTCGACAGACCTGCTGAGTCTGGTTGTAGTTGCCAGCTATGATTGGAGAGTTGCTTTGGGTTGTAAGGGAGTGTTCAACAGAAGAGAATCAGTAGAGATTTACCAGAGTGAGACCATCAGCAACAACACATCCCATGTTATGACTGTTCACACTAAATGCACTTTGTCATTTATTCATCTTATAAGTGTTTCTCTCTCTCTCGTAGCCCAAGTGCAGTGTTGTTTTCGTAAGCAAACACTTGGCTGTATTATCCAGCAGAACTTATTAATGTAAGAAAGCTGGAGCCTTGGTTCAGATACCATCGCTAAGTAGGTAATTTGCCTCTTCACTCATTAGAAAATTTTGCTTTCTTTCATCTTCAGTTGGCCTAATTGGCTTCACCTCCCCAATGAATTGGGGATATTGATTATAAATATGACTGGAGGGCATTCATGCGGGCTGTTCATTGATGTTAGTGGACAGCATTGATCTGATCAGCAAACAACAGGCCATGATACTGTAGGAAGTCCTCAGAGAGAAGATATACTGTAATCTGATTACATCCAGAGACTCACCTATAGAGAGTTAGACGAGCCAAGTCACATCTGGTTAGAAGTAGACTCACAGAGAGAGGACTCACTGCTGCGTCTGGATGTTATATCACAGCTCAGAGAGTTTCAGTAGGACACCCGTAACAAGGATGATGACAGAGTTTAGAGCGACTTTTTAATAGTCTTCATAAGTGCCACCCCACGTCGAGAGTTAAGATATATGATCTAAGAGTTATCAGATCTTAGCTGCTTGTCACAGTGAATTAAATCTCAGTTTCCAGAATCTCTTTCCTCACTGTTTCAGTGGGTTGCCTCACAGATATGTGTTAAATTAAGCAGTCCCTCATTTTGAAACTTGCCTGGCATTTTAATAAGCGTTTAAGTGGCAACCCTTTTAAAACAAGTGGAAAGAAGAATTAGAGAATTTCTGTTTCTGGTAAACCGCCACTTCTGAAATCAAGTGTTGTATTATCTACTTTAGAGGATCCTTGTTCCTCTTTGTTTCAGGATAATTACAGAAACAGCTGACATTTTTGAGAAATTTGAGGCACACAGGGAACAAGTGACATTACGTTCAGCCAGAAGCTGGCTGGCTTAGCTCGTCTTACTCTGCCCAAAAGTAACAAATCTGTCTACTGGCAGCTTGAAAACTCACTAATTAATACATTATACCTTGTTTGTTTATTCAGTACAAAAGTGCAAAAAGTCTTGTCATCACCATGAGGTTGCCAGGCAACCAGTGAAGACTTCAGGAAGTTCCCCTCCTGGCCAAGAAATAGTTCATCACATAAGCCCGCTTTGAAGCCACAAGTAATCAATTTGTTACACTTTTATTCTGTGTTTTTGGGTTTGGAAAGGCTAAAAAAGACTCTTTGGGTAGTGAGTACTTTTCATACTAGAGTGCTGTTGCAAAACTATGATTGGAGAATCTGTTATGTTCTTTAGTGAAAGGCAAGCTGAAGAGAAGAGGTGATACAAAGATCTGCAACTCAGTCAGACAGACTTTGTTTTTACGCTTTGCTGTGCAGATGAAACAGCTGAGTTTTAACAGGTTAATTGGTGAACTTCAGAGGTGCTGGTAGGTGGATTTTGTCACTTTATGACAGATCCAGGCTAGCTGTCTTCCTGTTTCCAGTGTGAATGCAAAGCTAAGCTAACCTGACTGACTGAAGTCTCTTATTTATCACGGATGTGAGAGTGGATTTTTTTTTTTCATTTAATTGCCGGCAAGAAAACAATTAGCACTGCAAAAAATGTTGCACTGACGTCTTTAAAAACCCATTAGATTGAAAATTTCTCTTTTGTCCAGAGCTGCATGCTATTAGGACCATCCCTCTCCACCGTAAACCCTCAGCCTCTCGATCCTGTCACCCTTTAACAGGATCATCTCTGATCTAAGAGAGTAATCCCTGATTCCTGATAATAGGCCTACTGGCTTAAAAACCACAAGATTACCAGGTGGAGACGGATCACATCTAAAATTCCAAACTGATCCCAGCCTGGCTCAACGTGGGTCCGATCCAACCTCTAAACTCCAGTCAAAACAAAAGGAACATCAAAAGCAAGCATGAAAGCTCAAGTGACAGATGTTTGAATGACAGATGTTGCTGCTTGACAGATGGGTCGGCCAGTCAACAAGATTAGGGGTGTTTAGATAAAACATGGATTGTCAGGCATTTTAGAGGAAATCAGCTGGGCCCCGTGGATAAACATACGGATGAAGTTGTATTTTAATCAAAGGATTCAGCCATTTGTTTTTTGCATCATAATATAGAACTAGAGATCTGCATGATAAGCTTTTCTTTAAGTAAAAAGAGCAATAATCCACCATTGAATTGTTGTTGCTCATCTGATGAGGGCAAGAACGCAATGTTCCAGGATGTTTTGAATGTAAAAAAGAACAAATCTACAAAATGAAATTGTGTCATGGTCAAATTTGAAGATGAAGAGAGATTGCATCCTTGCTTCAGCAAACAATGCAGGAAACATCCTTTAATTTTCATTTTAATGCCAAAAAAAAGCTCTTTCAGGCTGTCCCATTAGCATCTACTCAGTGTCAAAATGTTTTGACAAAAGACTTTTTGAGGCGTGAACCACGACTCTCCGCAGTAGCTGCACACATTTCCATGTCACTGTACGTGTCACATGTCTGCCCTCTTCATAGGCTGTCAGTCAGGGTTGTGCTGCAACCTCAGCCGTGTCAGGTTTAGTGGAAGCTGGAGGAGATCAGTACACACTATTACTCCTTGTAGGCTGTGTTAATTATGCTGTGAAGGTTAGAAGTGAGAGAAGCTACACACAAGACAAACATTTCCATCCTCCCCTCCCTTTTCCCTTGCTTTCCTTTTTTTTTTTCCTCTCATTTTAACCTTACATACCCCCATCCACTATTCCCAGTCCCTCAGCATGTAATAACCAGCATGCTGGAGCCATAGATTACACACATCTGGAGTGTGAAATATATGTCACCATGGGAATGGTTATGTAGCTTTGAACTTGGGGAAACTGCAGTAATAACATGAAAGCATAATTCAAATAACTGTCCATGTAAGAAAATAAAGGTTAAAATGTATAAGATGTTGAGATACATATATAGAGATCTTCATCTACCATGACACCCCAAGCCCCAATCCTGTCTTCCGCCCTGTCAGACCTCTTAATCCTGACACATGCTAAGGCAACCTAATAAGATACCTCACCTCACATGGACAGAGGAAATGAGACATTGTGAGACACACACAAACTAATCCTCCACAAGACAGCAGGACAGAATGATTGTGCAGCGCTGGAAGACAACGCCACATGCTGTCAACACCATTTTGCGGTGAGCGTTTTGACTAGACGAGAGGAGAGGAAGTGACAGAATGTACCGAGGTGACGAGGACGGATTGAAGGGGCACGGAAGGAAAGCAATATTGAAAGCAGGGACGAATAATGACTTAATGACAGAGCGAGAGAGATGAACAGAGAGAGTGCACAAGGAGAGGTACTGACTGACAGAGAGCGAGAGAGAGGAGAAGCGGGGTGCGAGACAAAGAGTGACAGAGGAGCAGAGGAAGGAGAAAGAGGAGGAAATGCAGACGGGCATGTTTCTATGGGCACTCAGGAAAGATTTGGGGTGAGGGAATCTTGCATCATTGCGGCGGGCCAATGAAAAGGCTCGGTTAAAATGTTCAAAGGGAGTGTCCTAGCAACAGCGGAGTAAATACCATAGCAGCCACCGTTCCATCTTAGACCGAAAAAGACCCTGTGCACACACACACACACACACACACACACGCTTTAATTAACCCAATCATACTCAGCACACACACATGTCACATGTTAGCTGTTTCAGTGAACCTTGCAGGTTATTCATTCATGTAAATGGGTTATAATCTGCATAATCTTGATTCATGACCATACAGTGTGCAGTAAAAACCTACATATCACTCACTGTATGTGAGCATGTTTCATAACGACAGCAATAAATTATGGCAAGCATTAAACATATATTGTCTCTATTTAAAGATACATATAGACATAAGAACAGGCCTTTGTCAGAATGATGTATGTATTTATGTAAGATAATATCCATTATGTAGATACTCGTCTACATGGAAAGTACTAGTATAAATTGTGCATATTTATGACTATTTGTGTATATTTACTCATATTTATGAAGGCATGGTGCAAATGTTTTATTATGTATATTATGAATATGTATACTGTGTGTATGCGTACACTGTATATACATTTATGTATATACAGATTGTATATGTATGTCTATATTCTCAGTACATAACATAATTTATGCATATATGTCTGTACATGCAAATAAAAGAATAAGTATATCTACATTTTATAAAAAGAAAAGATTTTGGTCGGAAGAAACCATTCCAACCATTCTGGTAATTGTGTTGTTTATATTAAAACATAACATAGTGACACTGGACTGTGTGTTATGAAAGTCAACATGGCAGTAACTCATCATTTAATCCACTCGTGGATTATAACCAGCGTCAGTAGATTACTGAGGGATAGATGGGGCCCAGATCTTTCGCTTTCACACCTCTCCTGTGTGTTAACCCGCCCATGCACACTCAAATCGTCACAGTGCTTCCACACGTTTCCTCTCTCAACCTTACTCTTTCTCCATCCCTCCATCCACAGCATCGCTTTCTTCCCATTCCTTCTCCTCTGCACACACAAAGACCTGCAGAGTCAGACAGCAGCAGGTTATACTGTAGGTAGCTTTACGACCTCATGTACACCCTTTCCTCCACGGGAGTGTTCCCACATTTGAAAGAGCGAAACACTCCTGAAAAGCCTGAGTCCTCATTCATTCATCACTCCATTCAGTTTTCCCTCCCTTCCTCCCCACTTCATTCCCCCCCTCCCTGTTTTCCACTCAAGTCGCATGCAGCCACCCCTTCTGATCAGCAGTGCAATCTGGGGCTATTGTTTTTAGCAGGTTGTTTGCAAAGGCGTCTTGCACAAGTGCACATCCTCCTTGCTGTATAAAACTGAACTCATTTGTAGTGACAGTATCAGTTCCTGATAATGGAGCAGAAGAGGCTATGCTTGACATGCAATTTGCCCACATTGTTCACAGAACACTCCAGTGCATCAATGAAATGTGCTGTGATGGTTTTAGGTCACATATGTCCTGTGACCAAACCATCATCCATCAATGAAAACACACATTAGCAAACACAAACACAAGCATATTCGATATTCTTCTTGCGAAAAATAAAGCGGAGGAACGGGTCTTTGCTAAAGTGTGCATGTGTGTGTGCGTGTGTGTTTGACTGTGGCGGTGACCGTGCCGCTGTGGCTGAGCACTGCAGTGAAAGAGGACAAGCCCCGGTTGACCAGCCCCACAGGGTTTTATGTGGTCTGGCCAAATTCAAAGCTCCTCCCTTCCACCAGGATCATGACCCACGCTAGTCCTCCACATCCAGTCATTCTACCCACAGGCATCCCTCAGCCAAAGCCCCCTCGAAACCAAGCACCAGGCAGCCACCAGGCTCAGCCTACATTCCAACCTGCATCCATCCTCCAGCCTCAGCCTCCTCCTCCAGCAGAGCGAGCTCACAGCCTCTCTTTTAGGTGCAGGGTGGGACTGTAAACCCTTTCTACTACCAGAGCTAAATGGATGAAGCGATGCTGAGGGGTAAAAAATGAGGAGAAAAATGAAGTGTTGGCTCAGCTTACCGGCTGGGCATGCAGGAGGGGAGGATGATGCCTCTGACTCTGCTCTTCCTTCCTTCTCTCTGGACCGCGGTGAAACACAGAAGGATGCGGGGAACAAAAGAGAAGGGCAAAAAGAGACAAAATGCAGACACCAGCAGCTGGTGGCTAGTGAGAGAGCGAAGCAAGGAGAAAGATGACAGAGGACACAAAAAGGAGGGGAAAAAAGTCCTTGTGTTGCTTTTCTCTGTCTTTCTTGGAAAGACTCCTTTATCCTTGTGAGCCAGAGGGCTGTGGATTCACCCAAACACTGAGCACACGCACTGCCTCACGCCACACAGCCTCCCTCTTTCTCTCTCTCTCGCTCTCTCTCTCTCTCTCTCTCCGCACTAAAGACAGCAGCTGTTGGTCTATGAGAAATAGAACGCTATGTCCCCCTCCCTCTCCCCTTCTCCTCCTACCTCGCTCGCTCACAAAGACCCCCTCCACACACGCGCACACACACACACACGCACACACACACACACATTCAGCATGTCCTCACAACACCCCCTCCCCCTTTGACTTACATCTCCCACTAGCCTGCTGGCAATAAGAGGAGGGGGGCACGACGATGTGTGTGTGTGTGTTTTGCAGTGTATTTCTGTGTGTGCAGTGCAGAGTTGTATTGTGTTTGACATTGTTTCAGCAGCAGAGTGACTTTTTCTGTCCACACGGTGTGAAAGTGAATCATGGTGAGTAAGGATGTGCAGCAGGGTATTTTTGCAAACTGTGTGGGTGAGTGCCGAGCATCAGTTGCTACTGTGCTGCAGAGTGAAAGGAAATTCACATTATTTGTGGTTATATGCAGCAAGAGTGTGAGGCTGTTTATATTTACTGTAAGAACGAAAAACAGCACACCCATAACAGACAGCATAACTGAGGTGACATTTATGAATCTATAACAGGTTCTATAACAACAATGTGTGTTTGTGTGTGTGTGTGTGTGTGTGTGTGTGTGTGTGTGTGCGCGTGTGTGTGTGAGACCCTTTCCCTCTTTGTCCTTGTCATTCAGAAAGAATTTGGTACGGTTAAATCTCCTGTTAGTGCCCTGACTTCAGGGTTGAAGCCCGGACAAAAGGGCATGATTAAATGAGCCTTGACTTAATTAATAACTCTGTGTGTGTGTGTGGTGTGTGTGTGTGTGTGTGTTTGTTGGGGGCAGAATGTCTATTGTCTCTTGCTCTTGTACCCAGGCCAGTGCTTGTGGCAGCCCACCCGCAGAACTGGAACAAAGTAAAAGAGCTAAAGACCAAATGCTGCTGTGCCATACTTAACCACAGTTTGTATGAAAGTAAAATTTAGGGCATAACTCAGGTTCGTCTGGTGTGTTTGGGGGCAGTGAGAGGACTCCAGTTGATCAAATGAACCATTGTTGATATTTGAACAGGCGGTTGGGTCAATGAGACCAAGAGAACACATGTGACAAGTTTAAAGATGCAATCAGACTTCAAAGTGCCACAAAATTAGCTTCGCCTCTCATTTACTGCTGCTGAAAATATTGCAGAAGGCTTCATAACGAGACAGCTTTGGAAGAAAGAATTACCAATGCATGCCTTCTGAACTGGCTTATCAAAAGACATGTTTGTAGCCTCTGAAAGTGAAAGAAGTTCATCTGAAACAGAGGCGTGAATGCCACCAACGCTGCAAAAACAAGCAGAGTAAAAAAGGGCACAGACAGGCTGCAGAGTGGCCTGAAAAAATTAAATATATGCATAACTAGCATGCTAGTAGCTAATATTATCACAACTCTAAAGGTGAGTAGTGGTATCATTAGCATATATTAGCACATAATGAGTATAATCCTGTTTTGTCTCAAAAAAAATATTGTCTTTTTTTGTTAATTTACTTCAGATGTAACAAAGTTTTACATATGCTGCTGATCATCAGAAACAACGGCGACACACAGGCTCTATGTTGTCTGCTGAACCTAAATGAAAAGCAGAGAGTCCAACAATAAATAACGGTCTTCCTGTTTTTGTGGTTCGTGTCTGAGAAGTGGATCTTCTGACGGCGACTTTCACATCGCCAAACACTGTCCCACATTGCTAAACAGACCTCACATACATGTAGGGTGCTTTTAGTCACATGCAATCATAAAATGTGGTTTTGTACTTACCCCAATTTCCCTGTGATATTATATCATTAATACTATGATATGATTAGTAACTTTGCAATACAAACACAAGCAGTCAGAGTGAATTAAATATGGCCCATATCATGTTATAATGAAAAAAAAACATGTAGGCACAATATATATCTCAGCCACTACACTTGAGAAAGTCTGTGTAAACTCCATGTACCAGAATGCACCTGTGTCCTTCATAGTTTAACACACAGAGATTGATATAAACTAGCCCTGCATTACAATACCCATACTACCTTACTATCTAGTATGCCAGAAAAGGATTTAGTATGTCCCAGTACGTACTATGTGAAATGGAGTATGCCAGAAGTACCAGGATGTTCTACTACATCCGGTCAGATGCTTCCTTTTCTGGTCATTCTGACCCACAATCCTCTGCACAGTGGAAAATTTGTCACATTGTGTCGCTCAGATATAAACAAAGCTGAGACAGATGACAGATGATTGACAGAATGATAACTGCCG
>JAQFJA010000008.1:17912565-17933160 GCA_029874485.1 Naso brachycentron
GAAAAAAAAGAAAGAAAGTAAGACTCACTGTGAGTAATACGTAAAAGAGGTACTCCGACATTTTAGTTTTTTAATGGCATTAAATTGAGGGGCTTGTTAAAGACACATTAATAACAAACTGCAAAAATCAATGTAATCTCTATAGGCCCTACAGTATATGGGTCAGTTTCCAAAAACACTGGGTCCTACACTTTCTGTAATGCTACTCGACAGTCAGTATGTTTACATGACGTTAGAGAAAATCTATTTATAGTGTTAGTCCGACTAAAGCCAGACTTTTAAGATGCATGTAAACGTTTTGGTCTGACTGCGAACACACCCAGATAATGAGACTGGAAGTCGAATCACTCCTGCATGTATACGCCTCAACCAGACCCGGACTAGCCTAAGCGTTCTACTCATGATCGATAGTCACGGCAGCGGTTTTTGGCCCGGAACTCAAATAGCATAAATTTGTAGAAGAAAGCTAGTAAAAAAAAAAACAAGAATCCCGTAAGCACAACAGATAACATGCATTGAAATTGTAGCAATAGTAGAGTGTAGATATGAAGTATACAGCGCTGTAAAGCTGTACATGTTTTTACCGTTCCACATGGATTTTGCTAGCCGCTTGCTAACTAGTTTGTAGCTTGTTTGGCTAACCGGAGAAATGGTCCAATAGCAACCAGTTGAACGGGGCATATCGCCGCCTACCGTAGCGGAATCCGATAATAAATCGATTCTCCCTCGGTGCGTGTACACTGGGACAAGGACAGTTGTCCAATTAAATGGCCCAATCAAGTTTTAACCGTAGCTCGACTTAACTGTGCATGTAAACGTACAGAATGTCTTTGACTTTTCCAGTTAATGCCTACATCTGTCATTCTCTGCATCCTCAGTTTATAAAGTAGGAACACTCGTCAAATTTATGAAGACTGTTTTCACAAGGCTGAATTGTACTTCCCATAACAATTTAACTAATCATAATGTTTGAAGTCAGTGGACTGACCCAGTAATCTTACTACAACAAGGGCTAACGCAAGATATGTCTCGTCCCCAGAAGCCCCGGAGTTGTTGTTGAATCCTGTGTCCCCCCCAGACCCACCTGATCATGACGGGGAAACAGAATTCGACATAACACTAATTGTGTAAACCGACAATACAAAAAATCTGTGAAAGCAGTGACTAAACTTATGCTAATGGTATAGCACAAGTCAATGGATTTCTCAGTAGCCACTACCAAACTCCGGTTAAAAACTCCACAGTGCCCCAAAGCAAGTCTAATATGACGACAGTCTATGGAGGTCAGTTTGAGTGTTTGTAGCATAATTTAAGAAGTCAAACTACGGCCAAATTTCTTTTTGGCTCTGGTTACGATAAATATAAACTTTGCACCAACAGAAGGTAAACAAGTCAGCAGCTCCTATGTTATGTCATTACAATCTAACACCACCAACTACCAGCCCGGCTACTAAGATTTTTTTTTCTTTTTTTTTTAACGGAAAGGAGGACTTTTCCATTTTCATTGGGGCTGCTCTCGTCTAAACTGGACTAATCTCCTACTATCTTGTCTGATTAGTGGATTAGCAACAGCTGTGTTGCCAGCGTTGTATTTTTTTAAACCGACCAATTAAAAGAGCGAGCTACAGAGCTGCTTGCGGGTAAAAAGCTACATGAATTCACCCCATCGATATCCAGCCTTCACTCTTTTTAAATAAAAAGGTTAATAGGCTGCACCTGCCCAACGCAATTGGAGACTGCACCCAGTCAACTCGATATGATTGGCTATAAACATAAACATTTTCCACCTAGAACACTTTTAACATTTCTCACCTAACCAGGCTGATGCGATTTGATTGGCTTAAAACTTTAACATTTGCATAAAAACTTTAACAGGTTCCACCCGACCTGCCCAGTGTCAGGTTCTCCAGTCCTTCGGGTGGTGAGGCAAACATGATGACACATTTTCAGTGATGAGAAAAGGAGCAACTACATTATACATTACCCACAATAACCTCTGAAAGTTAAAAATAAAAAGACTGCAGTGTTTTTTTATAGCAGTAGCACATTGAGTCATTAGCCTTATAGCACAAATGCATATCGGGCTACAGAGGTGTGGTAAGCTCACTTCTTTTTGAACCCACCTCACACTGCCTCAAGTGACATCACATAAGGCAGTCATATACAGTCTAGTGGACAGAGCTACCCTGGCATCACCTGGTGGTTTGTGGGGGCAGAGCTGTGGAGGAAACGCATTACTACCAACGCCTCTATGAGGCCTCACCATCACGCCGTGCAGTTTTCATGAAAGCAGAAATTAGAGACCACAACTGTTTATTTTTTGTTTGTTTGTTCCGTTTTTGTTCATACCAGGCTGTAAACATGTTTTTAATCTGCTGTGATGTGAAGTTGGGCATTTTAATATGGGGCTGTATGAGGACTGACTCGCTTGTGGGAGCAGCCTCAAGGGGCCATTTGAGGAACTGCAGTTTTTGGCACCTAATGGTTGTTTTTTGTTTTTTGTTTTTTTTTTCAGCTCTGGAGGTTGAAGTTAATTATCAGACTTTGCGCAGCTCCCTCTGGAGCCACAACAGTGGTACTCCCCAAGACTTGTAAACAGACTTTGATGTGTAAAAAGCAGCATGTAAAAATATATTTCATGCAGAAAAGAGTCATTTCTTAATGTCCATGAGCCTCAGTTACAAGTTGAGTGCCTGTCAGTTTATTGTCTGTGTGACAGAGAGTGTGTAGGAGAGTATGGCACAGTTTTTTCCTCTTTGGTATGTGTGTTTGTGTGTGTGCTGGTTCTGTTGATTCAGCTGAAGGTTTTCTCAGCATCACACCTCCTGTGTAGCAGGAGGCCTGGTCTTCCTGTGAGGACTGGGCAGGTGCTAATTGGGCCTGAAGCTTCTGAATGAAGGTGCCTGCCATGAATGAAAGTGACATGTGGAGCGAAAGAGCCTCGTGTGATCCAAATGTGTTTGTTCAGTGTGTGTACGGTACATCAGCTTCTTCAACAGTGCCACAGACTGCATAAACACACATCCTCTGTGTGTTCCGGTATCTGTCTCAGTTAACTTAAATAGATCCCTCATTTTATCGCAGATAGAGGGATGACACCCCTTTGGGAGATGATGTGGGAGAAGAGATGCAAATCCATTTAGTCACAGGTCCTTGAGTGTAGTAGAAGGCAGACAGAAGGAGCGGGAGAGAAGGGAATAAACCAACATAACACAAGGCTGCTAAGTGTGTCAGCATCTACGAAAGGAGGGGGTTGTCAGTGGCGTAGGTTTTGTGGTGTTTGTTTCAGGATATTATCAGTTTGAAACATCTGTTCTTGTTAATCTTAACCAACCTGTGGGCAATACTTCATTTACTCTGAGTAATTTCCCTACAGGGACAAAACTCAAACCCACTCTTAAGTCCACACAGCAGAGTATCTAAGAAGAAAATAGATTAGATGAAAAAATAAGACTTGATTCAGAGGGAGTTTGGAGATAAGCCCTTCCTCAACGTCTCTCAGAATATAAAACAGTGAACTATCTCTGCCTATCTCTCCATCATGTCTTTCAATCAGCATTCCCTTTGAAGGAATTAGGGAATAAAGACTGTTGAGAGAGAGAGAGATGAGTTTTGATAGCTCTCCCCGGTGTGTCAGTTATGTAAAGAGGCTGTGATATAACGCGAGAGATGAGGAGGGATGAGTAAATTGAAGAACATGCAAAAAAACAAGGTCACAGAGGGAGATTTGCTGTCAGACTGTAAACGTGCATATCAACACATAAGGGTGTTTTTATGTAGTCAGTAGGATTTTCCTAGAAAATAATATTTAGACTTATACCAAAGTAATGCTGCTCAGTCGTCACTTCTGGGCCTCTGTATATGTGTGGGTGGGGACTGTGTCTGCAGAGACACACAAAGTTTTGGTTGTCCTGGGATGAGTCTGGGCGAAATGTGCGTATGATTCCCCGAGCAAATGACAGCACGCAAGTGAGACTGGGAGTGGATAAAACAACTTGAAGCCATTCAGACCAGAGAAAATTACGGATGTGGAGATAGCAGCGAAGAAAGGGAAATATAGCCCCAGTGAGGCAAAATGGCAAGTGGATAAATCTCGTTCCGGAGCAAGAGTGAAACTCCATTTGGCTTTCACCTGCTTTTGGACACTGAAGGAGAGGCTGGAGATGAAGAGTGGTACAGAACTGGTTTGCTTTCTGTTGTGCAGGTAGGTGCCAAACACCTGCAGTTAGCTTGTGCTAGCTTGCTGGATTATTGACTGTTCCATTAAAACAAATGTAACATTCCTACATAGCTTGCTGTGTAGGTACAAGGAGTATAAGCACATGCTACATTGGTACTTATCCTGGTGGCTTTGATTAGATTAGATTAGATGACAATAATTTCAGTGTATGCCTATACCATAAAAATTACATAAGGGAAGAAGACAAGACATCAAGGAATACTAGCGGGGTAATAACTTTGGGGTTTATTTAGGACTCTGAGTATAAATTAGGTTTAGAAGTTGAAAGCATCTGGTTCTGCAGTAAAATCTTGCTTCTCTCTCTCCTCTTTTGTGGCAACGTCATGGATTTACTTGGCTAGGCTCACTAGCATTGTACTGTCTAGCAAAAGCCGTCCTCTTTCTTCTCATACGACACTTTTCAAGCAAAAGGCAGTTAAGGTTCTAAATATCTGATCCTCGGTCTACTGTATCATGTGATGGTGTTTTGGGTAGCGTTCTTTTTATTATTGACACTAAGAAAACTTCTGTAGCTGTTGAATATTCAACCTTTAGACTTGTGAATTATTGAATGACTTTATATCTTCAGCCCCCTAAAAGAACAATTTCAATTTTTGGATAAAGTGCCCCCCAGGTATTTGTGTATGCAGTCGTTCACAAGGGGTCCGAATCTTCTTCTTTTAGGGGTTTAAAGTCAAAATGTTTGGAAACCACTGCAGTAATGTAGTGTCAAAAAGCTGCACACTTGACTTGCAGTGCTCACAGTGATGATGCTGGCTGACTTTGAGAAGCCATTGGCTTCAAATGTGATGTGACGCACAGCTGGATGAGGCACAGTGACCGCAGTTACTGGGTAAAGGAAGGGGTTAACACATGATTTGTGTATGTGTGTGCTTCTGCGTCGGTGCCAGTCGGGGGAAGCTGCAGGGGTGGGGGTGGGGTGTCCCAGAAACTGGCAACTGCCCCTCACCCTTCCCCCACGTTGAGCACCCACATGGACAGTGACAGACTAGAGGAGGAGGAGTAGGAGGAGAGCCAAGGAGAGGGGATGGAGAGATGCCAGCACGTCTTCCCCTTGGCACCCAGATGATCCACGCGGCCCGTCGGCTGCATCCTCTTTGTGCAGATCCATTTAAACACTATCAGTTGAAAACAGATCCTGGATTACCACAGCTTTAGTGGTGAGCATGCATATTCCCTATACAGTCCATAGGAAAAACAACTCCACCTCCTCCTTCCTCTCCTCACACACAGACGCACATTGTACTGTACATCCCGCCACGTCTCCATATGTCTAGACAGAAAGTTTCCCAATAACCCATAGTCGTCCAGACCTCCCCTTTCCCCCCGAGGCTGAGCTGATTAACAGTAATAGGGAACAACAATGCATGATAATGTGTATTATAATGGACCAATGAAGGCGGCCTTTGCCCCCACGCTCCATATGATAGAACTGGCGCAGAAATGGTGTACATGTGCCCTGCAGGGACAGGCCAGACAAAGACCAAAGCATGCCAGACTGTGGGTTAGTAAGTGGAAAAGACATGGGAGGCCTGGAGGGGGTGTATATAGGTCTTCAGCATGTTCCAAACACATAAAAATGAGGAACTTTGTTTATTTTGAACTGTAAATATGCTCTTGTCTGCCAGTGTACACACATCAGTGCAATAAGGTCACCCTGAAGCGCCGGTTTTTATATTGCTGTGTGAAAAAAATCGGTATTTTCTGGTGCTCGAAAAGTTGACATTTTAGAAATTGCATTTATTTTACTCAAAAGCAGCCAAGTGCGGTCGCTGTTTTGTTTTTGCAGCAGCCACAGCAGTTATTGGCCTCCCGTCTCCTCCTGCAGTCTCTCTCCTCTCTCACCTCCTTCTCGATGGCCAGCTGTTGTTCACTCATCCCCGTCTTCGCTTCCGTCCTTTTCTCTGGCCAGAGCTCTGAGACATTACAACCCGACAGTGATAGATCACAGTGACGGCCGCTGGGTGGGGGGAGTGAACTTTGGTGGGGTATTTCAACACCAGAGATCTACAGTAGAGCGAATTTAAATGGACCGAGAGAACACACACACACACACACACACAGGCTCGGTGATTGGAGGTCCTATCCCAAGTGACTCCCAACTTGCCTCACTCAGAGGGGGTGTAGAGGTCGGGCTATTTACTCTGGAGAGGATCCCTGTCTGTCTTTGGTCCGGACACACACACACACACACACACACACAGAATTTGTCTCTTTTCACCTCATTTTTCGCTCAACAAATTGAAATCCGTCTCTCACGCAGTGTGTGGTTATAATCAACTGCAAGAGACGTAGCTGACAGCTTATCGATATTAATGAGACTCATCTATCGATATGTCTCATCTCTCACACACAACGCCTTCGCCTTCTATTTTCCTGCTTCTCTTTTCTTTGCCATGTTCATTTCTCTGTGGTTCTATTATTCTCTCACTGATGGATAACTACTGCCAGAGTTGGAGGCTAATGATGAAAACTGTACAGAAATCGGAGGCTCAAAGGAGGATTCAAGGCCTGCATTAATTACTCTTCTTTGCTGTCTTACATTTGCACCATTTCATATGAAAACACGTTCATCCAGGCATTACTCATTTCTGTGGTAGGATTAAAGTCCCGTGATCTTGATGTATACATTTTAGGTCTCATTAGTGTTTAATCTATAAGAATAAAAAGGTTAAAACATCTTCAAATCTCCTAGATTTAGGGGAAGGACACACCGGCCGGACAGTCCTGTAAGACGCAGGTCAGCTCCAGGCGGTGGTCCTAGTTGGCCCGGTGTGTCCTTACCCTAAGGTATTAATTAAACAAAGTTCCTAAATGGTGAAGGAAATTTTTAAAAAATCACTCTTTGATTGGATGACCACCGTTCATCAGACACCCTGGCCAAAACGTGAATCTCTCCTCTCTGGCAGCTGCTTCAGGCCACTGTGCGCCAAAGCAAGCAGACACAAACACGAGTTCTTCCACAGGATGTCACACTCATGAACAGTTAACTCAGCTATGTGAGCGTCTCCCTACAGTGTCTTTACATTACCCAGCAACTCTGTGCAATTACAATTGTTATGGCTTTGTTTATACACATTTACTGTGCTGTACCTACAGCCACCTCAGTATTTACTGCAGTCTCTGTTCACAGTTCTTTTTATTACTGTTCATCTGTATATACATCAACAAATGTACAACACAACTATATACATATTTTGTAGTAAAGGTTTTTATTTATTGCACAGTGTATTTATTGGATATGATGCAAAAACTCCCAACAATGTGGCTCCCAAAAAGGTGTTTATTGTTTAAATTCTTCTGCAGGGTTTTTGGCTCGTTCATGTTGTAATTACACGCTTGTCTGATACACTTTCTTCTAATTCACTTAATTAAAATTTGCTGGATAGTGATGTGGTGGAGGTGGGGGGCTGAGTATAAATGAGCATTTACTGTATATTACATAGGGCTGGGGTAATAATTTAAATGTGTATGCATATTTGGATCTATGATTGCATTGTATTTTGAAGTTGTAATAGTGACATTAGAAGTATTTGTTTTTATTTTCTTTCCCAGCCACAGCAGATTGAAACGACCTGTGAGCTAAATCAGATTTGTTGTTTTGTAAAAGCATTTTTTCTACTTTTGCACATGTAGTCCCTGAAATATTACTTCATTAAAAGTACATTCACCACATCAGTGTATTACATGTTACTAGCATATTGGGACACTACTAAATATCTCTAGCTCCACCTAGTGGATATTGTATGGAAATGCCCTCCTAAAAATATCAACGTCTGAGATCATCTGAGTAGATCGAATACTTTAACATTTTTGAGCTACTAGATTTCTTTACGAATGAACTAAAATGGTTTTGTGGAATAAAAGGACTAAAATAACAGAATATAAATTATGTGCTATGTCACAGTCTGAGACTTTTTACATTAGTTCCATAAATGCTTTGAAGCTGTATAAACAACACAAAGGTTTTCCAGCGTGATCAAGTTAAATCTGTATCTGACGCTCCAGCAAAAACACACACTACTAGCACGTTTGTTACTTAACCAACGTGGACAGAGGTTTTTTTTTCAAAAGGATGTTTTGTGGTTAACAGCGGGCCTCCATTACCACCAAAGTGTCCCACGCAATGCAAGTGCAACGAAATTCCATCTAAGCACAAACAACAGCAATCAAGTGCCGTCACTATGCACTGTACTGAGCACACCGACCTCTTTATTTATTTTGACTTGTACATTATGAAACGACGTTTGTGTCAACCAACCTTCCTCATCTTAATACCCACCTGTGTTTTTGTTCATCGTAAAATCCCAATCAATATAGACAAATATCAAATTTGTCTCTTCTACGTCCCCCGACAGAAAACACAAATCAGGCTTCAGTCCAGTGCGAACTACTTTTTCCCACCATGTTAAACAACCATACAGTCAAAAAACATATGTAAATAACCATCCATGTTTATTAAAACTTGTAAATATGAAGATTTTTGCACTGTCAGGTTTCTTAAGCATCTGTTTTTCAGAGGAAAATCAAAATTTGAACAGAACAACATGTCAATCTACACACAAAAAGCACAAATGGCACCATGTAACACAATCATGAACATTAATAATAATATTGTCCTGTTTCACTGGCAAAAATCAAAAATGGTAAAAAACAAACAAACAAAAAAAAGATTCCTCCTTGCCGTTTGTCACTTAGTCTCTGTTTCGTGTCACAAAGTATCAAGAAAAAAAAAAACTGCTGGAGGAAAAAATAAAAATCAATATCTGTATTTTGTTGAATAATCCTTCGGAGACACCACGAGACCTCGTCCTTTCCTCGCTCCGCGGTACACTGTCTCAACAATGTCTATCATCTCCTGCTTGTCCTCCATTGTCCAGTTGATCTTGTTGTTGTTACCGGTGCCCAAATCAATCATGATGTGTTTGTTTCTGAAAAACATCAACAACAACATGGCACTCTGACAATGAACTGCAGTTCCTCAATAATGACAGAAAGCTTGATATGACAAAGTCCTCATAAAGCAACCGAGTTGACTTAAATCATGTGACAATAACCTTCATGTAAGCAACATTAACACTGAGATTTTGACATGCAGACATTGAGTGCCTCACCTGAAAAAGAACATGACGGTGCAGGGGTCGTACAACTCGTACATCTTGTTGAAGTCGGGCACTTCAGTGATGTCCACCAGGTAAATGACTGCAAAATTCTTTACCTGTCAGGACATGCACAGGTAGAAAAATAACAACAATAAACCACCAACAGCAAATTGTTCAACAATTAAAGCAAAACAACATAACAGAGAAAAGTAAGTTCCTGAGTTTGACAAATCAATTCTCAAGAACTATGGATTGAAGATTGATTTTTCCCCCGACAGACAGCACTTGCTTTACCAGTAACCTAACATAATGCATATGATACACTGGGCTGTTTACATGACACAAACTGGCTGCCTGATAACCTCCATTTAAATAAAACGGAATATTTTAACAGGTGCTTGCTTAACATTATGTTCATGGACTGCCATAAACTTCCTTCGCAGCACGTGCAATTCCTCCCATTTTGGGGAACTTGTATGAAACACACGCATGCTTAAGCATATGTCACTTAAAACAACTATTTCTATTAATGACTTGGGCAGCATGACTTGAAAACTATCAGCAATAAATAAACTGCCCAGGGCAGTGAATTCTTTTAAAAACAGAAGAAATCTTAACATCCATTTAGCATAAAGTATAAGTCTGCAGTAGAAAAAAAAAATCCACAGCATCCCAGAAAAGGACCCTTGTTTAAGTTTCTGTAATTTGCAAAAATTATATGACGTTCAGCTGAGGTCAAGTAAGATCTTGAACTGCAGTTCTCCTGCAGAATGTGTGAACTTTAGAGCGAAGCCCTCATTATGGTTATTAATTTTATATTGGAGCAGTTATTAACAGTTATAGACACAACTACACAATCGACACAATTCGATGGATGCATAAGGACCAAGAAAAACTGAACCTCAATGAATTCCCGTCTCTGTTGAGCCCTAACTCAGACACCCATAAGCTCAAAGGCACATCTCAGTAAGTAAAAATTGTACTCTGGATAAATTGTTTTGGTAGATTTTTACTAATAACTTGCTTCTTGGAAAACCAGCGGGAATACAGATACTCTTAATCTGATGCAAAGATTTATACTTCAGCAGGAATGCTGCACAACACTGAAGTGAAGGCAGTGCTCTGCTTATTGACATGTGACAGTACACTAAAAATATATAGACTGTAAACCAATGAATAATGGTCATAAAAAATCTTGATCTCACTCTTGATTAAAACAGTGATTATCATTTTGGCCATGATCAAGCAGCTCTACTTGTAACCAAACCTCATTACTTTGAATTAATAATTTCATACAACTGTTGGCAAATTAACTGTTGAAGCGAAAAATTATCCTAGCTTAAAAAAAGTACAATCAACAATATAAACAGTGTAAAACTCCCCATGAAGTTATAAATCATGCAGATGTAGCATTGAGACAGGGTGGTGGAAATGCTGTGCTTTAGCAGGTTTTTTAAAAACATAAAGTAAGTTGAACGGACACATTCGGTACAAACCCTCTCATGTGCTGTGAATTTTTCTGTACGACTTGAACATCCATAAATCCCAAACGGCATTGTTTTCTCTCCATGGAAAGCTAACGTTAACATGCATTTGTCCCAGCACACCAGCAGGCGATGCTATTGCGCATGTTCGGATAACATTACATAGCTAATAATGCTAATGCTACAACACACACGGGCTGGATCAGAAACTGATCATACCTTTTCAGCGATGCTGTAAAGAACTTCGTCCATTTTCATACATGTCGGGTCCCAGTCGTGTCCAAAGCGGATCACGAGGACTCGGTCCTCCTCGGACAGGATGGCTTGGTCGACCTGCCAGCCGTTATGGAGATGTGGTAGCATGTACGACATCCTGACCGTCAGTTGAAGAAGCCTAAGCTGAAATAATAACACATTTGACTTAAAACTTCACATAACCAGAGAGACCGCGAGATGTACGTTAAGTTCACATCAGGGAAAAAGATTTTGTTCATATAGTTTGGTTTGATATCTGTAATTTACGTTAACGTTAGTTAGCCTGATGACCAGCTAGCTTGTGAGCTTAAACTGACGTGAGCTAATGTTACCGTTAGGTTAACCAAAGCAAAGAATGCCAGGAAAAGAATGAAACCTGACGAGATGTAAATACCAATAATTCTTGCTTATACTTTTACCTTTTGCGCAGTGAACGCGTCCCTTTATGTCTCCAATATCCAGCAAAACTCCGTTTGTTGTTGTTCTGTGCCTTTTCTAGGCCTTTCGCTGTGTGCTACGTCCCTTTGCGTAAGTAACGTTGCTGTGCGTATAACGTCATTAATCCATTTGCAGTGTGGACGCGACGTGATTACGTCACGAATATGCGCTTTTCAAGTCTCGCTTGTAAATTGTAGCCTACATTTACAATTGCAATTAAGATTTTAGTAGTTATTTGAAAATTTTTATGATCTGTCAGAGTTTAGATTCGTTAAACAACTGATTTGATTCTTAGTTAACTTATTTCTGATTTTAACGTGATATGAATTTAATTTGTTTTTTATACATTTTTGTCGTTTTTGTTGACGCTGTGATTGAATAATTTCTTTTTATAGCAAAAATAACAGGAACTGCACATTATTCTACAAAACCGAGAATTATAGTGAAAAAAAAAACTAATAAGTATGAATAATAATTGGCCGTCTAGACCTACAAAAAACCCATCATATTATTACAATAACTATTTGACTATATTAGGTGTGTGTGTGTGTGTGTGTGTGTGTGTGTATTTGTGTGTGTGTCAGAGATATTTGAGCTCAAGTCAAGTCTCAAGTCACTGTGTGCCCGACTTGAGTCCAAGTCTCAAGTGCAAGTCCCCATCTCTAGTGTGTGTGTGTGTGTGTGTGTGTGTGTGCTTGCATCTTTAACAAAAAAAAAAGAAAAGATCAGAGGCAAGAATGGAGAAATAAAAGCTCCAATCCTTACTGAAGGAATGGCATCAATAGCATAAAATAAAGAAGGAGTGAGGATAGGGAGAAAGTATATATGGGCAAAAAGAGGAAAAGAAAGCAGGAAATAATTGAGCAAAATGTAGAAAAACAATATACAAATACACATAGGAAAGTAAACTAGAATGAAGAAATCATGATTGAAGTTGTTTAGCTTTGTTAGTGTAATCATAGTTACTAAAACTATTTTTTTTTTTTTTAGTGAAGAGAACTTTTACACCCTTTTTCGCTGGTTAGAACATGCTATAATGTGATATGTGGGATATGAAAACAGTAATTTTTGATGCTATCTTTAAGATGATGCAGTCTTGCCCATTTACAACGTACTTTGCCAAATGTAGTCAAAGAAAGACAGAGATATGATCTCTGCAACCTTATCCTGAAAGGTGACATTTGCTCAGACTGCTCATTTTGCAACACTGGAGCTACGCCTGTGCATGCCCACCTGAAGGGAGTCATTTCATCACTGCCTCCTCTTGTCTGATAAAACTGTGTGTGGTCTGTAAAAATGAAACATCCACTGGTAAAATATATATTTATATATAAAAAAAATATGCATGTATTCAAGGCCCTTTTTGGCAACACTTTATAATAACTACATACTTTTAGGCATTAGTTAAGCATTAATAAATACTGAATTCATCATTAGTTAAGCATTAATAAATACTGAATTATCATTTATAAAGCATTGTCCCTACATGAAAAGTCCTTAGGGTTAGGGTCAGGGTTACCACAACCCCTAACTCTAACCATAACACCAACCCTTTTCATGTAGGAACAATGCTTTATAAATGATAATTCAGTATTTATTAATGCTTAACTAATGCCTAGAAGTGTGTAGTTATTATAAAGTGCTACCCAATTTTTCTTATCTAATTTTCCTTTTTTGCCTTTTCTTGTCTCCAGCCATCTTCGACAGAAAAAATACAACTCTCATGCAATAATTTACACATTGCCAGGTTACTAATTTTCAATTAGATAAAGATAAGAATAGAAATAATTAAAATATTAAAATCTTTAATAGCCTGTTGGCAACAAAGAGACAAGTCAAAACATTTATTGTTGTGCAATTCATTACAGTACAAACAGAACGTACAATGAACAAGGTTCAAAGGCTATAAGAAACGTTTTCCAGTCTATGACATAGCAGCATATTATGGCACTCCTTAGAGAGCATGAATCATCATTAGATAAGTCTTAGTCTATCTTTAATTCCATGACTAAACAACACAATCACATTTCTGTGGTTCTGAAAGGCCAGGTGATTAACAATGTCTGACTATTTCACGTTAAGACTATTTGGTCTATATATGACACATGATTGTTTAACAAACAATGATGACCAATTTCGCAATTCATTTAAGATCTAGGTTGTAACTACCATCAACACTGTAATCATCCCTTAAAGCTGATATAATTTGGTATGGCTGTTTTTTTACATTGCACAACATCAGCCTTTAGTTCTCTGAACTGAAATTTTTGCTGAAAAGAGACGCTCGTCCTCCCATCATGTTGGTGATACAAGTCCTGTAAAACCACACCCTATTATTCAGCACAACAGTTCAGTTCAGATCCCACATTGCATGAACCCACTTTTGGCCAGCAGGTGGCACAAGGAGAAACATTCACATATTTTTCTGGAGACAATATGACTCCACCAGTGATTCTTTGAACATCCCACGACGTGTCGAGAGACGTATCCCCAGTTCATCGATAGTCCATGAGGCAATATGATAAAATTCTGTACACAATAATGTCTCAAAGTCCCTGAGGTGCAGTGATGCTCGCTGGAACAGACAGTGTTGGGATGAGGAACAGGCACAGACTGAAGCTGTTCTCTTGCAGCTTTTATTCTGCGGGATGCTCCGGACACGAGCGATTCACCTCAAACCACTTGTCTATACACCTGAAACAAGAGGAGGAGGAAACAGAGAAGTTTTTCTCCAGTGAACAAAGGAAGTTGAACAATGAGCTGAATGGCATTTAGCTCTGGCAATCACAATATGCAATTTTTTTGTAATGTAAATCAAAAACATGACCATCTTCATCTAATTATTTTTCTCCGACATGTTTAATTCACCGACAGACTGATAATTTTGCTGCTGGGTAAATCATCTAGCATCTATGTACGAATGAAACTGCTTGGTCATCATGACCAACCAGCTACCAGCTCCTCTGAAGCTTACTATTTAACTAGTGTTCTTTACTTGATTAATAAATATTTTACATCTTATTTATTTGAAGAATCTCTCTGTGTTGCTCTTATGTTTATGTTCCTGAAAATATCACACCTTGACTACAGTGCCTAAGTGCCGCGCTTCTGCTTCTGGGCCATGGGACATTAATTCAGAAAAAATGTTTGTACAGTAATCAGTGGAGAGAAACAAATTATTTTAAAATCCTGTTTAAACTGTACCCTCGTTCTTAAATATTATGTTTTTCATTTTAAAAGATAATTTTACAAATCAATATTGTCATAGGTTGTTGTGAGGATAGTTAAGAACCACTTAGTTTAAAGCCCTTTTTCAGTATGGTACACAATTATTTGCGTTTCCACAGTCAAAAGGAAACCAAATAACCGCACCACACTGTATGTATGTATGTCGGTCACCCTTCTGTTGGGGTACCAAGCGGTCCTAAAAGAGGGTGGAGCTACACACACTGCAATTCGTTGATGGCAAGCAGGCAAAAAGCTGTTTTAAAGTGTTGTCCCAGGACTGTTAATATATCACCTCAGTAAGTTTAATATATTTTTTGGCGAGAATTTCACCATGTAGATTTCAAATATGTGGTCAGTTTATCCAAATAATGCTTGTTTGTAAATCTGTCACAAAGTTTTCGGTATCGAAGACAGGTGGAAAAAAGGTTACTACATTCTCCGTGCTGTTCGAATGCGTCTTTTAAGATGGAATATTTTCTTGCATGTTGTTTAATGCATTAGTTACACCATGAATTAATCAGTCCACCTTAAATGCCAATATCACAACTTGAAATTCATTTGCTTTTGCTTTTCTTGCATGATTATATTGGCTTTAGTAACGATGAGATCTTCAAACATGCATAAAATGCACATTTTCTACTGGTTTAGGTGGGTGAAATTTTTTTCACATGGAGAGAAGAGTGGCAGAGCATCCCTATGATGCGCTCCTGCAGCACAACACATATTCATTATTGCATCTACCCCGCCCACCAAGCAGGGGTATGGTCAGCAGTGGAAACGCAAGCCAGATCTAGGAGTATCATTCCAAAGAGTACTGTACCGTTCCAAATCGAACTTTACCGCTCCATGGAAACAATGCCTAAGCGAGACTGCTCAGTGAACCACATCACTCGTCTCGTACAGTAAACAACAACAGTAACACGGCTGTAACCGTAGCAGAGGTTGTTTTGTTCCGTCAGAACCAGGGGAAATGTTTTAAAAGAGGTAAACATCATTACAAGCATGGGCATGCTGAGAGCTGCAGCTAAGAAAACAGACAGTCACTTCTGCAAGAGATGTTGTCGGGCATAAAGGCATTCTAAATATGTATTTTCAAAGTCTTAGATGTCAGCAGTTGTGTGATAAACTGACTTTTTTCACTTGCAAATTTAGCTTTAAACTGACCAGCATCACATTTGAGAATGAGGGCACAATTAAAACAGGATCAAAAAATAACTCGACTCCATTCCATTGACTACCATTTATATTTTTTCTGAAATAAGGTCACATGGGATTCACTGGAGGGGATGTGACTAAACCACTCTATAGCCTATTAATTTGTAACTGTGCAAAGTTTGTGGGCAGAGAGGGGGTTTTTGCATTTCTCTATAAAAGAGGCCAATGTTTGTGCACCTCACCAAAATTTAAGATTTAAAGGTACCCTGGGCACACTAGATCTGGTACATCACAAATTTGAAAGCCAAAGGCAGCACGGATGTACTGCGAAAAACTAAATACAAGGTCAGAGCTGAGGCCCCACTCATTGCTGTTGAAGTTGGTTGGTTAAGTCAAAAAAGTTCCACTTCCACGCAATAAAAGTAGCTGAATCTTCTGTATTTCGTCCTTATAGTTGAGGCCAAAAAGCATGCACACTACAGACTTCAAGTGGCTGAGGCAGCTTAATTCATTTTAAGCTCTGTGCTAATTTGAATGAGGATTAAAATGACTATATCTCACGGCTTTCTAGACTTTCCAAATATTGTCAGACCAAATGGATAACATAATGATAGTAAAACAAGTCATTTCCAGGGATTGCGATGCTCAAAACAATATTCCATCAATTTTAAAATCTTTTCTTTCACAATCAAAGCTTATGGAAAAAGTTCTTTTTGGGCCCTTGGCCATCATGTGATGGGCAGCGGCGCAGTTCCACCATAATGCTAAGTTAGCTTCAAAACCTGGTGCATTTCCTGGAGGCTTTAATTGTGCCAAAGAAACATGAAACCTTCAACCAGAGCGGACTTGTTTTTGCATCAGCAAAAACATTGATGGCGTGTTAGCCACTGCCATTTACAAGCTAGCAAAATAACAACAACGAACAAAAGATGCTAACTACACCTGTCATGCTGATACATCCGCTAGTTGCCAGTTTTGGTTAACAGACAACATTTGAGTTTGGGTCTGACTTAGAATCAAACACGTATAGCTGAATCTCCTAAATATTAAATTTATGTTAACGTTAGCCATCTTGATGCAGCGATGCGGCTGCAGGTGGAGCACGAGGCCTGCGATGGATAGAACCAGAATATTTTTGGAGGGAGAAAAGCAGATTTAAAACATGTGTTTAACCAGGGCCTAGTGCTGAACTGTTCCTTGAATGGGAGCATAGGCTAGCTGTTTTCAGGCCTTGTGCTATGCTAAGCTAACTAGCTGACAACAGTAGCTGTGTATTTACCGTACAGACACGTAAGACAAAACAATCTTCTCCTCTACTCTTGGCAAGAATGCGAATAAGCCCATTTCCCAAAATGTCAAACTATTCTTTTTAAACATTTATGAAATCTTGCAAATCTTTAGAAATCCTTTTAAGGTTCTCTTTTAATGTTGTGACTGTTTATAATTGGTGTATTTTATGAATTTTTCTATTTTCTGACTATTTCCAACAACAATCTTCGTGTTATTTATGTGTTTTTGTGTGTGTTGCTTACCCTTTATGATAGATGCAGAGACAGGGCAGCCTGGCGATGGTGTCTCCCTGCTCCAGCTCATCTAAACAGATGGAACATTCCCCAGAGTCTTTGGACAGGATATCCTCTGAGAAAGACAATATGGACAGAGGCAAACTGAGAAAATTGCTGCCTGACACACCAAATCATGCATCACATGGTTCAGTTTAGTAACTGAATCCTGCATAACCAGCTGTTAAACATTTGGCACCCAAATACCTGCTGTTATCTGTTGCCAGATGAGAACTGGTGTTCCTCTGTCGTGTGCAAAATATGCAGTTATCAGTAGAACATGTTATCTTCATTATTGTAAAATGATTATGTTTCAATAATGGGGAGACAACTGTCTGAGTATCTGTGAGTGACTGATCAGATAAACCTGAGATCAGATAATGCTAAAGCTTCCTCTTATGTCTGGGGTTGCAACAGTATTGAGATTTTCACAGTACAATAACAGTCACAGGAAATAAAACTGTTTCATGGTATCAGGGTTATACACAGTTATTACAGTCATTGTTATTAAAGGGATAGTTCACTCAAAAATGAGAAGTCAGTTATCTACTCACTTTCATGCTGATGGTGAAGTTTTGTAGTCCACAAAACTCTGCTGGAGTTTCACAGGAAAAAGGCATTGCAGTAATCTCCCAAACAATTGAGGTGAATGGTGACCAAGTTTTACACTTTAAAAAAAATAAATAAATGAAGTGTCTCCTTGCTGCTTGTCCAAAGTCATCCAAGTGTTCTGAAGCCTCGACATGTCAAATTGTTTTGAAAAAATGAAAAACGCCATGTTTTTAGCCTCACTGTTTACTGTAGCCTGAGGCTCTGAACATGGTAACACAGAGCAGTGTTTACAAGCTAATTTGGAAGTCTGGTGCCAGCAGCAGACACCAAACATGCCAGACTTGCCCTCTAATTGATCCTGCAGATAGGCAAGCTCTCCTTGATCCCTCCTAGCACCGCTGTGCGAGCTTCAGACAGAGTTTGTGCTCGTGACCATGGCTCCCCTCTTTGGAGCTACAGGCTACAGTGAACAATGAGGCCAAAAACACGGCGTCAGTGCCGTTTTTCAAAAGAACTTGGCATGTTGAGGCTTTAGGATCAGTATGGAGACATTTTATGGTTTTGTTCTATATTATTTTTTTACGCTTGCATTACTGCACGCTATTTGCCTATGAAACTCCAGCAGTGTTAAAAAACTTCACCCAACTTTCCATTGGCATGACGGTGAGTAGATAATGACTGAATATTCATTTTGAGGTTAACTATCCTTTTATTAGTGCCAGATAAATTGATCTTTAAAAGAATGAAAACAGGAATTTATGGTAAAACAAATACTTAATCATATTATCACAAATCATTGAGATTTGATAAACATGAAACTTGATATAAAGTAGTCGGCCTATATAATAAAATTCAATGGTTCATCATCAACTTTAAAATTCCATACCAGCATACACTGCCACCCTACTGTGGTGTCATGTTTATTTGCATTTTTAGTCATGACAGGCCCTTATGTCAATACCTCAGGCGAAGGAGTGACTGGGACAGCTTTTCATGCACACATGTTCAAATGAATCCCGCAGCAGAGGTGAGATAGAAGCTTTAAATGTACTTTAAAAGTTTTTGCATGAGTGAGATTAAGAGCAATGCCATGATTGTCTCATTTCTACACATCTGTATGCCTGGGATAAGCTAAAACACAATGTGCATTGCAGCCTGTGGGCTGTGCATTTATCAGTAACTCGCATGCTGCTGTGGGTGTGTACCAGCTGAAAACTGTCTGTGTGTATCCGTACATGAAGAGTGTACTAAAGATGAAGAGCAACCTACTCTTGTTTGCATGTAAGCAACACTGTTAAACCGGGGATGTCTATAGGTGCAGGAAGTTGGTGTAGCAACTGTATTTCTGCAAGAAGCACTTCTTCGTCTTTCCTGTGTGTGCACATGTCACATTGTATGCAGCGTACTACACAGGTGCTCACGCACCGTTAGTCCACACTCGTGTGTGAATATGCAGCTGCATAACATAACTGCATTTGGTTTGATCATTTCATGCTACAATGTAGCACAGGTGCATTTCTGTGATAACGAGTTTTTAGTCTATATAAGAACTATGTCATGCAAAAAACTAATAAAGTACCATTTTTATTTTTAAAAATTACATAACATTTTGACTGAGCAAGGGAAGACAGAAGCAGTGGTGGAATGTTACATTTTTGAACCATATACTGTAAAACAATCTTCAGGTACCTACTTTCTTCCCTTCTGTAGTGCTTTATACTTTAAGATTACATTTAAATAAGATAATACTGTCGATTCATTAAATTTATTTGACAGACAGAGTTGATAGTCCTCTCCTAGACTAAAGTTTTACATAAAAATGTATCATGATCTTGTAAAATTTGGTGCATTTGATTTGATTAAACTGTCAAACGGTAAACTAAGTAGGTAAAAATGTCTTAAATTTGGCTCACAATGTAATGCATCTGAGGTAATAATCAAGTAAATTAATATGATAAAATATTTCAGTGGTTTCCAACATGAGGGTTGCGACCCACCAAGGGGTCTGACATAATTATGAGGGGTCAGACGATGTTTACATGGATTAAAAAAAAATTAAAGAACAGAAATAAAATTTCTGTTGAAGTTTTTTCTGGTTTGATGTATAATACTGACTGCTTTTATCTTTAAGGGATAGTTCTCTTTTTTATTTGATCAACAGTACTAAGCTCTGTTTCCTGCACGTGCACTGCTCTGCTTCCCCATACAGAGAGTGAACTGACAGTTACAGCAGGTAATAACTGACCAGGCACAAGTGCCTGATACAACCGCACATCCGAAAACATGATCTATCCCTTTAACAGGGCTCTGAAAAACTTTTACATGACAGAATCTATGAAGGAAAAATGACTCCTGGGACCGCTGAAGTCCACACTAAAGCTGTGTTCAGACAAACAGAAAGCAAGTCATTTGCAGGAGTACAGGGACTTACAGACAGAGCCTGCATAACCGCTGAATTTGCTCCTTCAGACAAGGGGGGGACTTGCCATTTTCTGTCATTAACTACGGCTGATATAATCATCATGGCTACACTGTACCAGACCTCCTTGTGGAGGTCCCAGACATGTTGGAAAACTTAA
>JAQFJA010000008.1:18017213-18028235 GCA_029874485.1 Naso brachycentron
GACAGGAGGAGTGCCTGCGCCGGGCTCCGCCGGACTGCGCCGTGCACGAAACTTGCAAAATGCACCTGGACACACCCAGGACTGCGCCCGGTCTACAAAACTAGGGCCCCATGTCTCACAGATAAGGCTATTTTGGGAAAAATGCTTGAGGTTTATGTAACCTAGGTGGCTGATGGTGCAAAGCAAAATGACGATTTGTAACACTGGTGTGATCCTTTACAAACTGACTACACCGTGACAAAGAAGGCCTTTTAACAAGATCCTGACGTGGTGAAACAGTTGCAGTTCCGTCTGGTTTTGGCAACAAAGACACTTGGTTTATTTAAAGTTTCATTTAGTAACTTTGGGGTAAATATCATTACCTTTTTGTTTTCTATTTGGAAAAAATGTCATAATACCAACAGACAGCTGGTGGCGTGATCTGAGAGTACTGGGAGATCTCTGTGTTCTCCCATCATGCTTCTGTATTCAAGATTGTTAAAAATCCTATTGCTCCCGTTTTATTTGCCCATTCAGTGATGCTCTCTGTGCTCTCTATCCTGATTGGCCATTCTACACTGCACTTCTTAGCTGACATAGGTACGACCTGATTGCTGACTCACCTCTGCCGATAACAGAGTATCTACAAACGACCATCAGTCAGCTCGAGCTCAAGCTGAGACGGACCAGTTTACTCCGCTGCAACTTTCCCTGCAACCGTTTCATCACGGTTCAAAACAGACTTAAAAGAGAAAGTGATAACCAACAAAATAAAACACAAGCCACTGCAAACGGCTGTAGCGAAGTTGCTTCCCAACAAGTCTCATGCTACAGCTAACATTAGCTCGTTAGCTTGTTAGTAGAAGTTACCAATTGCAACTTTAAGGAGAAGATAGTTGAATGAATTTTGCTTCCAGTGAGACTCAAATCTCCAGGCTGAGAGTCCATGTATGACCATCTACTTTACTCCAACCTCCTCCCACCCTCTTTGGATTTTCTCTCTTTTACTTTGCTGGTGGAGCTGTTGCGATAAGAGTGACCCTAGAGGTTAACGTTCAGATTGGAGGTGAAATCACAAAGCGGCTCCCTATCCCTGAGTTCCACTACATGTTTCCTTTCTCTTCTTCTGCATGGATTCTTAGACAAACTGAAACTTTGTGCTAGCAGCTCCACAGCAGCAACATGGCACTTCTTCACGATTTTCCTTCTTAAAGTAGTTTCAGCTTCTAGCTAAACAAAACTTGTCTACATAACATTCTCTCTGTCAGAAAGCAAGTGTCTGAAACCTGCTTGTTATGTACCCAAACTCCACCGCAGAATGTTAACTTTATCCAAGCACATTTGTCCTGGCAAATCATCCAGTTTAGCATGTTTGGAGCTGTAATGATGCTTGAGATCAATGCGTCACGTCCCCACAAACTAGGAGCACTCTTTTGCTTTTTACTCCACAAATAATCATTTGTCTTTTTCTCTTGGAAAGTGCAACATTCTGCATCTATTTTTCTTTTTTCACCACAATGCATCTCATCAGTGGCACGTAGCTGCTACACGGGGAGGCAAACAGTCAGAGGGGACCACCCGGAAGGACGTGTTAGTCATACATTTGGTGTTATTTTCTTTTATCCCAGAAAGATGTAATTGCTCTCAAGAGATGTTTGTGTATTTCTAAGTTGCTGTGGATCAAACTTGTCTTGGGGGCCGCAGACGGCCCATCGACTGGATGTTACCCATCTTTAGTTTATAGCCTGACAAGATTTGCCTTTCAACATTTCCTTAGCAATTTAAATCTAGATATAAAAGTGGCAAATATTTAGAATGGGAGAGAAACTTTTTTTTAAAGATTTACGTCACAATATTACAGATATCCTTAGCAATAATTCTATAACTGTGAAATGTGTCCACTCTTAAAGATGAAAAGTACTTCTTTGCTGTCTTTTTCGCACACAAGGGTGAACTTTTGAACTGTGGTCTAAATTAATTTATATTTAGTTCTAGTGAAAATAATTGTACTGGGTGTCTCTTAGCTTGCATAAAAGCAGTCTCTGTGTATTCACTGTCAAAATCTTGTTGCGTTTGTGGCATGTTGAGGAAAAGGAAGAAATGAAGTGTGACAAAAAACTGTATGACATTGATTTTTTAGCATAATATATGAAATCAAATGATTTAGTCAAGTGTTTAAGAAGGATTTTATTTCCTTTTTTATTCAGAAGCTCCTAACCCTCATAAACTTTCACCGAAATGACATTTAGGGCACCTGTGTGTGTGCTTATCCTTCTGTTATGGGTTTTAGTACCTGCTCACACTGTCATCCCTAATCTTGCTCAGAATGTAAATGTTCATAACACTACAACAACAGAGATGACTAAAATCTTGAGATTATGTATTTGTAGCAGTAACGAGGTGCCACAGATATTCCTGTTTTCTGACACACTGTATTAATGTTAATAGATCCTGTTCAAGCAGCATGCATGGTATTGAAGGAATTCATATGCAGTGGGTGACATTTTCCATCTTTATTCAGTCCAGTTAGTCTCCACAGATCCTAACACAATCCCAGTTCATCCCGTCCAAAATGATAAAAGAAACCAGAGAAAACCAGAAACAAACAAACATCGGACAGTGAGAGCTTTTCTGCAAAATTTGGCATATGTATATTGCATTATTACAGTTTTACAAACAAATGTACAACAAATACATCATAAATAGACTCTTATTGTGAGACAGTGAGGAGCCAGCTTGCGTGAGGGTTTTTTTTCTTTATTTTTCTCGTGTGCTCGTACGGAGTGGTATGAGCCGCCAACTCCCTTTACGAGGAGTACTCATACTCCTCTGCGCTGCGGCGGCCGAAATCCATCCAACCCATGTAGTCCCTGTCTGCTATCCGGTGGTTGGCACTCAGTCCGTTGAGTCTGCTGTTCGCTGTGGAGTTTCTGCGCACAGAACCTGAGGGGAGAAGTGAGGAGGATGGGGAGGGGTGGAGGTGATAGAAAGAGAAGAAACAAAGGAGGAGGGAAATGAGTATTCCTCGGGGTAACTTCTCTGGAGAATCTGTGCTTGGTTTGTTTCTGCAGAGAGACAGCTAGTTTAAAGTGATCTGATTGTGGAGGCAAGATGGAAGGAAATGTGCCGCAACAGTGTGTGAATGTGAATTTAATCAGATTTCTTATTCTGTGGGACACGATGACAGAGCTGAGAGTCTTATTTAGTGATTTAAAAACAAAAATCAGCATGATTCTATTAGGAACAATTGGGGGAATTTGGCAGTTTGGCAGTTTTTTGGACACAAATGATGCTCCAATAAAATCAGGCAGTTAACAGTGTTCATATACTAGCATGTTTTTAGTGACTAATTCTTTTAATATCAGAAATGGCGTCACTTTTATGTTTTTTGGTCAGATTTGTTGCCCCAAGAGGAGTTAATCACCTAATAGCATTTTTTTAAATGTTGGCGTTTACGCCCTCCAGAGAAAAAAAAGTGTTTGCGATATTAAAATCTTGGCGACTGATGATTTTTTGTTTCTGTGACGATTTGGACTTTAACATTCCTCTTGTTTTTATTTGGACTTGTGAGTTTCTTGCTGTGATGCTGGTTTGATTTTAGGCATTTTCGTTGTCTGTTCCTCATTATTTCTCTCTCTCTCATTCACACACATCGGCACCCACAAGAACAAAATAAATTGGATGTTACAACAACAGCTGGACTTTAGGGCGACAACATATCATTACGCTCTCTTCCCCTGTGAGGCCATGCATGTATATTTATTAATGTGTTTGTGTGCACAAATGTGTGTCCCTTCCCTTGAAAATGTGCTCACTGCACCCTCATTTCTTCCTCTTCTTCCTTCCCATCTGCTAAAAAAATTCTGATCTCTGAATCTTCTATTTTTTATTCCAAGTGAAGTGCAGCAGGAATGCTATCTGTTTGGTAATCAATCAGCTCTCACAAGAGATGCTGTTTTCACTCCACCCACATCCTCCTACGCAACACACACACATACTGGCACGCACACACGCATGCACATACATAAACACAGCGTTTCTGCTCCCTGGTGTGCTGAGAAGATTGGCTGCAGAAGGCTCAACAACGACACCTCCCACACCGAAACATGCAAGTGAACAGCGAGCACGCGAACACGGACACCCACAAACACACACGCACGGTTAGGAAGAAGACACACACGCACATGCTCTCTGTGCTATTACATATTAATTTCAATGTGGCCTTTGACAATGTATAGACTTAACTGTCTGATTGAACAGTTTCTGAGTTGTTTCGCATGTTTCCACTTGTAATTTCTTACACTGAAGCTTCTGCAAGAGCAAATTATAAACTTTACAGCTTAAATATGTGAATGTAGCTGTAGCTCTGATGCATATTTGTTTGTGGATGTGTAAAAAAATGGTATTTTAAGTCAAATATAACAGACCAAAAAGCCTCATCCTCTCCTCAAGGGCTAAAACATAATATCTCACTGACTCTTTCAGTCTGTTGGCAGTGAATATTGCTCACTTTGATTTGTGAAACAATGTAGAAAACTTTTTTTCTTTTTTTTCCCAGAGTCTTTTTCTAACCTTAGATGTTCAAACATTCTGCTGAATGTCTGCATGGAATATCTGTGTGCAAAGGTTCAAGCTGTAGGAACTGTTCCACAAAAATTCACACTCAAGGTCCGTTTCTAAAATATTTTAGCTCTGAAAGTGTGTGTGTGTGTGTGTGTTGTGTTTGTGTGTGGTTGTGTGTGTGTGTTGTGTTCTGTGAGAGCCAAGTTATTGGTCTGTTCTGTCACATGGCCAAAGAGAGCAGAGCATAGAGCTGTGACAGTTTAAAGCTTGTTTTCTTGGTGGAATAAAAAAAAAAAAAAGCAACCAGGAGTCGTACAAGGAGAAAAATTAGAAATAAGATGGTTTGAAGGGAATGGCCGGAAGCCTGTGCACACTAATCTCGCTCTTTCAAACCACAAAAGCTTTTCAGAGCCACTAATTCATTTTACAAAGCAGGCTGTACACTGATTCCAGTAATTAGCAAAACCGAGGGGAGGAGAGTGGCAGGGAAAAGCTCTTGTCTCTGAAAATGAACGTATGTTGCAAATATTGTTGCTGCCAGATGTTTTTTTTATTATTATTATTTATCCGCCCTTTATATCCCTCAAGCTTTTGCAGGTGGAGCAACACATGCAAATGTACAACACACAAAACACACGTATCCTCTCACACACCTTTCCTGGAGGAGATGAGTCTTGCCAGCAGCTCGCTGAGGTTGGCCCGGGAGTCTCCATCCTCCTCAGCCAGAGGAAGAGCTTTCAGCTGGGGGGCAGAGCGGCTGTGTTGGACATGAGGCTCTCCCAAGGTGTGGGTGTCAGCCTCGAGGAGAGCTGCTCGACACAGACAAACACACGAGAGCAGATGTCAGATGTAAAAACTTACTGTGATATAAAATTCAAGCGCTTGCTGTTCATTAGGGGCTTGTCTTTGCCGGCGGTGAGAGATTTGTACCTTCAGAAGGAGCAGACATGGAGCGCTGGCCCTCGTCGAGGAGCTTGGAGGAGAAGGGGAGCCCCAAACAGCTCGTGCACAGGATTGCCAGCACGACACACACACACAGCCCTGCAGTCATCTATAACACACACAACAAGAGAGAGAGGCACAAAGGGAAAGTTTAACAGGAAGAATTTTCACACACAGTCAGGTCTGGGCATACAGCAGGTGTTATCGTCTCCTGACTCAACTCATCTTCCACACTAAGAAAACTACAACTGAGACCATCTGCCATCTGCCAGACTGCTGCTCTTTCACAGCTAATGATCACTGTGACTGCAGCGAAGAGGCGAGTGAATCAGAGCAGCATATTCACGCCATCATCCGGGGGCAAAGCACGCAACACACGGTGGATAGTTTGATCTCCTTATCAGGTCTGAATGACCTGATTGTCAAATGGAGAGAGAATTTCTCATTGCTGTCAGGAACATTTTTGGGAATAAATTCATGATGCAATGAACAAAAAGAAAGTAAAGCAAGGAAATTCTTCTTTATTCTGTAACTTCTAATTTATTAATACTCTTAGAACAAAACATATAAATGTGATGTCTTCACAGAAATTTATATATAAGGCAAATTTGAAACAAAGTGTAGTTTTTTAATCTTTTTTTTTTTTTGCATTAATATGTTTTGTAAATTGCTCCCATGTTTGAATTCTTGTGTGATTATCAAGAAGAAAAATATTTTCACCATTTTTCTAAAATGTTCAAATCTCTGCTCTGTCCTGTCATAAAACAGATAAAGTGGTTTCCTTACCTTGAGAAAAGCGGCTCAGCCTGTTAGAGGAGTGTGTGAGAGTGAGGAGAGCACTTCTCTGTGGAGTGGGAAGGATGTCCCTTTTATACTCCCCGCTCAGCGCCCCATGAGTGTGTGTTTGTGCATGTGTGTTGCCTCGGCGTACATCCTGTGTATTCCTCGGTGTGTTTGCGAGCCTAACGTGAGTGAATTTGCTCCAACCTCAGAATACAACAGCGTGCTTCGGTTTTATTGTCTGTTTGCACATCATAAAATTTCAACATCAGAAGCTGCTTTGTTGACGTGCGTTTAAACAGAATGTTATGTGTTTCTGTAACAGATCATATTTCAGTGTGATGTGCACATAAGAGCAAATCTGGATCAAAAGTTTAGCTTGAAGCTGCTGTTAAAATATTGACACGTTCTTTATTTTGCTGTATATTGACAACATGAACTGAGGAGGATTTGTGTGTGCATGCATGTGTGTGTGTGTGTGTGTGTGTGTGTGTGTGTGTGTGTGTGTGTGGGTAGGTGATGGGGAGGGTGGCTGTGTGGTCAGGCATGTGTGGGTGTGTGCATTTGTGCACGCCCACCCGTGTCAGTGAATGTTCACACGTAAAAAAGTGGGCCGGAGCAGAAAGGAGAGTCTTCAGTTTTTTTCATTTAACAGGTGAATGAGCTTTAACTGAGACATCACCCCCGCCGCCGTCCCTCCTCGTCTCCCCCCTCCTCCCCTCTCTCTCTCTAACCACCCAGGATTAACCTGGCTCATCAATCATGCAGGTGTAGCAACTCAGTCAGCCTGAGTCAATAGTTATTGATCAGCTGTTGTGTGTTAATGTCTTTATTAATGAGGCTGACAGCCCGTCGGTGCGTGACACGATTAGGATCTCTGCCGCGGCACCAGAGCGGTTTGTACCTGCTGAGATAATGTCGATGAGAAAATGTGGCATCAGTGAGGCTGTTAACTAAGGTTAACATTCGCTGGGGAATCACAGAGGATGAAAACAGACTGCTGCAGTCTAACGAGGAGAGACAAATGAGTGACAGATTTGAAACACACACACACACACAGTGATCAGTCCTCAAAAGTTAGCATCCATTGAAGTGCTGATAATTAAATATGGATCAAGTGCTCAGTTACTGACTAATAAATAAAAAGAATTACAATTATGTCGGCAAGCGTTTCCTGTTAAAATAATTATCGCTAATAATTCAAATAAGAGAGTTGCAGAACAAACACTAAATACAGTAACAACTTAAACAACAAATGAACATTGTGAAAATTCCAAAACAAGCCAATTTTTTTTTTTAATCACGATAAGTTAAGAAAATTGCCACAAATGTCTGTAAATTATGTCCATGTTATAATTTTAAAACAACTAATTGAGTTTTAATGGGGAGGTAATTCTGTCCAAACATTATATTTTCACAAACAGTAAAATAATTCAACTCAAAACGCAGAAAACAATATCTATGTCATATATTTTGTTGAGCTGTGTTTTTACATTTTCCCAATTGTTTGTAATTATGCTCAAACTCAGAGAAATCTGTTAATTAAAGTAACAGTGTGTTTCATTTTGTCGCCTGTCGCTAACATCCAGGGCTATCAGTGAGGATGAAATTCAACATGACTAAACACAACAAGAATAAAACTTAAATAAACTACTTCTTGTGTCAATATTTCTGCCTGAGTCATTCAGATATATTTTCATCTGCAGTGGTGGCTCTTTAACAATGAAGTAAACAAATCCCATGATCCCATGCTACTTCAGGACATCATCAAACTACATCTTTTGTTTCCATTGGTTTGATAAAGAGACCTCTAGAGGCAGAATTCACAAATTGTGTGTTTAAATGTCCACTCATCCATATCTTCATATTAACAATGAACCAAATGACGAGCCCCCTGTGCAACGTGAAAGAGGTCGCTGACACTTCCGGAGCAAATCTGCGGATCACCTCAGCTCCGTGGAACATATTCACACATTCACTGTCACACTGAGCGTCTCCAGACATCACTGTACAAGATGTAATCATCGAATCACTTTAACATTTATCCTGCCAACTCCCGAGTACAGTGTGGGTTACGTCTGATTCAGCCCACGTGTGAGCACGGCAGTTCAAGACTGGATGTTGTTTTACGCTCTTTAGTTGATATTGCAGGTACATTCAAATACATTTAGTGCTGATATCAACACTAAACAGTCATCAAGTCCTCCTCTGAAGATGCTATACCCTGACAACACTCCTCCCTTAACTAAATGAAGTCCAGAGTGGCTGAGTCACGCCCCCTCTGGTGGAACCCATGGTACAGTAGTTCAGAAAAATTATGAAAAGTAGTCAATGGAGAGAGACAATTATTTTTTTTCCCATTTAAATTGTACCACTAATCTCAAATATGATGTTTTTCAATTTAAAAGATAATTGACTTTGCAAGACGAGAAAGTCAGAGTAAATCACAAAACTGCTGAAGTATAGTTAGGGGTGGGAGGGGGACTTAATCCTTCTTAATATTTTGTTCTTTTGTTTGCTTTTACAATCAGCACAAGTGCTTTCAGTGCAAATTATGATGATATTTAAAATCATATTATATAATATAGTTATATTTTAAAACCGCTCTAGCTGGAGGGGGGGACATGTCCCCTATGCCCCCCTTGGGATTTACGCCCTTGGGGTTGCAGCCAAATATTCTGGTTTACATTATATGTTATGGGTTTTGCATTTCACAAATGCAAATGTTCCCAAGTTGGCTGCAAGTCTCATTTTTAGTCACTTTGCTTGATGTTAATGAGCATCCTGCTATGTGTAAAAAAAAAAAAAAAACAATAAAAATAAAAATGAGAAGTATAAGCCAGAAAAATGCGTTAACTTATCGTTTTTTCGCCTCTAAACTGACGACCACTGCAAACGACCTGCACCAGTGCTGCAACTGTCCCTCCAGTGCGGGGCGGATATAGTGCTGCGCTTCTTCCACTTTTAACCTGATCACGCTCCATGTATTATTCCGCAGGACTTCGCTGCAGTTTGTGTTGACAGAGGACACATGTATGTCGCTTGCATACAAATATCAAAATCTGAACTGTCGTATTCTTTACGTAGCCTAATGATGAAGAAGCAAAAAAGTGCTACAGTCGCACTGGATCTCTCCTTCTGTTTGACGACAAAATTTGTTTTTCTCGACATAAAAAAATTTTCTTTTAAATTGCCAGCCATCGTACGTGTAATTCACGGCACAAGCCAGACTGGACGAGAAAATAATTTCCCACTTGCCATATAAAGGTTTTTTTTTTCTTTGAATTAAGGTCCCGTGGACCTAAAGTAGATAGGCGGGACTTCAGCACCTCTATTTTGAGCAGGTAAGAACACATCTGACACAGACAATCCCTTGTGATCCACGTGTGTGAAAGGACCTTCTGGACAATATCTGGACCTGATCCTTCAAATAGCCGAGGGTTCATATGAGAAAATGGGTTTAGCATCTTTATGCCTATTTTTTTGGTTTACAGTTTTCATAAATCCAACACACACTAACGTGCCCAGCACCACAGACAAGGTTAGCATCCAGCTCGTGAACATATAGCCGAGTGTTTAGCTGCTAATAGCCAGATATTTCCCTCAGGAGCAAAGAGGAAAAGGGGGAAATTAGGCAAACAGTAAGCAGGTGCTATATCTAGATTCATCTCTGCACAGCCATCAAATACCATCACCAAGATGTTTACTGACACCACATAACAGAATTTGTTGGTATTGAAATTCTCAAAATTTGATTCAGCTACCTCTGGCTGCCAGTTGTGAAGCAGCTTGCTGAACTTTGGGCTAAAACTCCCAGCAGCCACTCAGGAGCGATGAGTTTCCCTCCATCGCAACTTAACTCAACTCACTCTGACATTTTTCACTCTCACATTCATGGCTTCGACTTCAGTCTGCCCGTCTTTCTCTCTCACTGAAGATGCTGTAACGTTTTCTCCAGGCACCGTCAGAAGGCATGAGTGTAGGAGGTGAGGCCACGGCCGTTCAAATTAGAATTAATTAACCATGTGGTGTGGGAGGCGTGCATGTGTGTGAAATGTGTGTGTTTGTGAGTTTTTGTCTTGCGTGTCTACTTCGATATATACTTTTAGCTGTTTCTCCTTAGTGTGTATGTGTGTGTGTGTGTGTTTGAGATGAGCATTCGGTGCAGCCTGGAGGCAACCTGTTGCACATGGTTATTCTCTCACCTCCCAGTGTAGGCGAGCAAATATGCGCCTGTGAGCAAACCGTCTATCTGGACACATGCAACTCACATCTGGAGTGGTAGCTGGAGTTTAAACACTTGTTCAAGGGTCTAATTACTGACAGTGAAGAGGTTTCTATGAAAAAATCCGTAATTATAAGGAGAGAAGGTGAGAGACCCCTTGCAGAGGGCATATGCTACAGCTTTAGCGCACAGTAAACATGTTAAATAATGCAAAGATCTATTAATAGATCTGTCTTAGTGGCACTGAGTCCGTCTCATGCACACAAATATGCATTCAGACCGGTCTCACAGGACCATTTTGCCTAAAAGTTTGAATCTGGTCCCCATTCAATACTATAGTTAGACGTATCTGATGATTTAATTGTTAAATCTGCTGAAGTGTAGATAATATCTTCTTTGCGTGAACTGTGGTTCTCTGTACATCACTGTGTTTCAATTTGAAGCTCAGCAGGAGTCTCATGTCATGGGGAACGTTACATACTGAACTCCCATCTGTTAGATTCTACAAGAATATCATTTTGTGTGTGTGTGTG
>JAQFJA010000008.1:18067134-18080796 GCA_029874485.1 Naso brachycentron
AGAGAAAAGAATTTTGAGAATGATCATCCAACATAAATTGGACCAGACAGCGAGATAAAAGATGTTGGAATACTTATTTACATGATTAACACTAACTGTGTAGCGTTACAGGACTTGACAGGAACGTCTAAATAACTTGACGTACCACCACCTGGTCTGTTTTATTACTCAGATGGGATACAGATGACCCCCACAAACAGGATGCAGAGGATCAGGAAGCATTAACAGAAAGGACACCGTGTGTGACATCTTCCTGGAAATGAATGGACAAACACCTGCTCAGCTTCTGTGATCTACTCCTTTCTCACGTTTGGTTGCTCATTTAGAGGAGAAAAGGAAACTTGGGTCAGAAATAGGATGTCACTTCACACTGCTCAGGATGACGCCACTTCCTGCTGAACTGAACCCATGATCACTATTCAAAGCAGTCGACATTTTAAAACAATCCAGGTGTTGCATTTAAATCTTATTTACTCTTCCTTTCTTGTTTTATTGTTTCAGTCTAAACTGCATTTATTTAGGTAACATTCTTAAAGGAAAACTACTTTTTGGGGGTTTAGACAATCCGTTTGTAAGACGAGAACGCAGATGTCTTCACCGTCTTTTTGAGTAGGTCAGTAGGTCGCCAGATACCCGCCCCCCGCTGGCAGGTTTGCACATTCAATGGAAGTAGTGGGGATACACTATTACCACCCTCTAAAGCCCCTTAAACACAGTCAAAAATCTCCAAAATGTTCCATCTACATGTTGTGACCATGTGGTGACTGACACATTCACATTGTTAGTAACCTCGACTGACCGAGGCGCTGTGGCTCTATAGCGTCTATAGCGTAGTTAATGCAGGTCAAAACATGTAGATGAAGTCTTGGAGATTATCTGGGTGTGTTTTAGGGGCTTTGGAGGGCGGTTATGGTGTAACCCCACTACTTTCACTGAACATGCAAAACTGCCAGCGTGAGGCAGCTATGTGGCGACCAACTGAACACACAGAGAAGGTAAAGGCATCTATGTTCTTGTCTTACAGAAGGATTGTGGCTGATCGGCTAAACCCCCCAAAAAGTGCAGTTTTCCTTCAAGTAGCACTAGTTTAAAGGATTGAAGATATCATATCGGTTCTAACTAACTCAGACTTTTCTTACAATACTCATCCATATCAAGCAACATACAAAGGTGTCATTTTTTATGTATGTACAGTTAAAACTGTGTATGTACTAAACAAGAATCTCTTTTTACAATTTGCCTCTCACTACAATGAATGGAATCAGGTAATCAGGGCTTTGGTACAACAAAATGAATTTCTTTATTAACTTGTATTGCAAAGCGTAAACTTGAGAAATTCCTACTAAGAGGGTTTGAGCTTTTACAGCCCCCAATTTGTGTTAATTGCTCATTTTCCTCTTTGTTTACCCCTTCTCTATTTTATCAGGCTTTTACCTCTGGCGTTTCTGGGAGGTCACAGGGTAAAACGGACCTCACAGGGACGAAGGGGAGGTGGGATAAGGATTCCTTTGTGATATCGGCCGCAGGGATCAAAGGTCAGCTAAACCCCTACAGGTCACAATCTGCAACCCCTGTCTTAAGACACATATCGCCCTTCCCCACAGCATCCCTGCAAGAACAAAACCTGGCAGCAGGGTCCTTTTCTTTATCGCCTGACCATTTGAGGTAGGCAGCTACTGGGTCAACTAAATCAGGCCCCCAGAGAGGGAACAGCTGGGGAGGAATCCTGAAAGAATCGGGGGAGGAAGAGAGTTAGGAAGGAGGCAGGGTGAAAGATAAAGCCACCTCCTTTCTCTTATTGTCCCTGTGAATTCCTATAAAATGCGAATTCTTGTTCTATTCATTTACTTTTTTCTCCATTGTTCTTTTTCCTTTTCTTCTCTTAGCTAAAGTGAGGCACTGAGAAAGAAATCAGTTTCTCGTTTTCATACTTCTCATCCTCCACTTTCTGTCCTTGGCGTCCTGGTCTTACAATCTCTCTCTCCTTCTCCATATCTACACCTTCTCTCTCTCTCTCTCTGTCTTTCTCTCAACATTCACAGAAGGACACAGCTTGGAACACAAAGAGGGTGGAACTGACCAATCAAACCGCAGAGCCAAAGAGCTCTGGCCAACCAGGAGGTCACAAGTCCGGGGTCAGAGGTCAGAGCAGATAATGGGTGTGGAGTGGGCAGAAATTTCCTACCTCAGGGGACTGGAGCGTGCGTGGTGTGTGTGTGTTTACATATAATCTGGCGTCAGCATTTACTCCCATGGTGACCTGGGACAAAATGGACAAACACACACCAAACACCGCAAGGTACTGCCAGCTGGTAGGCGGTGCTCTTTATGACTCAGCTGCACAGATCCTGGTGCTCTTCACTGCATAAATTATTTAATTTAATGATTTGATCCTCACTGGTCAAAGAGAGTGAGTGCTGCCGTGCGGGACTTTAAATTTTAACTCTGCCACATGTGGCCCTGCGTATGCATTTAACTGAGCAGATGCGTGTTGTGATATCTTGGAATTTATGGAAACGCTCAGAGTGACATAACATATCCATTAGGGTACAAAGTGTGAGCCAGTCACTAAAAGGTCAAGTTCTGTTTAGGAGATAGCACATGCCAACATGTCACATGACCTGGAGCAGCTAGTGTTTCATGTTTCGGGAGTCTTTACTAAGGTCTGAAGGTCTATCCCTGTTGGACTGTGGCTTTTAAAAACTATTTTTCATGAAAACAATTTCCCTTACGTGACATTTTTAAATTGCTAGTTTTATCCAAGCAACAGTCTAAAACTCAAAGCATGTTGACTTTGCAACAATACAGCATTGAGACAATCAAAAATATACAGGCTATTTCCAGCCAAACTGGGGGCATGGCTCAAGTAAAGCTTAAGTTAGTCATTGTTTGGTCCACAATTTCTGCCTGAACTGAAACATTAACACAACTTGGAAGAAGGGACATGAAGCTTTGCACAGACAGACAAACCTAAACCTCAGACAGTCTGAAGAACCTCACCAACAGACCTCAAACTCCAAGATGGCTGCTTTGTGCATCAGCTGTTGTAAAAGCTGAAGTAACACAGTTTTATTTAATCTTCAGTTTTATTATGTCTCATTTAATCAGTAATGCACACAACAAGGTCCTTTTGAGCACATTTTGCTATGGTGTTTCTATGCACAAAAGGCAGTGTTATGCATCATTACAAACTAGCATTGCTAACAATGGCTAACCTAGCTAGAGCAAACCCCATCTGATTTTCTAACTGCACATGTTAACACACTTAGAGCTGCATCTGGTAAATTTTGCTAACGAGCTAGCAAGCTAGCATTAGCTGTAGCATGAGACTTGTTGGAAAGCAACTCCGCTGCAGCCTCCCCTCCCTGTTTTTGCTTCAGCTCGTGTTTTTTTTGGCCCAGATATCTCGCAAAACTCTCAGACCACGTCACTTACTAACAGCTGTCTATGGGTATTATAACAACACAAAAAGATACTGATATTTACTCCAAAGATACCTACTGCAGCTTTAACTAAGATGGTGAACATCATAAACATTTCCTGCTAAGCATTAGCATGTTAGCATTTTCACTGTGAGCATGTTAGCAAGCCTGTCTTCATATTCAGGTCAAAAGACTTTGGTGCCTCATCACACCCTCACAGAGCCACTAATGTGGCTTTAGCTTCTCAATCTAGTTGCTTGATAGATGATTGAATGAAATTATTTGCTTATAAAAATTGTTGGCAACAACTTTCTGAGAATTGACTGTTTAATTAATTGTTTCAGCACAATCTAAAACCATCCTAAAGACTGTTTTAGGCAGCTCTCAATCTGTTAGTTAAACCTCTCATTCTTTTGTCACTTGTGCATGTTACACTGTATGGAATCTACGGGAGGTTTAGGAAGCTCCCACCCAATCTATAATTATGTAAGGAAGGAGAAGCAGTGTGTGTGTGCGTGTGTGTCCGTGTGCGAGTGAGAGTAAGAGGCGGGGGGAGTGAGTGAGAGAGTGACTGAATAGAGGGAGGGCATACTGTTCCACTTCTTTTAAAGGGGAGGGGAGTTGTCCTTTCTGTGAAATCCTTTAAATACCTCATCTCCCCTCCCCCATCCTCCTCACCACTCCTCCTCCCCTTTGACCTTCATCCCTGCCCCCGTCAGACCTCACCCCATGCGACTCAACCCCTCTCAGGGCCAGCTGGACACCTCTAACCTCAGGCTTCCCAGCAGCACAGGACTGGTCACCCTCAAACGTACTCAAGCTGATCATCCCTGATGGTCTGCCTCTCTGTGCTGAGGGCTGACGGAGGCCACAGCTGCTCTCCTCAGCTTCTACTCCACCTCTTTCAGAGATGGATGAGCTGGATTCATATGGTTTGACCTTCGTCAGGATTGTCTTTTTATCGGACCTTGGTTGTCGTGCAAAAGTGCCACTGTTCTTTTGTGTTTTTTAGCTAAGACTTAAATCAGTTTGACCTGTTTGAGTTTTGGGAAGTGATTCTGAACCATTTTGAAAAATTACAATAACATAATATTATGATTTTATTATAACACTGGGCCATGTTCCCTTCAATAGCTTATTTCACTTTGTATTAACTCAAAATACAAGAAAAAGAGTTAATGTTTGCCTTAATACTGCCTCTTTGATTCAGTATAGTATTTCAGGGGTTAAACCAGCAAGCAAAAAAAAAAAAGATGAATGACTTTGGAATATGTTTTCTTATAATCCCTGATAGTATGTCTGTTCAGGTTCCTGTCTCACCTGCACAGCCTGTCGTCCCTGCTGTGCATCTGCCAGGAGCTGGATAGTGATGGCCCTGCAGTCCTGAACGGCGTCTTGTAGATAGACGAAGGTGTGGCCCATATGTCGGCCCACGCTGCACTCCCTGCAGATAGGCACCGAGCAGGTTTCACAGAAAAACAGAAATACCTGGGGAAAAAGAGACATAGACTGTCAAATAAGTATTATGTTTAAAACCAGACAAACTACACTACTACTGCTGTCATTGCTGTACAACAAACAAAAAAATGGGGGTAGCCCGAAAAACCTATTTGCCTTTATTTATGACTAATCAAAGCTATATTCAGAGGGTGACAGACTTAATTTGAAAAGCCGGTCGCATCTACAGCTGACTTTTCATTTAGATTTATTTTATTACCCCTCAGACTGACATTCCAGAAACTCAAAAGAATAGAGGTTGTACAATAAAAATTTTGTGTATGCAAAATTAAATGACATAATGCTGTTCTTTTTTTGTTTTTTAAGAATAATTACTAACCAAAGTTAAAGGCCTTAATTAAACCACATAAATGGATCATTGTTTAGGGTTTAAGAAATGCTATTTTCTTCTGACCTGTTCCAATGAATTCATGTGTTTTACTTTAGTGAGCCACTGATGACTGACATGAATGAAGACTGGCAGGATAAATGCATTAGGCCCCTTTTAGATGAGAGCAGCCCTTCTGAAAACATAAAAGTCTTTCCTTTGCATTGTAAAAAAAATTCACATCTACATGAACAACTGAAAGCGCTGTAGTACGCATGCCAAGCCTGTAATGGGCGATGTAAGTTTGTAATGACATGCCATAGGAGCTGCCAAAGCTGCTCAGTGCTCAGCCCTAACCAGAGCCGCAAATGAAGAAATTCAGCTGTAGTTTGACTTCTAAAATTATGTTACGAATACTCAAATTTGCCTCAATAGACTGTCTTCATATTAGACTGTTTAGTCGGAGTTTTGCAGTGGTAATTGCAGAATGCATTGACTTGCGCTAGCATTAGCATTAGCTTGGTCACAGCTTTCACAGGCTTTCTGTTTTGCCAGTTTACACAGTCGGTAAAAGGTTGCCTTTTTTTAAAGAAACTGAAGCATGAAATTCTGTTTTAAAAGTTTGCAGTTTCTGAGGTTTAGAAAACAAACTGCCTCTCGGTCGCAAAGTTCAATTTCACTCTTTTCCTCTGTCTCACTCTCTTTCTCTCTCACCCCCACAGAAAGCTAATTAATGAGAAAAGACCATGAATGATAAACAAGTCATCCATATGCAAATGTGACCAGGGAGGCTCATGTAGGCCATGACACCCCAGAGAGCTTCTCTCTTCCAAAAGAGAGTCAGAGGAAGCGCAAAAGGACTAAAGGGCACCTGAACTAAATCAATACTCATTGTGGACAACCTTTAAACATTTGAGGAGGAGGTCATAAAAGGACGTTACTCCAGTTTCACATTTTTCCATCCATTTCTTACCGTGACCAATTTCACTACAGCAACAGTCTCAATAAATATGAAATACACATTTTCTTTGCTAAATTTGTCAGATAAAAGGTAAACCTGTGAGGCCAAATGACATTTATCTCTATTACTTTCACAGAAACCTTTGGTAGCACCAGTTGTGGTTGGCTGAAAAGTGACCATGTCCCTCAGGAGGAGAAGGAAAAATGTCATTTAATCTTTCCAGCCAAAACTTAAGCTTTGCTTTAAACCCCTTGTCTGAATGCTGATTGTTTGTAATAGAGGTTAATTAAATATGCACAAGCCATCATATCCCAAAGAGACACCAGATCAATGGCCTTCAATAGCAGCGGACCTGAGTGGATGGGGAAGGGGCCTGCAATCAATCCATCAATAATGGATGTTCCCTCGGGGAGCGGTATAATCTAATGAGACACACACACGCACCTCCCCCTTTATTTGACTTCCTCCTCTTTCCTGCCTTCTTCTTAAGCTTCTCTTGGATCCTTTTATTCGGGTCCTTTTCTTGCTGTCTCTCTTTTTGCTGAGCCCTGTGCTCTACTGAAGTCCCTGCACCGCTCTGTCACTCACTGCCTCCTCTTCTGTCGCCTTCTGTCCTATCCTACCCCCATAGACATCTCCTAAATTCCAAGGGGACGGGACACACAAAAGCAAGGAATGCAGCTGGGCTGAAGTGGAGGAGGAAGGTGGAAAAGAGGATGACGGACACAGGGCTGAGGCAGTCAGGGGTGAGGGACTGGCAAATTGATGGTGTGAAAATAGGATGGATTTGGTGCGCGATTGAGCCATTCTACAGGCCTGAGATTAGCCGCGCTCGCGTCCTCAAATGAAGCTGTTCCAATACTGACAATTGTACTTGATTCAATGAACTATACATTTTTCCGGCATTAGGAAGGCCAATCCCACCACGAAAAACGCTGATATCTTCACTTGTTTTTTGTGATGTTTACAGGTTTAACAACTTTGGTTTAGGAGAGGACACTGATCAAGTCACTCCCAAGTTCTCAAACAATGGAATGAGCTATCTTATTCAAATTAATGTGTCCTCTGTTGGCAGCTCTACAGACGGGTCTGTTACTGACCCTACTGGCAACTTTTTTGGGGGAAAAATCCTCAACATCTACGCTGATCTGTTCCTTATTTTTTATTTTACTTGCTTTTTAAAGTTTCCCTGGTATTAACATCACATTACTAATATTTATGGTTATTGCAAAGTATTGCAAAATGAAGAATGATTGTTGTATTAGTTTGTTATTGTCTACAGGAGATAAACTGTATGGTAATCTCTGCAACAAACTACGGCCATTTTCACATTCAAACTCTGCAAATTTCCAGAGAATCAAAGAGATACACAGAGATTCGGCACTACTGCCACAATGAAGACCGTTCTCTACATGATACACGGTATAATTTTACATGGCATGCGGGTGTCTAGGAAGAAAAAAGGTGTAATGTGTAACACAGCAGTGTTGGTGTCTAGTGTGACATTTTACATAAGCAGGCAGCATTTTCTAAACAGTAACAATGGCAAAACGTGGCCGTAAGAGTAGGGTTGGGTATCACTGGTCGCTAAATCATACTTTTGAAATGGTGCAAGTGCCTAAACAGTGCCAGAATTTTTTTTAATTGCAAAGGCAAATTTGTATTTTAGGAGTAAACACACTGCTCAATTCAAAGTTTAAAAACTATTAAGAAATTGACATAATAAACAAAATCTTACCAAACGTCAATACATCTAAATAAATCTTCCACAAACTACTCTACCCTCTAATTAAATCTTCTGCAAACTCAAGCTTCAGCCTTAACTTCAGCAGTTCTTTTTCAAAATACAGCACCTCTCCTTGGCTCTGACATTTAATAAGTGGTACCAAAACAAAGCACTGAAATCTATTTTGCTTGGGTCCGGTAGGTATTAGACGTGTTTGTATCAGTGTCATATTGCTGGTGAGTTTTGGTAACCATCCCTCCACATGAGTTCTTGCCATCTATCTGAATCCATTGGTACTATCTGCAGTCCTAACTACACATAAAATTTTGATGATGCACCCAACTCTATAAAATTACATCATAACCATAAACATGCCTGTATGACATACCAAACATTAAAAATAACTGACCCATGATGAGATTTTATATGAACCATTCCTTAGTCAATATCTCATGGCTGTATTATCTCATATACAATCATCATCTGTGCATGTTGAAGCATGGCTGTATGAAAAACAACAGGAGAACAGACATGGAGTCTTATTTCAGAGAACTAGATCCTATGACAAATACTTGGAAGACGCTTTAGATATCTCTGATCTATCTGCAGCATACGTGTCATCAACAGTTCAACACTCCTTGAGGTGAAACACACTCATCCACACAAGATTGTAGATTACATAACACGCTAGCCTCTTGGAACGCCAGTCAATACTATTGACTCACGCAGGATACTGGCTCTTCCCAGAGGTCTTCAAGGAAGGATCCTGTTCCCTCCCTGTTTGCCTCCGTCTATATCTGCCTATCTCTCAAAACCCATCATTCAACAAGCTCTAAGTAATTTGCCACAAATATTTATTTTATTTAACCTCTGACTGACAAAAGGCCATTACTTAAAACAAACTCCTTCCGAGCCAGAGGTACGTACAGGCCAGGCATTTCACAGTATTACCATACGCTCCACATGCTGGATACCCTCACGCAAGCAAGAGCACACCAGAAACCTCCAGCACGCACGTGACGCTAAGAGTGGAAAACAACTTAAAAAGATGTGAAATAGGCGTGGTGTCACGCTACCTAAGTTGTAAATTCCACAGAGAACACCCTGGAGGGAAGGTCTTCAGGCAGAGGTGACTCACCTACAGATATTAGGCTATTTGTTACACACCCACATGTAGCCTGCTTTAACAAAATATACAAACAGGAGCATGTTTACATGTGTGCAAAGTGCGCAGTGAAGCACACGCACAGGCACAGAATGAAATGCTCTCAGTGGAGAACTGTTGGCGAAGGGCTGAAACAAACACGCCATCACCAGCTCTATAAAAGCTCCGAGCAGGAGGGCTCAGCTACGCTGGGGGAAGTGAGTTATTGTATTTCATTAGTGCACCGGATGTTTCTCATTCACTCTCTCTGCCCATTACACGGCTCCATTATGAGTTTACACTTACACACACCCACATATGTTTGGTCTGTCGTCTTTTCATAAAGAGATACCTCCAAAAGAATTTAGGGCGTTTTTTGTTAGCTTCTTGTTTAGCTTTTTTAGCTTCTGAAACAATTTTCAGATTAATCGATCAACAACATGTCGATAAGTTGAATATTTTTTAGTTTTTGAGTGCTGGTCCATTTGAGGACATTAACTTGGGAAATTATGGGGGTCGTTTATGCCATTTTCTGACATTAAACAGACAAAACATCTAACCCTTACATTCCAAAAATAACTGATAAATTAAGGGAAAGTAATTATCTGTTGCAGGCATGCATTCAAATGTAAAGTAATGCAGCTAATACTGCAAACCAAGCACTGAAATTAGAAGTCAACAGACTAGTAATTCCATTCATTTTAGTGATCTATCTGCTAAATACTACAGTAGAACAGTTAACAAACTGTGTGAAGTGCACAATCATTTCATGGGCAAGTATAAACTACTGCAAACTAATAAATTAATTGATCTGAAAGTAGAAGAGACACACAAGCCCCCTAAAAACAGATTTTTTTTAGTGAGTTCTAATAGTTTCGTGATGTGTTCACATTTAAACTGTTAGGTACATCTTTAAAGTATATGACAAACAAGAGCAAAATATTGAAATCATGAGGGGAACAACATTAGAATAAATAATGCATGGTGGTTGTGGGCCTGGCCTTGTGCTCATAGTAGGCAGCCTGCAGTACGGTCAGCCTCCTCTCCTCTCCTCCCTCCCTCCCTCCCCTGGAAGGTACTGGGAACTGGGGGAGAGGGCACGAGCTCAACCAGCCAGTAAAATCACTCCGTGCAGCACGCACTGCCTGCGTGTGCAGCCGAGTTGGGGGAGGGGACAAGGGCCATGTAATGTCACACTGCGGTGCCAGAAAAACCAGGACTACTCTGAGAAATGTGAAAGCACGTTCTCTCGAAGAACTCGACCACTTGAACCGACAGTGAGATGCTCAGACATCTGCAATGGTCTTGTCCAAATGCCATTTCTCGACAGTTTTCTGATTACTCTACATGTTGTCTGTCACATTCTGAGTTCATGGCTTGCATGACTTCAAACTCAATCCACAACTGTTTATGAAAGGACTTTTTGCTTTCAAAAACTTACTTTGAAATTGCACAAGACAACGTGAAAAAGTGAGAATGCATTTCCTGCCATTCATCTGCTAAGCTCTTAAAGCCCACTTCAACAGTTTTATCAGGGAAGCACTTCCTGACAAAGCAAACAAAGCGTTTTATTATCTACACGATCAAATAATAGCAGTCGAACACATTATAGTTACTTGGACATTAATTATAATTTCATATGAACAAGAAACTGTGTTAGTGACCCATTCTGAAGTAAGCAGGAAAGACCTGAGTATATTTTTAGAGATGAGATCAGACTCTGTGTTTCCTCTGGGATTATATTTTTCCAGCAGGAGTGTGCAGGAGCTCAGCTTAGTAGGACTTAACCTGTCCAGAAACGGTTAAGAAAATGACATTAACCCAGAGAAAAACAATCTATTTCAGCTGTAATCACTGAATAAAGTGTTTGGTTTTTTTTAATCCGTTAATTTTGACAGGAAACTGTCTTTTCAACGTACAAAACTTTACCTTCAGGCAAACATGTTTAGACAACTTGCTTTAATTCTAAAAACAAATAGACCTTTTCTTAAATGTGTTTTTTTTTTTGACTGTCGTGTTAATTGTGCGGATGTTAGACTGTTTCTCATAATCCCTGTCAGTGCCTCAGGCCTATGTGGTCTTTGTTTAACTGCCTGTCAACAGATAGAAACAAGAAAGGTCGGAAAGGTATGGACACAAACACACACATACACGGAGTGAAGGGGCATTCCTAGAGGCTGACGTCAGATGTCAGTGTGTTTAGCAGCTTGATCCAAACATTTAAGAAAGGCGGTTCTTCTTGAGAAATAGACAAATTCTGCCTTCAAGAGCATCTGCATGCATTTAACAACACCCTGTTTCACGTCATGGAAGGTTTTAACTACTGTTCAACATTTAAAAAGACTTTTAAACTCAGCTGAGTGTTCTTGAAGGTAGTAAATATTCTGATTTTAACGCAGTTTTGTTACTAAGGTTAAACATTGCCTGAAAAAAAAAAAAAAAAACTGTCTAAACATTTCTCAGCCATGCTCCCACTGCAGGGAGCAGCCACTCGACTTTCCTCGATTTAGCACCTGGAACTTTCTTTGGTATCACCTTGGTCAAAGTTCCCACCAAGCTAGGTAAGAGATAATCATTCAATCAATCAATCGTCGTTTACGCGACACTACGCAACAGAGTCGCCTCTAGTCAACGTTCTGATAGAAGCTCTCGTGTTGCTGCAGGCTGTGCAGTTTGGATGAAACTATTTTCAAAAGGATATAAACGCAAAATTAGTGTTCAGAAAAATCTATATTTCACATGAAGTTTCAAATGTTTGCTCTCTTATGCTGCAGAAATAATTTTTAATAAATATTTGGAAACATAATAATGACAGCAGCATTTCCAAAGCAGGAAATAGTTTTCTTCATTTGAGGACAATGTATGTTAGAAGGGTTTAAACCTGCTTTGAAGCCTCAACAGGTCATCGGGTCAACAGGGCAGAGACACAAATCATGTTGACATTTCAAGCATCCTTTAGTTTAAGAATAGAAGTCATGACTTAAGGTAAGACTGGCATTTTTTTCTTCCTCCGCCAGGAAAATCTTGATCATATTGTGGAGCTTTTCTTGCATAAAGAATTTTAAACAAACCATCTTTCCTTTTGAAATTATATGTGAGGATTGAATCTGTTTTAGCCGGAGTTCAGAACGAGAAATAGAAAAGTTTAGCAAAGTTACTTCACTTATAAAAGAGCAATTAGACGGCAGCCGTCCTAAGCAAGTCTGGTATGTCTAGGCTGGATAATCTGTGGAATACCCAATCCCAACATTCCCAGCAATCCCAGGAATACCATCTGCCAGACAAAGCTCCTTTTATGGAGCTCACAGTCACTCATCTTCAAGCACCCTGCATATCTTGTTCACATATAGATTTACCCTTTCCTCTCTATCATTACAACCATCACTCTTTTCTCTTCTCCTCATTGCTGTTTTCCTTGCTCCTCCTCTGCGGCCCCGCCCTCTCGTGGCAACCCCTGTTGGCTTGTTGCCACCAACACCATGCGCACAAGGACATGCCTGCTGATGTTTTGAAACTCTGCCAGATACAACATGGGGGGCGGTGGCTGTAAGCCGGCAACCTGATTGGATGGCCCCACAGCGGAGAAGGAAAACAAACCACAGTCAGCTGGCCTCCTTACCCAACGAGCATGTGACTGACTGTCGTGTGCTTAATACTTGAGCAGTTTAAAAAAAAAAAAAAAAAAAAAAAAACAAGGAAGAGAGAGTTAAGGGACTGAAAGGGTGGAAGAGATGGCCGAAGATAAAAACCAAGGGGGGAAAAAAAGGGAGTTCAAAAACAATAAGAAACCGAGGAGCAGAATGAGAGAGAAACGTGAGAGGGAGTCACATTTTTGAGCAAACAAGACAGGAAGCAGAGACGCTGTGTGAATGAAATGTGCAGCCACTGACGCGTAACAAATGTGCATATCTGTGTACAGTCACAAAGCCGCTATTCTTAGTTACCGCGGCATTCGAGAGCATAATAAACAACCTACATGCTCAATGATCCATGACAACAAGACTGCTCTTTTCCCCCACCTCTACCACCACATCAAGCGCTCGTTGTTGGATTTATCAAAAAAAAACCCATAACCACATCATCACAGGTTTGTCCAAAAACAGTACAGTAAAACGCTACATTTGCAAGAGTGATAACAGCCTTCTTTGCTTGCACCCCGCCCTGTCCCAAAGCCCTCATACATGTATCGCCTGTTTGTCACACACATACATTCGTGTTCATGGCTGGCATACCAAGTCGGCAGCCTAACAGGAATGTCCATTACAGGAAATGGCCTGGTTACACAAGTAAACTGAAACATCAACAGGGGCTAATGTAACGTCCCATGCAGCTTTACCCATAATATAAGAAATATCATGCCACAAATTCTAAATACACCTTTGCTCCATTGCCAAAGAACAATTATTGTATAATAGAGCTGCAACAGTCAATCAATCAATCGATGAAGCCTTTGATGGAAAATTAAGTGCCAACTACTTTGATAACTGACTAATTGTTTCAGTCATTTAAAAGTAAACAAAACTGCTGGTTTAGTATCTGAAATGTGAGGATTTGCTGCTTTTTGTGTCATTTATGAAAATAAAT
>JAQFJA010000008.1:18178508-18197586 GCA_029874485.1 Naso brachycentron
GCCAGTTCAAACACACACCTCCCAGATGAACCTATAGAGAAGCCCAGCACACTGTGACACACTAGTGGTCTGAGATTTCTTTTAAAAAATGATGAGAACGGAGCATTCAGAGCCATTAGAAACAGTCCACAGGGGTTACTGCTACACCCTTACCTCATTATTTCATACTTTGGCATCATTTAAAATGGCAATCCAACTTTGTAACATCATTTATAGGCTGACAGAGACAGAAAAGCATAATATGTTCCCTTTAACCTGGGTAGAGAACACCAAAATTATTAGATCATTATTTACTGATTTATTTATTTTACAGGAGGTTCTTATGAATCCATGCCTGCAGTTAACACATACAGTCTTGGATGCACAGTGTGGATAAAACAGGATGGCCCATTGTTCCACCCACCCATTATTCTGACCATGCATCTTTGGACAAATTCCCACTGGTCCGACAAAACACTCACCAGTGTCAACAATGTCTCTGATTCAGTTTAAGGACTTCCATTTTCAACATAGAAGTATAAAGAATAGCGAACAATGGAAAATAAATGGACTGTAGCTGCTGAAGTAGCTGATGTGCAGTGAAGATGCCTGAAAAACCACCTTGGCTTCACCAGTCCATAATTTAGTCCCCCATGGGTCTGATATCACAGACTCAGCGATCTGATGTCTGCCTGCTCTTTGTGCCTTTCCTCCAGGGTTCTGTGCTCAGGGCTTACATAACTGGAAGGCAAAAGGGGCACTATATACAGGAAACCAGCTGAAAGCAGTCATGTCAAGTGGAAAAGGCAGCAGATAAAAACTCCAGTATGCAGAATACTCTAATGTAGTGAAACTAATGTAAAAGAGGGACTGCAGGGCTCATGTCAAATAAAAATCCTTATAGTTACAACTGATTGCACAGGCTGTAACTGCAATTAATCCAATATATCTGCTAATATGCCTGTACATGAAATATGTGGTAATTCATCCATATTACATGTGAGATATGTTGAGTCTTTTGCCACCTCTCTACAGCTCGGGTGTTCATGGCATCTGACTTCCAAAGTTATGTCACATGAGCTTAGCAGCCTGATGTTTAAGATGTTTAAAAAAAACCTTAATGTACTCCTAGAAAGAGGTCGGCGGAAATGACTCATGCAATGTGAAGTGACTGAAAGAGTATCGAAGCCTGTGGGAAATCAGTGAGTGGGAAAACAGCATTAATGTTTTCAAGTGTTAATTTCCTCCACAATCATTTGAGGACAGGTTTTGTGCTGTGAGAAATTACTTATACCTGTGAAATAAATAAAAAAATACATGTGCCCTCCAGTGCCCTGTTGCTCTGAGTGTTTAATTTCTTTCTCTCCCCTCTCATTCCCCTCCAGTCTGATGAAAAAGTTTGTGTATGAGGAAATCAGCTATTCTTCGTCTGAACAATTCTTTCCCTCTCGCTACAAGTGGAAAGTGGAAAGTCAGCCAGATGAAGATCCATGTCTTCTCCACGCTGCTTTTCATCCTGTTCGGTTGCCTCATCTTCGTAGCCGTCATCTTTAAGCACACTGAGGGCTGGAGTGCACTGGAGTCCATCCACTTTGTTGTCATCACCCTCACAACGATCGGCTTTGGAGACTTTGTCGCTGGTGAAAAAGGTCACTTGATTTTCTTTCTGATTTATAGACTGTCTTTTACTTTCGTGCCCGCTTTAGAATCAGTGTACTATTCATCAGCCAGTCAGATGAGCACCGCAGGGACAGGCCTCCCATTGGCCTGCTGTTACATTTTGTGCTTCACATTAAGATACATGTGTTCTGACTGCATCTGAATCCCTGCCTTATGTTTAATGCTCCCATCTGTCAAACTGTTACTGTATCTATACATATACTATCACAAATCATTAGAGCACATTAAAACTGACATGTTTTCAAGCAATGACAAAGATGTCAGACAACTTATACTTGAGTGAAAACTATTAATTAGGGTCCGGGCTGCTAAGCAGCCAAGGACCCTATTGTAATTCTTTCTTTCTTTCTTCTTCTTCTTCTTCTTCTTCTTCTTCCGAGGAAATCTCACCAAACTTTACAGAAATGTCTGAACCCATGCCACATTTACTCAACTCCACGGACATGTGCCCCCCACTGCTGGGCGGGGGGCTCAAAAAACACAGATCTAGCTTCCAGCCAATTAGCTCAGTTTGTTAGAAGCTGGTTCCTAGTGCCAATGGTTGTAGGTTCAAGACCCAACAAGGGGGATGTGTATGATACATCTGAAGTGTCTTTGAGGAACAAATGTATAAAAACTTAGAGTCATGGTAGATGATGTTTGACGAATACATATCAGAATCAACGCAAGAATGTATTTTAAACAGTCATTTACTTATGAAGCAAATCATTCATTCTTAAAAATAAATCATGGAGGTGGTGTTTAGCGCAGTTGTATAGAGCAGCCGCTCCATGAACGAAAATGCAGCCCTCAATGCAGGCGGCTGCAGATTGAATCCTGTGTTGGAAGGCCCATTCCTTTGTGTCATCCCCCTCTCTGTCTCTCCATTTCCTGACTCTCGCGACGCTCACTTTACATTAAAGGCAAAAAAGCCCCAAAAATATATATATGTATTTTAAAAATGACCAACATCTCAATGCTGTCTAGATGCAATATATTTTCAGAACAACTGCAGTCACTTGAGTGGTATTTTTAAATCAGATTTACTCTTGTGAAGCAAAGCACTTATTGTTAAAAACAAATCACCAACATTTCCATGCTGTCTAGATGTAATTTATGTATTATCAGATTTTTGCTTAGATAATAGAATTTGAGAATTTGTGACATTTTGACCATTTTTGAAATCTGCCTTGAAAACTGCAGCCTGGTCAGTGACTCCCTGAGTCTATTTAAGAGGCCACACACTAGATCTCACTTCCAGACAATTAGCTCAGTGAGTTAAGAGCTGTTTCTTGGTGTCAATGAGTCCAGGTTCAAGACCAAACAAGGGTGGTGAGTATAACACATAAAAACTAGAAGAAGAGTCTTCAGTGAACACATGTAGAAAATTTGTGGTAGATGATGTTTGACCTAGAATTTTACCTTAAAAACTGAATCTTTGACTGAATATCGAATTGTCCTCTTGTGAACATTACAGTCAATGCAAGAATGGTATTTTTAGGGTCTGGGCTGCTAAGCTGCCAAGTACCATGTTGTATTCATAGGAATTCTGTCTTTATGTCCTTCTTCTTCTTCTTCTTCTTCTGCTTGTTGCTCAGAATTGCCTAAAAATGCCCGAACCAACCCATCGCTACGCAGGACAGAGATCAAAACAAATTGCTCTACAGGGACATTTAAGTATATCTTATCTTATCTAACAATTAAGAAAGATAATAAAAGAGTTATGAAATATATTGTAATAAAATTGCTGACTGACTGACTTAATCTTACTTTTAAGGTCTGCGATACATATGAGCAGGATCTGTGAAAAGGAAGTCATAAACCTCACAAAATAAATTATCAAAGGAAGTAAAAGGGCACTTTAAAGAACATGTTAAAAAAAACAACTTAACGACTGCCCCACCCATCCTCTATTAGAAGTCAAAAGTAGTGTGGTTATCCTTTAAATAGCAAGATCAGGCATGAAAAAAATTAAGGTGCAGCAATTTAATTTGTATTTAACAAAAAGTCACGCAGCCTCACCTTCCCAAAAAACAAAAACACCCTGTTGGAAGTAACCAAACTCGCTGAGTGACATTGCTTAAAAACAAAACCAACAAAACAAAGTAGCCACGCGCATCCAGGAAATATAACGCAGGTGCTGGATCAATGAATAGAACTGGAAATACAATGAAAAGAAAAAACAAATCTGCACACTGTAGCTCCCCCTATGTGCATTTATGAGCACATCCACCAGAGTGAGTGATGCTACGAGCTCAATGCTCTTCATCAGACAATAAAAACAAAACAAGACGGACATCCAACATGTGAACACGTATCTACAGTGTTCATATAACCATACACATATTTGTTGTTCATTTGCTGTTTGCTACAGCACAGTGAAACACTTTTTAATATACTGGTACTCAGCTAATTAGCACATGGAATAGCATGTTTGTACAGCTGCCTCACAGTGAGGATGGAAAACTAACAAACGGGCCGTCCTGCTGTTTTCTTCTGATATTAATCCCTGCTCACTACTTCATTGATATGCAACTGCTGAAATATTTAATTCTGAGGACAGTATTTAGGATATAAAAACAGTGAAAACAGAGGGTATGTATACTGCATATGTCTGCTGAAACAGCTGCAGTCTTTAATGAAATAAAAGTGTGAGCTGAGTTGGTCCAAAGTATCTTTATTTGCACAATATGGATTAAAATATCCAGAGGCAGCAAAACAATATGAAATCTTATTATATTAATCATATTAAAGTTTTCACACTTGTTTCAGAATATTGAAGAAAACCTTTTGATTAACATTGTCAGGTGAGGTCATTTTTTTTATTTTTTACTGTGGTGAGTTGGTCTCAGGTGCACAGATGTACCACTAGAGGGCAGCACAACCATGTTAAATTCAAATCTCCTTTGAGAAATCATCAAAATCAAAATCATTAATTCAGTTTCTGACTGTCAATCAGGGAACAGCGACTTTGAGCCATCAACAGCAAATTCTTCTGGCTACAACCTGGATTTGACTATTAGGAAATAGTTTGCAAGTTCTGATTGTGTTATTAAGTTGTGTTTTCTTTCTGTTAAGAATATTGCAAAAATAAAAATCTATATTTTGGCCTCTATGGATCTTGAACAAGTCACCCGGCAACATTTTACAATGAAGGCCACACAATTTGAGTAGGGGCTTTCACAAGAACAAGTAAGAACAAGTAAGAAACTAACTGCTAGTTAATCATCAGTCCATGAGTACACAGTTGTCAAACTGTATAAGAGTAGTTAACAATCAGTTAATGATTACTGTAATTAATTATTTTTAAAAAAGAAAAAAGTGATGAACAAATCAGGAACAATTTGACATTTGATTTTTCATCGATCAGGTCTTTCCTAAATATCCCTAATGAAGATCTATAAAGTAGATGGTGATGAATTGCTATCTATCTATCTATCTAGAGTGATGCTTCTCTTATAGGAGGAGAAAAGGGACACTTGGTAACTGATGGAAAGATATTCATGAAGTAATGATTCAGTTCTCAGTAACTACTCAGATGCACTGTTTTACTTAAAGCGGCACTAAATGGGTAAGATAATGATGAGAGGTGCACAAAAAACAGTCACCGATAACAAAAAAGTGGTCAGTTTGATCAATTCAAAGATATCCATGAACAGAATATTGCTTAATAATTTATTCATATAGTATCTCGTAGTCTGGTTTCTAATAACTCATCCCCATCTGCTTTGAATAGGAATTATTATGGACGTACTTATAAATGAGTATTTAATTACGAAGTCGTTCCTGATTCATTCTTCACTGGTTCCTTTAATCAACAAATCATTACCTGATCATTAGATATTCTTATAGATTTTGATTAACAGTTACTTATTAGCTAATTAATCAGCAGTTGGTTCCATATTTGTTTAATGCTTGTTTCTCGGTAACTAAACAAATTTTGTGGTCCTTGTAAAGTTTTATTTTCTCCCAGCTAGTTTACTGTAACTCCCTTCATGCACACCTCAGTTTATCTGCTCTAAAATGCTCCGTTAGTCCAAAATGCAGCAGCCAGACTTCTAACCAGAACCAGCCACATGTCCTTTATTTGCCGTTCTTGCTTCCCTCCATTGGTTTCCTGTAAAACTCAAAATCAGCTACCAGACCTTATGTGCACAAAGCACTCAGTGATGTTGCTCCTCCTGGCAAAATTTCCTGATCTCTTTGTTCTTTGCTCCACTTCTAAACCACTGAGATCATTTAAGCCTCTTGTCAATCCCAAGCATGACCCAAAAAACAAAAGGTTACTGTGCATTTGTTGTCTGTGTGAAATCACCATCTTTAATAATCTATTATGTCTGCTGAGCCAAGCAGCTACCAAGGGGGCACAGAGGAAGAGGATCTGCAATTACTGTGTTTTGAATGCAAATGAAAATGAGTTTCACTTTGTGTTTTATAGTCCTTTGTATCATGATTTTTGCTTAAAATCATTTAATAGGTGTCAGAACCTAAACTTGATGTGGTTAAAGTGACTACGAGGAACTTTTAGTTTTTGTTTATTATAGCGCCCCCTTTGGACAAAAGCAGTAGTGACACAAGTGCCTACTGTCCTGAAGATCTTTGCTCACGCGTGCTAAGTAGGCAGAACTCGGAATAACGGCGGCAACACGTGCATTTGTTTCGGAAGTTAGTAAAAGAGAAACTGCAGGATGGATCATGATAAGGTAATGTATTTATATGTGGCTAAGAAATAAGTTATAAGTCAGTTGTGTGGCAGTAATGTCCCCAGAGACATATTACCTCTATTTTCTGTAGGCTAACGTTACACAGCAATTTGCATTGACGATACAAGCTAAGGTGCAAAATAACAGCTGTAGACATAGAATAAAATTACATTATTGTCACTGCACAGAATGAAATTTAAAAAAAAAAAAAAAAATCATTTTGTTGGAGTTCATTGAGATTCTGATCACGGGCATTAATGGTAACTACATAAAAATAGCAGTCTTTTCACTGAGGGTCTCACTTGCTGTTACAGGAAACATATAATCATCAGAGGACTCGTAAGACTGTTTCATAAATACTTAAAAATTCCTTGTAGTCACTTTAAGTGATGCAGACAGACTCAGTTGGCTCTTTGAACACAAGGATTTTGTTTTGATAACTCAGCAAAAGCAAACAAAGAGAACATATGTTTGTTATATGTAGACTGTTAACCAGGCAGCCAGCAGTTTTTGGAAGGAATTGTATTCATTGTTTGTTATGTTTTTGGTGTCTGATAAGGAAAAGTTGTAAGAGAAAACACAACAATAAAATTTCATTCACTCACTCATTCTGCTGAATCTTTGGACTGTTGTATAAGGAACCAAAAAATCCATATATTACATTTCATGTTGTGAATGACATTATCTGGTTAATCTGTTTGCTCTAATTTTGTATTTCTGTGTTTGTAAGATGCATTTTAACTATGTGCTTTTAAAAGTTCTTTACTTGTTTACACTGTACCAGCTGTTTTGTTGTGATCCTATTTATATGTGACTTCTTCTAACACCTGCACCTCTGACAGGTGCCGACCGCTTCCTAAACACCCAGAAAAGGCAGGAGAAAGCAAATAACTCACTTTCGTCTGTCATCAAGTGTTAACTTAAGCCTACAGTGCAAGCGGAAACATACTCTCCGGCTTCATCATATATGAATTTACCCATAACAGTGATTAAAGGAACGAAAACATTTACATTTATGGAGAATGATTTGTATAAAAGTAGTTAAGAAAGAAACTCAAGAACAAATATGCTTTGTTATTGTTATTAGTACTGTCTAATATTTGCTAAATGTCGTCAAACAAAGGGATCATTGCGCAGGCCCGTCTGTACTTGTGTGTTCGTTTTGCCAATGAGGTCATTTCTGATTTAGAAGTCTTGAGAACCAAACAGAATGCCATCCTTCAGGAAACGTCTGATGAGTGATGGGAAATACGATTTATTTTCAGCTGCTACGTCACAGACGCTTTGTCTGGCTTTTCCTGTGGCCCTCTCTCCAATAACATGTTTGTTTTCAGGTCTATATTTGTGTAGCCAACTGCCACCAACGGGGGAAATCCTGTCTGACCTCTCAGCCAGTTCTGACGAAAACAATGGCACTTGGTGACGTCCAGGAGACGGAATGTTAATTTTTCCTCAAGCCTTATGTAATACATAGCTCTAATCTTTGCTTGAACAGGCAATCCTCGTGCTTTTCAGAAATATAAAGACCCAACACTGGAGCTGGTGCCTTGGTGGGACTCTCAAACAGTCTAACAGAGAAAGCACGCACACACATGTACAGTATGCACACAGATGACTGCAGAATCACTTGCGTGCACACACCAACACACGCAGATGGTTGCAGTTAGACTGTAATATTTTCACTGAAGTTGCCCTCTGTGTTTCATGTCTGGAAAATCTGAGTCATGCTTGTTTGACAAATCATCTCTGATCTAACGTGGCTTTGTTTAATCACCCTGCAATGCATCACAGCATGTTTGTAAATGAAACATGCTCAGACAATTAACACATATTGTCATCTTTACACTTACATGTGAGGGCGCAGCTGCAGTGTCATTAATTATCCAGCACCCACTCATTCTCTCACAAAACTACTTTTTCTTGAGCTCAGTTCTTTAGATCCAGAAGTGTAGAGAGAATTTAGATGAGTGGATAACAACTGCATGAAAACAAGTTGCAGACTGAAGGTTACAATGCTAAAACTCCCAACTGTGTGCACCCCAGGACTGACCCTACATGCTAACGCTACTTAGCACAATACCTGCGGTTGCTGTTTTAGCATGCTAATGTTTGAGTTGTGGTTGAGGGTACCTTTTGCAAGCCTACATGTGCGCCCAAATGACAAAACACAATAACTGATCCATGAACGTGTTGGTGAATGGCTGAAAGTTTCACTTTATACATGCTAACAAGATAAGCAGAGCTAAGTTGACTTCATTAGCGGTTGCATGATAGCCCAGCGAACAATCATTTCCTGTCAGTGTCACTTTGGTTTTCAGCATTAGAAGACTGGGAGACTAGGAGCAGTCTTGACTCTTTTCATTCTTATGGGAGAAATGAACGTGGTCACAGATTATGACCATTTCTTTCGCCCCATCGTCACCAAGAAAAAGAAAATCAACTTTGTTCGAGACCTGTCTCTGTCGCAGCAACACACCCTCTGAGAAATGGTTCTTCCCACCTTGCTTTGCAATGGGCAGAAATAGAAATTTAAATGATTTATACGTCAAACAATGAATTAGGAGCTAAAACTTGTGTCAAACAAATATCATGCGATGCAAAATCCATTTGCTTTTATCCATTTACATGTGTTAATAACACTTCCAGAAAAAGGCGAAGGATGGTAGGAGAGGTGACCCCGCCAACTTAGTAGACAGGAAGTGTGTACCATTTCACACCACTGGTGCAGCGTGTAGTGGGGTATCTTCTTTTATAGAGTGCCTAAGTCACACTCCTGTACTTCCAGGCAATGGGACCTGAATACGGAAAAAATATGAATGGTAGTCAATGGAGAGGAACAAATTATTTTTTGATACCGTTTGGCTTGCGGCCTGAATTACACATGATGATGGTTGGCAATTTAAAAGATAATTTTTCATGCAAAGAAAGATGAGTTTTGTTGTCAAACAATAAAGTAAAACAAAGTTTTTTGTGAGACCGCTTAGTGAATTAAGTCTCATCTGGGACATTATATGTCATCAACACAGACATGACCGCCATTTTTCCAGGACGAGGGGAAAAGTATTAAAACAGGTGAAAACCATTAAACATCAGGTCACGTTGAGAGACAGCTACTCAAAGGGGGAGTTAATCAGTTCTGTTTTCCGATGAGGGAAAATGTTATGACATCAGATACGCGACTGGTGTTGTGGTCTTTACATATTTTCACAAGCTAATATATCGACTGACGACAAACAGACTTTCTTCACATGAAAAAATATCATCTAAGTTGACATCCTTTGTGTAATACAGGGCAAAAGTCAAACAGGATCAAAAAATAATTTTCCTTTCCCCTTTGACTACTGGTCACATTTTTTCCCTGCTAAGGTCCCATGGGGTCCATCGGAAGGGGCGAGACTTAGGCACTCTATACTGAGTATCTTTTGGCAACTTTTAGCACAAAGAACAACAGATCTTTGTTACATTGCTGGCCTTTTGCAAACAAAGCATAAGGTAACAATAATATTTATTCAGTAGCAAGAAAGACTTTTGGCTCGTTGGTTCAGTTCATTTCTGGGTGAGCAGCGCTGCTAGCGTTAACCAAAACATCAAACATAATGTGACAATCAGGAACCACAGACTAACAGTACCTTGAAGGAGCACTTGAAATGTAATACTGGAAATGTGCATAGCATAAGACTAATACAGTAATATGTTGCTGTGATGATTATTGATTATGGCCTAAGCTGAAAACAGAACCTAACATTAGCTAACAAAGCTAATAATGGCTTCCCTAACCATTCTTAACCGCACAAAAAACTGTACTTTGGATGTCGAGAATTAATAAAAGTTCAGTCCTTCATTCATAATTCAGCAGAATGTCATATTGTTTCTGGTTTTACGTGCTCATGGATCATTAGCAGTCAGTGGAATATCCTTTTATTAACTTATTTTACTGCCTGTGTTTTACACAGACTGGCTTTTTTTGCCCATAAGGCCAAGCTCTTTAGAACGAAAATTTGTTTTCTTGTGTCATATTTTGACATCTCTCAAAAGGAACCATATAATTCAGGTTCTTGTCTTTTTTTATGATTATTATTCAAGTGAAGACCGACCCAGTGTCTTTGCTGTTTGCCTCCAATATCACCATGACCACATTTTGAGACCTTGTTTCTAATATGTTTTGAAAAATACTACAAAACTTTTGAATGTCCATTTTGAAAATGTTTTCAAGACCTACAAACCTGCTAAAGGAGGAAGCCCATGCTTCAATCCCATCCCCTCAGAAATGTACTGTATGTGTGTCATGCAGACTCAGTAGTCTGCTACTCTGTGTGTACGGTACCTTTTGTAGCTCTAATGCTAAGCTCTTCCTGGTATGTAGCCTACCAATCCCTCTGACCACACAATCAACAGCATGTTTGTTTGGGTGTAAACACTGAGAACCAGAGAGCTGTGTTTTGTGTGTGTTATGTTTGTGTGCTTGACAAAAATAGTACAAAAGTAAGTAATTTGTTGTTGGGACATGCTGAAACAGGCCAGTGCTTGGTACACACATCCGACGTGGTTAACAATAGCTTTTGTGAATGAATATTTGTGTGTGTGTGTGTGTGTGTTATTGCGTCTGTGTGCAACCACTGATCCAGACTGCTAGGCAGTCCCAGGCCAGGCAGCAGCGCAGCAGGGGGTCCAAGGGATTTCGATGAGGCCGCTTCCATCAGACCACCACTTCCCATCATGCCGTTCAGTATGGCCAATTCTGAATGGATGACTCAGCAAGCCCTTGACGGACATTTTCATGTCGCTGCTCTGCAACAAAGAAAGGAAAATAAGAAAAAGCTCCCCAGTGTGTGTGTGCGTGTGTGTGTGCGGGGTGGGGGGGGCGTCTGTGGAAGAATCCAAGCCTTCCCCACCAATCAAAGTCCAGCTGTTTTTATTGTCTGTAATGAACACTGAGTGTGTCTTGTGTGTTCCACTGTGATCGTGTCGGGTTTCCTGCACTAGTGTACTTGTAAGTGTCCCACCAAAATTTATGCCATTCTCACGCTCTTTCACTTTGGCAGCACAGAGAGGCTGATGCGTTTTTTTTTTTCTTGAACGAATTCTTTACTTTTTCCATGCATCATTACTGGTCAGCTTTTGCTTAAGAGCCAACTCCATTTTTGTCACCAGGATAAGCACAAATAAAAAGAACCACGTGAGACATGTAGGTGACTGCAGCACAAAGTGGGAGGATTTTCTCCGCTCTGGCACGTAAAACTTGACATGAAATCATTTATAAAGTGTTGCTGCTGGAAAATACAGCAAACTAACTAGTGTCAGTGCAGGTCTTATATAACAGGCCGTATACAGAGCAAATGGGCCCCAGCCCTAGTGAAGCTGTCATCTGCTGGAGTAGTAAAACAATGGGAGTGAAGGGTGAGAGATAACAGAGCACCACCCCTGCTGTGATAATAACACTGTGCAATGGCTATATTTAGGGGCTCACTTTGACAAAATTGCTTGGTGTGTGTGTGTGTGTGTGTGTGTGTGTGTGTGTGTGTGTGTGTGCGTGCATAGTGGCATCACACATGGGCTGCCCACAGCTCAGAACTTTGCACTGCCACAATGGCATTGCCAGTAAAATCACTTTCAATGCACTTATGTGATCTGTTCCTGCTTTTAATGTAACAGAGATATGTGCTGTCAAATTAAAAGCTGAATGGGTAATTTTAATTTGGGTAACATTTTACTGAACGTATGCATCTATAACGCATTATGATCATACTCATAATGAGCTATAATGCGTCTATAGTGCAGTATAATCATAGTTATAAGCAGGGTTAGGGCTAATCCTAACTGTAACCTCCTATGAAGCATTAAGAGTGTGTTCATAATGTGTTATAATGTGTCATACGTATATGTTTATAATGTCTCATAATACATTATAGAGACAGCCTTCATAGAAAGTGTTACCTTAATTTGCAGCAAGTAATTAATTTGCCTATATATACATTTAAATGCTACATAATATGATGTTAACTATGAATTCTCCTTATAGCAGTTCATGTCAAATAGAGGATAGCTACACTGATGCACTGTTTTCAAGGTATGGTTGTGTTTTCTGTCAGGCACACACACACACACACACACACACACTCACAGTTTTCAATCTGACCTTTTCATAAAGGGATATCGTGTCCTTTCCCCTACATTCTCAGGCCAAAACACAATACTCATTAAACCAGCAGTGGAGCTTGCTACCAAGACTTCACTTCCAATAAAAACAGCTCAGGCCTGGACAGCTGAATAATGACTTTTCACTAGATTTTTTACTTGGGTTTGAGGCCAGATGATGCATTTAAAGAAGGTGCAATAAGGTTTCCCTGCTTTCCTTTCGTCTCCGGTGCTCTTTAGTATTACTGTTGGCTACATTTACACAGATACTAACATGGGAGAAGACCTTGATCACACAATAGATTTTTGTCTTTTTTCTTATATCTAAAAATACTTGCTTATTTACCCACCAGGCTCCTACTGGGCAGCATTATCTGCACTCATTTGAGGTCATGTTTTTGTCCGCAGTAAGTATAATATTAACTCCTTTTAGCTCTATTTTTGGTCTCCTCCAACTCCTGAACAAAATATCTGGCTCTTCAGCTGCTAAATGCCTGACTAAAATTCCCAGCTAGTTGTTCATTGTGCATGTCAACTCTTTGGTGCCGAAAAGGTGCACAGACAGTTAAGCTTTCTTACGGAAAACTGCTGCCTGATGTAGCAGGAAGCGGTGCTATAGGAACCAAAGCAGCTAAACAAAGCTGAAATTTGCAACAAAGCACCGTGAAGCTGCGTTGTAGCATCTGTCAATAATTTCTTGTTCTTTCACTGAAGCATTTTTTATAATACAATTCTGAAATCCCAGCTATATCTGATTAATCTCCACAAAGACAGATTTTTACAAAAAAATCAAAATTGTCATCACTAAACTCAGCCATATTCTTGTACAACAGGTCCCCAAGTAATTCTCTGATAAGTTTCAAGTTGTTTTACTTCAACAATTTTAATAGTTAAATACTAAAGTCCAAAGATACTAAAGATAATATAGTCTGCATACACTAACAGACAGGCCATATCTTCTTTATGGTAACAGGACCTCAAGAAGTCCCACTCCTTAAGGGTTTACTCCTTTCCTGTGTCTAAGCACAGCATGTTTTCTGCCATTGATTGGGGCAAAGTGTTCCCTACCCTGTTTCTTTTGGCTTGCAGCCAGAGTTTTTGAAGCCATCCTGAAGAGATAAGCCAATCAGAGTGGCCACGGTAACGTCAGGGTTATCAGCGCTACTGTTTACTTAACCCTGTACACCACAGATACTCAACGCGAATGGATGTGGGTGTGTGTGTGTGTGTGTGCATGCGTGTTGGCAGCTCCGAATGGCTTTGTGAGCTGTGTATACAGTACAGTGGTTCATTGTTATTACATGAAATGAACCATCTCAGTATGGAGTTATCAAGGGATGTCCCAAGCTATTAGATACACACAAGTGACCACTTAGAGGAAAAACCAACATAAAGTGTCTTTGTAAGGTGTTCAGTCACCACATGCAGCCTGAACAGCTTCAAAGGGGCTTTGCATTGATTCCGCAAACCTCTGGATCTACAGGGGAATGAAATGAAGGTTATGATATTGTAACCCTAGTTCTATAAGCAAGAGTCCTCTGCTGGAATCTGTGAGTAGTACTCTCCTCCAGTAGCACACATGCTAGCTGACCCAAACTACCTGCCATCTGTTTACCTCCTTCATTAAGCATTGTATGAGTAGCAGGGTTCATAGGTAGAGGGGTCCATCTGTCTTTATACTACCTTAAGGAGGCTCCTCAATCTCTGGGAGTCTATGGGTACAATGGCAAGGCCTCATGAATGTCCACCCTGCTGCAGCATGTGATCAAACGAGATTGGTCATCCTTAACAACTACCGACCACTTGCTATAGCCTACCTACTTCTTTATAGCCAGGGCCATGGAAAGCAGAGAAGTTGGGGACCCAATCCCAATAAAACTCACCTAAAGGGGGGTAGAATTGTGGCCGAAATTCCCCAAAAATGTACAGCCTCATAAGCTGGGTCATCACAGAGCATCATGAACTAGTGTACACTCAAGTCACATAACAATACAATCTATCAGTCTATAATCACATTTTTAATCTAATATTTTTGTATTTTTATACATAAAAAAACAACCGTACATTTTGCTTTTCATTTGTGCAATGTGTCCGTGGCCTGCATTCAGTCGACTGTCATTTAACAACAGGCCGAAATGACATAAAGATTATTGTTAGAATTATTAAATTTGCAGACTCATTAGGGAGCAAATCCACTGAAGCTGTTTTCGCCGCTCATGCTTTATTTCATTTGTCGTCGCTCTTTCTTTTAAGTCCGGTTTGAACTGAGAAAAACAGTTGCAGGGAAAGTTGCAGCAGAGCAAACTGGTCCATCTCAGCTCGAGCTCCAGCCATCTGATGGTGTGGCTTGCAGACACTCTGTTGTTGGCAGAAGCGAGCGACAGCACAGTGAGCAGCTCGTACCGATGTCACCTGACGCTAAAAAGCGCAGCGTAAACCGCCAAATTAGAACAGAGCACGGAGAGTGTCACTGATTTTCCATATTTCAGCGAAATCCTTGTCCCGATGTCAAAGAAAATATCATGGTAAAAACAGGGCTTATTGGAGACCAGTTTAGCGGCGAATGTATCATTTTTCAACCACTATTACACTGTTTAATCAGGTTATACATCATAATGACAAAGTGAAGCCAAAAAAAGTTGTCTAGTTTCACTTTAACATTATAGGAGGGGCTCATGTTTTGGGAACACCTCTTGACTGTAACAGTCCACCTAAAGCTCTTGGTGTATCATTCTATAACTGTGTTGTGAATAGTTTTTTTTAAAAAAGGAGGAAAATTAGTAAACAGGTGGCACATGTGTTAATCAAAAACTGTTGGTTGCATGGGCTCTTCAGCTCTGCACTTGATTTTGGGAAATACTAGAGAGTAATCATCCCACTGACCAGACAGTGCATTAGTTTATGTATTGAAGAGTTTATGGAGCACAGTACTACTATAATGAACAAGCATTGTGGTCATTAAAAGCGCACTGTTGATTGTTGATTGGAGCTCCTGTCATTTGTGCCCCTACAGTGAGACTAAAACTTACTTAGGTCTCTTCCTTTTGCCATTTTAATACAAAATCAGATTCAATTGAGCCTACTCTGCATTTTTATACAAGCCACAGAGCACATTCTCACAGTAGCTTTTCCTTTTATTGGTCAACTATCTGTCCTTATCATCTACACACCTCAATGCACACCATACACTTGCACACAAACACTCACACTGTAGTTTAATTTTCCCCTCCTCCCTCTCCCTCTTCAGATTCTGGACAGATGTGTCAGGGTTTGGGTGAATGCCAGTTCCAGAGATACTGGAAGTTCAGACACAGCCCTGCTGAACAGACTCTCTGTCTTGCACAAACATGAATGCACACACACACACAGACACACACACACACACACACACACACACACACACACCTCTCCTCTCCTCCTTCCCCCCTTTTCCTGTTTGATTTTGTTCCCGCTGTTCTGAGAAAAATGAGGCTTGACTTGTAAAAGGGAATGTTCTGGACCTTGTCAGCAGGGTTTGGTACCGGTCACCCAGTCATGGTCGGCCGGGACAAACTCACAGTCTTGCATGTTACATCATGTTCTCCAGGTTTGCTCCTGTTCGACCTTTCCCTGCCACCTTAAACGGAAAGTCCCGCTGAGCTCAGACAAAGTAATAACCTGGACCCCTCTGACATGACTCTGTTGCAAAATCAAAGGAGTGACTGTTGGGCTGCAATGCAAAGTTGGAACTGGAGCTGTACCACTTTGCTGTATGACCGCCTCATGGCCTATGTGTGTGTGCCATTCCTGGTGAGATACTTTGCAAAATCCCTCACCCACCTGGCCAAGAATTTGCTCCAGAGCTTGATACACTCAGAGTGGAGAAAAAACAGCTCCTTTAAAAATACAAGAAAGTAACAGCCACTAAAAATGAGTCGACAGAGATTGCTAATGTGTCTGAAATAAGATATACACAAAGTCATATTAATGTTCCATGTCTGTTGGGGCTTAGCAGACACTGTTTTACTTATACTGTACACTCTATGCCTTTACCCCACTTGCAAACTCTTAATAGTCCTGAAGCTCTTTCAGCATAAACACAGCCGGCTCACACGTTGCATGAAGAATAACATGTACACTTATTGTTGGCACGACAGCATGTTGGATAATAGAGGCCAGATTGCAACAGAAAACAAAGCTGCAAGTTCCATCTATTACAAAACGATAAATGTCTTTGATCAAAAAGCTTTTGGCTTCTTGCTCTTACAGTTGATCTTTGTGCTGCAAGGCAACCCTTACTCCGGATTGGCTGGCGTTCAGCAGCGAGACTCTAAGTTGCTGGCTGACACATGTACAGTGCACTCACTGTCACCAAGTTTAAATGATTAACCTCTTCAATCGACCTTTCCATCTGAAGCAGTTAGAACATCGGAGGTCTGTTTAGTTTATCTCTTATTCCTCTTCTTTACGCTGCCAAAGCCGTTTGAATTTCTCTGTATTGTTTAATGGACGCTGAGCTCAGCCTTGACCTAAACAAATGTGGTTTAGATTCTGGCAGTGTTGCTATTAATATCCAGTCAGTCTTTTGGCAGCAGATAGCTGATACTTAAAGAGGGAGACAGGGCATGATGGGAGGGAACTGCCTGCTTGCCTGCCTCGTGCACAGGGGAAAGTCTTTGCATAACCTAAGAATACTGTTTTAATCTGTTTCACGTAGCTTAATATATCAGGATTTCTTGGTATGGTGTGTTTTAGCTGCATTTAGAGTAGATAAGCACTGACTGGAGTGCAGTTTTTTCACTTATATGGTATTTAAAGATTGTGTAGTCTTAAATCAACTCTGTCAAGTGTGTTTTTTTTAATCTACTATCAACAATAATTTAGTTATGGTTGTAATGCAGACGTTTGAGATATGATTGCAATCTAGATTATAATGCACAGACGTTTATTGTCTAAAAAATGTGGGCACTTCATGACAAGCTGAAAGATTTATATAGAAAAATACCTTTAGTTTATCACTCCTAAAAATCTCAACTCTTCACAGAGTGTTTGTTGCTGTATTTCTCTTTCACTCAACTAGACTCATTTGCTCGCTCATTATGAAAATCCCCGGTGCCGGGAGAGACTGGGTTTCTGAGGTGCAATGCAAACATTCCAGGTGATTTAGCCGAGGCAAAATTAAATTCCTCAAATGATTATTGCTCAAGTCTTTTTTTTTCTTCTCAAGTGCTCATAAAAGAAAAGACTTGCAGGTGCAGGAGAACATTCCTCTATCATACTATCGCTGTTGAGAGAGGAGTTGTGTTTCCTGCAGTCTCAATACTCTATTCCTGTAGCCCACGGAATCCAAGCCAGATGGAAGGGTGGCGTTCCACCACGCGGCGATCCAAACCAAACATCTGCCTGGCAACGGCCGATGCCTTTTCACTGAGACAAAACACAGGCTCGCTCTGTGTGATACTGTTACAAATGGTATATCTGTTTGATAGGGAAAAGCTGCTGCACACTGCGTCTGGCAGGTAGATGTTAAATTTTAATTATGTTAGTCTCAAAGTGGGTGACGCAGGACTGGATGTTTTAGCTTGAATAGCCTTCACTCAGTTAATCTAACCTTAACCCAGTTCTTCTCAACCTTTACCCACTGTACCCAGCCACAGACTATGAAAAGATAAGGAGCTTGTCTGGCCTCATCCTGCACGAGCAACATTGTTAAGAGACATTTTGAAGCTTGGTCATATGACTTGTTGAATGACTCTGATTACTGGGTGCCCACCTGGTAGAGTGTGTATCATGTACGATTGTAAGGCTGAGTCTATACTGTAGAGGAGCAGGTTTGATTCCAGATTTTCAGTCTTTCCTGTCTCTCTCCAGCTTTTACTATCTAAAGAAAGCTGAAATGCCAACAAATATTCTATTGAGAAGTGATTTTCAACACTTTTGTCAAGACAAAATGAAGACTTGCAGCCTGAATCTGCCTTGTTATATCACTTGGACCTTGGCTTTACGACTTGGAATGACCTAATATCCTCTTTAAGTTGTAAAAAAATGTTTAATTAGTCAGCCATCAATTGTCTTGTCAAGGGGTTCACAGTGTATCACTCTGGAAAGGCATGTTAGCCAGTGCAGAGCAGCAGACAGGCAAAGGATAATACCTTGAATTATCACATTTACATTCCGTACGATAATAAAGGACTTTGCATACTCCTCATAAATTTCATACGATTGTAACTGTGTCACAAGAATGCCCTACAAAGGCTCAAGGACAAATGGATAAGACTAAAACTATGCCAATTGATAATTAGGTCATTCATAAACCCACTAATAAACCCACAGAGAGTTATCATCCAAGTCTGCAGTTTGCCTTGCATCTAGGGAGCAGCTTTAGCATTTTAAGCTCATGGGTTATTTTTTAAGACCAGCAAATTCTGCTTTCATCAAAGGCATTTCAAGCAGCAGCAAAAAGCTGTTTTTAGCAAACAAGCTTAAGAAAACAGTAAATGCACTACCAGGTCAGCACCCAACAGCAGACACACAGATTTAGCACCTAGCTGATAAACATAGTGGAGGACGTAGCCACCAAAGAGTTGCCTTTGGAGTTTAAGAAGGTAAATTTTAAGTTTTAC
>JAQFJA010000008.1:18213991-18226635 GCA_029874485.1 Naso brachycentron
GATAGGAAAAAAAGCATTTAGTCAGAAGCTCGAAAAACCTTACCTTGATATAATCAGCTGGCTAATGGAAATACACTGACTACTTGATATATTGACCCTGCTCAATTTACGACAAAAGCTTAGAAAATGCCCTTTCAAGACAAAAGTAAAAATGTTTTCTGACAGCAACAAACTTGATAAAAACAACAGGTTCAATTGTAAAGAAATTCATTTTAAGATGCTGACAGGATTGCTTGACTGATGCTGTGTTGAAACTTAAAACACACGACTCAGGGACTGATTCATAACCCAACAAGTTCAAGAAGAAAGCCTCCCTTCATGTACTGTACCACTTGTACCCTTAAGACCAGCGGTATCAAGAATGTTGTTTCTAATGATTGGCTCATTTTGCAGCAGTCCACATCTGGAAAATGCCTACACTGGGAAACCAATGCCTACTTTTAAGTTTTAAGAAAGTGAGTTATGTCCTTCACATTTGTCACTTGAAACCCAGTGAGGCAGCATTAGTGTGCTCTCTTCAGACTAAAGAGTCAGAGAAAGTACGTTATTGGTAACTGAGGTTTTATGGGGAATTTAGCTGACTCTTTTACTGCACAAGTGCTGCTGAGGGGAGGGGAGTTTCCCTGAGTTTACTTGTAGCTATATATTAACACTGCTGCTACTGATATCTGTTGCTGGAAGTAGGACACTGTCCTGTCTACAGCTCCACCCAATGTACACAGTTAGACTCCTATGTCTAGGAAAAGACATTTACAAGCGGTGTTGATAGTGCTGAAAGAGGAATGACAGACACACACAGGTCTTCTGGCCATAAAGTTTACCAAAAAAAAAAAAAGTAAAAGCAAATTTATACAGGAATTGATATTTTTGCAGTTTGGTGCCTCTACAGTTTTGGATGCAGTTTACTCGCACACCACTGTGTTGTGTTAAATATGCACAGTGGTACGCATGCATTTGTCATGATTACTTTGCTTCTGATCAAATACTGGTAAGTTAACAACCAGCCACAGGAAATTAGATGGAAAAAAACAAAACATTTTCTTCATAAAAAATGGTCCTGTTTTACTGACATTGTTGATTTTTGTCGTAGTGCCATGAAGTTTTACGCACCGCTCACACACTTTTCCAACAAACATTCAAGAACAGGTGTACAGGATGCAGATTGGGAATTAAAGCTGTACTATTTTTCCTTTTGCAAGTCAGCGTACCACCAAAATCATTTTGAAGCTGATATTTAGGAGTAAAATAGTTAAATAATGTTACTTAAACTCTTTATTGGTTTGCTAAGTAACTTAAAATACAAAAAAAGAGAAGAAACTTGTTGTCACTGTTCTGTGCTGGTGTACACCACTTTTTTTAATCAATAAATAGTCGCATGACAGATTCCACTATAAAAAAACTGAAAGCGTTCAATCCCGATATTGCAGCAGCTGAAGAGTGTCAGCTCAGAGTAACTGGAATCAGATTTCACTTTTCATGTGTTGAGAGTAAGAAAAGTTTATCAAAAAGGCGATGAGGAAGGATTTGGTGTCAAAGCTAAAAGCATCCATGCCTGTGGCTATGTTTTGTATTTAAATTCATCGCTGATAGGGGACCTGGTTAATGTTAATGAGGATAACACAGTTGGTTTGTCATTGGAGAAACACTGTCCACCAACCCTCCTGGGCTGGCTCTCCAAAGCCCACTGTACAAGCTGTACACTGTGTCACTATACAAAAACCAAAGCATTAAAACAAGGGGCTTTATGTGTTTATTTATTAGCTCTGAGCAGTTGCCAAGTAACCGGCAGAGGCTTCAGGAAGTTACTCCTTGCGGCCAAGAAATACTCTGGCACATCTTCTACTCTAAAATAAATTGTCGTTTTTATGTTTTATTTTTTGTACATTTAACACAAACAGATGTATCATCTTAATTAAACAGCCTTATCAGCGCTGGTAGCTGCACCCTCTTTTTTTTACTTTGCACAGTAAACTTGCTTTTTAGCTTGTTCCCGTGTTTCCAGTTTCTGTGCTCTCTCTAAGCTAACTCACTGCAGTGCTGACTGTAGCTTTTATACTCAATAAACAGATTTGATGGTTAACAGTGTCTACTCAAGAGATGTTAGCGAAGCAGCAGGAACAGCTTGCGCTCCATCATATATGTACACAAGATGAGTTCAGACACAGCGTTGAGCGTAGGTTATCTGCGTTTTTGCAGCAAGCTGAGACAAATACACAATGACTTTAGTAATGCACATAAAGCAGAAGCAAATATGCTATGCTTTTACGTTCGTAGAGCATAAGTAAGATGTGGGCCATTGCACGGTCTGTGTAGCAGCTTGATTGTTTGAAATAGAAGCGAATCTGCTCTGTCAGACATGCCTGACGATGATGACTGAAAAAATGCAGCATAAATGCCTTCTGTGTTCTCTGAGTTTGAACGGACTTTAGCCGTGCAGGATCAGTTTGTACGGATGGACCCACCAACAGAAGTGGCAGAGTTAAACAGTTTATTGGTTATCTCTGTTTGAGCAGGACTCTACTTTTCTGTGAGTTTTGAGTGATGCTAATGAATGTTGGATAGCATTTCCCTCACATGCTGAGGAAGATATACTGTATATCTGAGGATGTATATGGGATAAGTTGTTTCATCTCCAGTTAGTCAGCTCGAGCTGAAGCCTGCAGACTTTTTTTGTCAGCCCACAAGCCCTGCAGCCAAGCTGCCTTCCTTGGAAAGCTTTTGGCTGCTTCTTCTCAGAGCTATAAATCTTACCCTGGGCATTTATGGATGTTTTCGAAGCACCGAGGGGAGCTGCAAGTGTGTGTGTGTATGTGCATACATGCACAACAGGACCCCTGGCCACGAGCAGTTCCTGGAAGCAATGCTTCCGCGTTCTTCTTTTTCCTAGAAAAGGGAAGATTGAAATTTTCCTTGGCTTTCTTCCCTGTCTTTCTCCTCTGCAGCTTTCTTGCCTTGAGGCTGCTTCAGATTAGACAATGTGTGAACTTGGCCGTGTGTGTGTGTCCATCTCCAGAGGTGTGTGCCTGTGCTGATATTTTTTTTGTTCTAAAAAATGTTTGATCTGTTGATGTTTTTGTTTTGTTTGTAAATTAGCACCTGATGCATGTTTCAAAAGAGACTTTGAAAGGTGTATGTGTGCATGTGCGTGTGCGTGCGCGTGTGCATGTGCGTGCATGCATATGTGAATGACAGACAGACAGAGAGAGAGAGAGGGCAGGGGGTCATAAAGTCACAGTGGCACCGGGTCAAAGTGTCAGAGGTCTCTGAACTTGAAGCTTGATGTTCCTCGAGAGCAGAGACATGAACCCAGCCTCTGTCTGACCCTGTGGACTGAATATAACAGACTGCCTTACCCTTCAATAACATGTCTGACATCTTTAACCCAATACATGTTTTTCTCTGCGTGGTCTTTGCTTTTTTGTTAAAGGTCTTTCTTTTCTCTGTCTTTTTTGACAGGAAAGCATGGACCGCACTTCTTCACGCAGGCCTCAGGAGCTGATTGTTCCAGGCTTTCAGCGCCCAACCAATCAAAATTTGCCACATCACCATGGTAACTTTCCTTTCCTCTCCTTAAGCCCTGGTCAAACGACAGTACTATCAAAGTTGACTGATCCCTCTACTGTTCACACTGCACAACTTTCTGTCCTGCAATTGGAAATCTTGAAGTCACTGTGGTCGCAAACCACATGTCTGATCAGCGACAGGGCGTCACACATTACAAGATCTACTCTGTCTGTCTGGTCTTCAAACTATGAGAAAAGGATCCATGTATTGTGGTTCAGCAAAGATGAAATGGATGCAAATACAAACAAATGCATGATAAGACCGGTTCAGAGTGTTACTCTTGATGACAGCAGAGGAGTGTCTGTTGTCATTGGCTGTCGCTGGTTGCATGGCTCCCTGAAACAACCAAATATTAAGCCTGCTTGATGTCTTGCGGGCAGCGGCGAGGCATCGACAAGCCCCTGGCAAGCTCTCAGAATGTGTTTTTAACAGTTCACACATGGCGATTATGAGTACAAGTGCCGATTTGCTCCTGATCTGGGGCTATCTCCAAAAACTGTCGGCGAGAAGAAAACTGGGCTGCAACCCTGTAGTGTGAACTCATTACAAACACATTATATAACCACTGTCAGATTTAGTCAGGGGTTTAAACCAGAAAATATGAAATATGGCCATTATTCCTCAATCTCTTTTACTGTCTTTTTTGATGTAAAAGATGGATGACCCTTTTCAATCCATATTTTACAGATTTGCCTTTTTCATACCTTTCTTAATGGAATCCCTCCACTGCTAAAACTTATTAGCTTACCCACTGAATGCTTTCCTGTCTCTCCATCTGGGACACTTTCTCCCTTCATCACTGCAGGCTATCCTCTCCAGATGGAGAGGTTATAGACAAGTGTAAAGGCCCCCCTCCCTCTTTTTTTTGTACTGCTCAGCACTTTTCTATACCCTGCCCTCCTCCCAATATACACACAGATGCGTTGGTCTGCTCTTAATATATTCCCAGAAATCCCTTCAGCCATCGTGGAAAATCTTGGGAATCCTTTTGGAAAGCGGCCAACTTGAGGAGGGGTGAGGTTGTAAATTCTCTATCCCTGGCCTCATTTTTTTCCTCTGTTTGGTTGGTGGTTTAGTTGTCTGCCCTGCTGATGTGTGGTGGTCATGCTCGTGTGAAAGTATTAAAAATGGCTTCACGTGAATGGGGTGTTTATATGGGCCTGTAGGTCAAGCCAGTGAAGGGCAGAGGGGAGTTTATAGTAAGTAGGGCATAGGTCTGTGAGGCAAAGGAGAAGAAAGTAGAAGGTATGTAAATTCAGACTGGATTACAGGCAGTGACACCACTGACAGTCCCTGAACGATTAAGGAGGTTTTCTACATCTGCACTGTTTTATTTAGATGGAATAAATCATTAGTTCATTTGAATCCTACAGTGTATCATTTCTGGGCCGCAGTTGCAGAGAAAGGTGTAAAACGTCTTGTTTGGTTGGTCAGTCCATCAAAATGAAATGAACAATGCGGATTTCGTCCTGGTCGTGGAACAGCCGGTCAGCTTTTCACTCTCACAAGGATCTTGGAAGGGGCCTGGGAGTTTGCCCAACCAGTCTGCATGTGCTTTGTGGATCTGGAGAAGGCTTATGACTGGGTTTCTTGGGAGATATTGTGGGAGGTGTGCGGGAGTATGGAGTGAGGGGATCACTACTGAGGGTCATCCAATCTCTATATTCCCAAAGCGGGAGCTGCATTCAGGTTCTCGGCAGTAAGCCAGAGTTGTTTGTGGTAGGGGTTGGCCTCTGCCAGGGCTGCGCCTTGTCACCAATTGTGCTTATGATTTTCATGGACAGGATCTTGATATGTAGTTGTAGATGGGAAGGGCTGCAGTTTGGTGGGCTAAGGATTACATCGCTGCTTTTTGCGGATGATGTGGTCCTGATGCACCATCAGTCTGTGGTCTTCAGCACTCACTGGATCTGTTCGCAGCCGCGTGTGAAGCGGCTGGGATGAGGATCAGCACCTCTAAATCTGAGGCCATGGTTCTCCACAGGAAACCGGTGAATTGTCCACCAAGAGTAGGGAATGAATCCTTACCCGAAGTGAAGCAGTTCAGGTATCTCGGGTCTTGTTCACGAGTGAGGGAAGTACTGCTCTATCTGCTCTATCAGTTGTTTGTATATTTGGCTATGTAATTACATGTATCAATGAACGGCAGCATTTAGCTTCAGGGTTCGTTTGCATTCGCGTGTATCTCTGTCAAAAGACACACAATAACCCAAACTTCATTTTGAGGATCATCACTGGTGATTAGAGTTGTCTGTACATTGCAAACCAAACAGCAGTCTCCATAGTGGAAGAGCCTGCAGTGTGCAACCAGGCATGCTGGTGGTTTTCTTTCACATTTGCAGGTTGAAGCACTGTGAATTGGTCCCACCGAGACACATCGCCAAGTACTACTTTGACGATCTGAGATGTGTGAGGCAGAACAGTGGGCCTCAATGACCTAAAATGTGATGAGGTGGCAACTGGACTCTCCAACATGACAGTGTACCTGCTCAGAGCATGCTGGAAACTTGCAAGTTTCCCGCCTACAGCAACACAGTTGTTACCTCCCACACCCCCTACTTGCCAGATTTGACTCCCTGTGACTTCCGTCTATTGTCTCAAATCAAGTTTGGTCCCTGTGAACTCGCAGATGCAAATACATACTTGTAAAAAATACCAATTGCACTTGCTACATGCACATTGCTGTACAGGGCTCTGTTCGTCTGCAGCAGGAACACTCTCTATGAAGACTACATCTGTATAAAATGAAGAAGATATCTGATTGATGACTTCAGTGTAAAAAGACCAGTCAAAGACACCTGGCTACTGTTTCATTCTGATTTTGCATGACAGAGACACATCAGCCTTGCTGACGGAGGTGCAAGGTATTTCGATCATGTCTGGCTCAGGTTACATTCTCTTCATTTATGCTAGCTCTGTCTTTTTAATGATCTGATGACATGCTAATGTGCAAGGCAGCTAATGTATTGTATCAGATTTAATGTTCTGCTCATCATTTGTACTGGTCATTTGTTTGTGTGCTCTTCTCCTGAGTTGCCCTGTTTAGATTAATTTATGGCTGATAAAGCTGGTTATGACTAAAGGTTCAGTTCCCAGCACTTCAGTATTGATAGTGAAGACGGGAAAACATAACTCAGTCATCACATCTCCTTATCCCACAATAACACATTATGTATGCTGATTAAAATCCGAGAATGCACTGGGTTTCACTTTCACATTATTGTCCATGAGGAAAAAAATGTCCTTCGTACACTGAAAATGTAAATATAGTGACAACAAATAGGAAAGTGGTTCCAGTTCAGTATAAAATAATTTATTGTGACTAATACGTTAAAGGTATTGCAACAACATTATTGTGCAAAGTGTACCGAAGCACATTTTCATTTCACATATAACTGGTGTGTTTTTATTGCATATAAAGGAACTCCATTGTGCTTTGTCCTTGAAAACCTGAAAGTCCAACTCTCTTCTCTGACCTCTAGACTGCTGTCAGAGATCGATGATTGCAGGTTGTCATGGCCAGGGACAGAGAGCTCTCATTCAGTGTATTCTGGGATCTTACAGGAATGAATTGGCCACGGTTGTATGGTGGGTTTTGTCATCAGATGCTTGCCAGACTGCTGCAGCAGTTCATCGAAATTCAAAGTCGCAGTCAGTTGAAGAGAGGGAGGAGAAGACATTTTCATGCTATATGTCCTCTGGCTTCCCCGACTTAAGCCAGCAGTGCAGTGTGGGCCAAGCCAGCAACGGGAGGAGGGAGAGGAATGCCAATGTCATTATCCTCTTAAAGCTGCACTGGGCTACATTTTCTGTAAAACTCTGGCCAGCTTATCAGCCTTAATCACGAACTGGAAAGAACTGTGGAGAGAATACCTTCCTCTTCCTTAAATTAAAGGGAAATTTTTTTTGCTTGATTGTTTAATCATTGTTCTTTTAAATGGAACTACACGAAGGAAATCATCTTTGTGCATAGAAAAGTGACAAATAAGGCAAAACTGATCTTCTTCACCTGTTTAGAAATATTTAGACTCGCTAATGAAAACTGAACCAGTGTTTTTTTTTACTACAGCGACAGTATTAGCTTCCATTTCCAACTGACAAGCTGATTCTAATCAAAAAAAGATATTTCTGGAGTCTTGTAGGGGAAAAGCTTAGTTGTTGCAGAAGTAGCTTATATATAATGAAGAGGCTATTCATAGCTATCATGGTGTCTTAAGCTAAATGATAACTGAAGTGTTTAGTGCTAAGTTAACTTAGCTTGATACTGTATGTTCACATTGAAAATGTTAGTCGGCCATGTCAACACTGTGTGTGTCGATGTGAGTCGCGCATGCGCAAAAAGGTCCACCATCTTAAGCAGGTGGCTGCAGCTACACTACTTGGATAAACCACATGTCATGATCTGAGTTTGACTGACTAAATTAGGGTTAATGTTTTAAAACTTTAAAACTAATAACTGGTGTCTAACCCACACATAATTCAAACTCAAGTGGAAATATTAGATATTTTACCTGTGCTGCATGGTGAAGCTTGCGGTTGTCTAGCTAGCAATGACACGAGCGCTAGACAGGTAACAGGGCTGGTCCTGCTAACATCATTGCTAGCTTGGATAGAGCTAGCGTCAATGCTAGCTGGGCCAGCACTGGCTTTGTGGCTAGTGACAGCCTGTGTTGTTAATTTCAATTTGTGGTGGCTCGCTAGCGTAGAGCAATAATGCCTACATAGCCGCTTTCCCCTACCTCTGGCAAATTAATTGCTAGTTCACGCCAAGTTTACAACAAATCATGCCTTTTCCACTAATTTAACCAACAATCCTATCACAAAAATAAAGCTGAAAATAGTCAAAAATTAATCAATAACATTTAACATTAGCATCTAATAACCATTAGCTATAAAAAAGCAAATCATGTACTGTTGTAAGAATTAGCGAGCCAGCATTAAGTAGGTACTGTCAAACTCAGATCATAACATGTGGTCTGTCCAGTTGGTGTAGCTGTGGCTAGCCGTCCAAGATGGCAGACCTTTTCGGGCATCGGTGACTCTCATCAACACACTACTCAAATGGGGTCTTGTTGGGGTATCTTAGTTTGGTTTGTTAGCATGCCAACATTTGGGTAATTATCACTTAAAAAGTACTGCTGAGGCTGATGGGAATTTTGGTTATAAATCAAAGTATTGGACAAATTAAAATTTTAACCTGATGATGAATGAACAGTGAGAGGATCATTGAAATATTACAACTCATTTCGAGGGGAACGGGATATATGTAGCAAATTTCATGGCAATACATCGAAAATGTCTTGAGACATTTTACCCCAAAACAGAAATGTCTGTTTTCTGTTGGTGGAGCAAGAGTACACGTCAGACGATTACCGAAGTCATTAGGATTCATCTTTTGCCAACCATGAAATCAAACCAAACCGCCTTCAGGCCATAAAATTGTACAGAAATCTCTTCAGTAGCTGTTTCGTTCTGGCCTGAAATGGTGGACGGAATGACACTGCCATCCATACAGCATGGCTGTAAAGCATTTCTCCCCTTTCAGCACCTTCCCTAAATCAGTTTTTTACTGTTCTGCATTCATCTTTTTATGATTCCTGGAACAACTGAAGCTGTAAATTTTAAACCCAAAGCTGTGAGAAAATTGATTTTTATTTTTCATAAATGTCACATCAGAACATTTCTACATACTGAAACTCTGAAAAGTTAGATTTATCACTCCAGCTGCGCCCGTCAGTGTATAATAGTCCAGTGTGCAACAAGACAATTCGATGTGTTGCAGTAAGATAAAAGCACAGGTGTAAATTATACAAGTTAATGATGACGGAATTTAATTTGTCTCGGTCCCTGCTGTTGTTCATGCCGACTTACTGTCACAATATTAAGACTTACTGACACATTTGAACAGATTAGAGATCTATCGTTAATGTTATTAATAACACCTGTGCTTTTCCTGCTGCTTTACAACTGTCAAAATGTCTGCTGGGAAAAAAAGTTTCCAGTATATTACAGCTTTACATAAGCAACATCTCCAGCTGTCCTCATGTGCTCTCTTGGTGTTTTCCAACTGGGTGTGTGTCCCTCACGAGTATGTGTCACCCCAACCTCTGTCCCACTCATGAACCCTAGCATCACATGACCTTGTGTACCAGTCTGTCCTTTATGTGTGCTTATGTGTGTGTATGTGTGTCTTTGCGATCCAACATCAGAGGTGCCGCCTCCTGCTGTTTTTGGTACAGCCACTTCTTTCTGGCTCCGTAGCCTCAGTGTGCACGTTTCACTGTGTGCATGCAACACAATGTGCTTTTTCTTTTAATTCTCCTGTATAATTACATACACATGCTGTTCATCAGCACCGCATAGTGTACATGGTGTCCTCGGCTTTTCTCTGTGTGTTTAGGGTGCCCCATTTTGTCCTGATCATTTGGCCACCATATGCCAGGAGCAGGCTGGTGAACGTTCCCAGAGTGCTGTAATTTCTTCCTACTGGAATGTCAGGAATTCTGTCTGTGGTGTTGGGGTGGGACACACATAGGACCAAAGGGCTTTGGACACACACACACACACACATGCAGAAACACATGGACACATACAGCACTTGTGATTTAACACACTTACTCTGCTTTTAGCCTAAAACTGGCTTTATGAGAGGGATTTCAATTCTGCTGGTTCACTTTTTCCCACAAGCTAGCAGCGCACATTAGCTCGCAAGATGTGCAGATTTAGAAAACACTTTTCTGTAATTCTTAGAAATGGTAAAATGAGTACACTCTGCAAGTTCAACAACATTTGTCCTTGAAGGGCAATTGATTTTGCAGTATGATTCAATGAGCAGCAGCCCATCAAAGTACTTAGCTTTATTCACACTAGGCCCTCTAAATCCTTCACTGACTTCAGTTAATTACCAACAGGTCAAACTGGCAAACTGCCTCATCAGCTGTCCTGCAAGAGTAGCTCTAGAGACCCATTCACTGGAGTATTGTTTTAGTTGGTTGTTCAGAATTTAGTTGACTTTTGTTTTCAACTTCCAGCGCTTGATAGACAACTCAGCTCCATGAATGACAGGTTTTGCATAACTTGACCAAAGGGCGAGCTAGTGAGTTAGTGCACTACACAGCCTTTGGAAGAAATCCAGGTTGAAGTGAAATCCAACAGGAGGAGGAGTGAAAACTCTCTCTCTCTCTCTCTCTCTCTCTCTCTCTCTCTCTCTCTCTTGCTCTCTCTCCTTTCCACTCCCCTCATTTCTCTTCTCGCTCTCACTCACCACCAGGTGGACCAGCTGACCTCCCAACTGAAGGAGAAGGCGGATTGGTGCAGTGAGCTGCTGCTCAGCTCCGAGCAGCTGCGTCGTGAGTTGGGAGAGCGCGACGAAGAGATTGACAAGCTGGAGAGCCGCATCCGCGAGCTGGAGCAGGCCCTGCTGGCCAGCGCTGAGTCCCTGGAGAAGGTTAGGAAGGGGAGGGGGTTGAGGGGGAGGAGGGAGATGAAGGTTGTGCAGGAGACAGCAAGAGAGAAAAAGCAGCCTGAATGATAGCTGTGGAGTAAGCAGAGGGTGTGTGTGAGAGGATGTAGATGAGGTGACAGCTAGAGGAGGAACAGGAGGAGGACTGGGACACGCGGAGAGGGAGAACAATGAGTGGGTGGGTCTACTTCAGCAGCACTGGCAGTTTGCTGTTTACAGAGACACTTAGCTTTGGCTAGCAACTGTCAAGATTGCCCCCCAGTGTTCGTGGAAGGCTGTGGTAAGTGAACAAAAAAGGCAGTGGAGGAAATATCTGCTGTGCTGCTGCTCAGCTGACAAATGAGAGTTTCAGGATTCAACATGGACAACATGCATTTGCAGTTTGCATCCTTAAAAAAATCTTTGATGGCAAGAGTTTGCTTCTTCACACCTTTCTGTGCTCGTTATAAATAACCAGTGTGCTAAATAGTTTCTTTTTTTCTTTGTGTGTTGTTTTGTGTGTTGCAGGTTGAACAAAAGAAGCAGCATGCATCCATCACTGAGACAAAACAGTCCACACTGGAGTCTCAGTTACAGACGGAGAGAGAAGCTCTTGAGCGCAAAGAGAAAGAGGTAGTGTGCTGCTCAGTTTGTACTATGAGGTTTTTCAAGGTATTAGTGAAAAGAGGAATTCACACCGATTCCAAACCACACATTTATTTTGAATGAGCAACCTTCAATCTGACAATCCAACTGGGAGCAAAATGTTGTTTGGAGTCAGTATGCAGGCGTTAATATCAATGTTTTTAATAGCCTTGCAACTACATGTGATGTTGGTATACAAGTATATACACTCTTCTGCCTGCAGAGGAAAACAGTAAGTACTGTACATGATTTGCATTTGATGTTTAATTACAGCTGGATAACATGTAAAACACTGAAAAACTAAGTTGTCTGATTTCCAGTCATATCAGTGAGGTAATATTCTACACAGACTATTTGTGTCTCCTTTAAAGTGCTTCTCATGTTTACCTGTTGCCTCAGATCTGTAACCTGGAGGAGCAGCTGGAGCAATTCAGAGAGGAGCTGGAGAACAAGAGTGAAGAGGTGCAGCAGCTTCACATGCAGCTGGAGATCCAGAGGAAGGAGATCAGCAGCCAGCAGGAGTACCTAGAAACCAGGGATAGCATGCTCCAGGTAAACAGCCATGCTGCTGCTAGAACACTTTACAGTGAATACGTGTATTCACAGTTATTGTAGGGTTAATCTATGTTTTCTTGTTGCAAACTGTTGTACCAAATAGTAAAAGATAAACCACTGATTGCTAGTGACTTAAAGCTGGGGTTGGCATTTTGTTTTTGGTGTCATTGGGCAAAAATTCCAAAATAATCTTTCATCATATTGTAATTCAGGTGGTTTAAAAGAATCCTAGACTTCTGCACCTCTCCTTGGTCCTGTACTCACGCTTTAGAAAATGAAGACTGTGATGGTCACTTTTTGGCCAAAATACAGGTCATTCAGAGAGCGTGTGTTCCTATTGGCTGCTCTACGCTGCACTTCTTTGTGACAGGTGACGTCAATATGAGCTGATTGGTTATTGAAACAAGTGACATGCCTTATGTTCTAAAACTGGCCTCTG
>JAQFJA010000008.1:18262316-18272826 GCA_029874485.1 Naso brachycentron
CCACTTGAACACGCTTCAGAAAACAGGTACTGGTGATGAAACCTCACATTTCTAGGCCTGCTTTCTCATTTAGATCTTGTTTCAGCAGATACTTAGATAACATGCAACACCATGACCACATATTTCCAGCAGATATACAGGGCTTTGCTTAGTTGTGAATATCTGGTTGTTGTTTCAGTCCTTCAACATCAAACTTTTCTTTCTTTGACGGCCATTTTGTATCAAATCATAGTAAGTAGAGAGTAAGTCATTATAGAGGTAAAAAGAGCCATTTGCAGTAGACCAGAATGCCTTGCAGCCATCAGGCATGTGGTCAGTAAAGAGCTCTACTGGTGTTCATTAATTATTTTAGAGGTGAATTATTATTAATTGATGAATCACAGAAAATTATTTTTAACTATTTGGAACATCAGTTATGATATTTCAGGCAAAAAATTTGATTGCTCCGGCTTCTTTAATGAGCATTTATTCCTTTTCTGGTCCTTGTCATATATTACAATAAACAGACATTTGACAGAAAAAGTTGTTTGAAGACGCCAACTCGGTATTTTTCAAAAATTTCTGATATTTACGATTCACGGATTATTCAAGATAATCGACAAATGTAGTATAATTTGGTTAGTTAGCTCAATTTGTGTACAGCAATAATCCAGTATTTTATAGAAAACATGGCCAAGTTTATTTCTGGTGGCTGTTGAAAAGCATTCTGGGAGATGAAGTGAAAAAGGAGACAAGGTAGATATACTTGGAAATCTTGGCTACTGATAAAGTAGACAAACAAATCTGAAGTAAAGCCTCTACATGTAAGATCTGAAAGTGTTGAACTTTGGCACCCCCTAGTGGCTCCTCTGACGGCCCTGTCTCATCCAAAAGAAAAGTGAGCACCATGGAAACAGGGAAGGAGGTTAGAGAGACACTTTGAGAGTACTTTTGTACTTGTGTCAGTCAGTGAAAAGCTGCACGCAACATAACATCTGCTTTGTATCACCGCACACTTCTCTTGCCCCCATTGGCACCCCCCTCCATCCTGTGCCACATTCACCGTGAATATGGTCAACACGAGGCCATCAGACTCTCTGCGTGGCTAACCGAACTCCCTCCAAGTACTGTCATCGACTCGCAAGCCACTGCCACCGTTCGACCAATCATGTCACTCACCAGCTCTGCGCTCCACCGATCAGGCCTTTCTAGTCAGCCAGGGCAGACTCTCTCCAGGGATTGGATAATGCTTGAACCCCCCGCCCCCCTCTCCCACCTGTGTCCAGCCTGTAAGCTATGACCCTGTGGTGAATATGTGTGTGTGTGGATGTGAGTGTGTGGATGGCCAGACTGTTATATTCACTTTTCAGGATTGCTAAGTCTGCTGGTCATGTTAACTTGCCTTTTCAGAGACAGTAAGAGGAAGGTTGCTTGTCGGTTGGGTAAAGTCAAGCTAAGCTGAGGATTTTAGGAGTTTGGCTGGAAGTATCCCAGCATTCCCAGTCCTCAGTCGAGGTTCTTCCTGTCTGTCAGAGAGGGACGTGAAGCCACATCGCTATCGGTCAGCGGGGACAAACCGCCGTCCTCTCCTCCTCCCTTTATTTTTAATCACTGTGCTACAATGCAATCCTATACACAAGCCCACGTATATGAATATACCAGTATAAAGTATCGTTTGTTTTCTAAGTATGTGAAGCTATTGAGAAGACGTAGATCTAACACTGTACCTAGGTCACAGATCACTATGTATGGGGCGTTATGCTTTTGCTCATAACTCCGTGTAAAATGAAGAATGATTTATTTTGTCCTTTTTTTTTTTCCATTATTTGATTGTGTATATTGACATTAATGTGTGTTTTCTTTGGTTTGCCACAAAATGACCTTTTATATATATATAAATATATAAAAAAGAATATACCACAGTATATACAGTATTAAATTAAGCTGTTTTTTTTATTTTAAGAGATCAAACTGGATTTTTGGCATGTGTCAAATTTCTGAACATCAGTTGTGTGTATAAGCTGACAGGCTGACAGTTTTCAACTCTGCCAGCGATCAATTGTGTTGCCATTTGTTTTAAAACCACGTCTTTTGAATATCATCTCCCTGTCTGTCTGTCTGTCTGTCTGTCACGTCTGATCCCTGCTCATTTACTTTCAGTTTCAAGACAGTAAATGTTGGGATATTAACCAACCATGCACACACACACACACCAGTGCTTAACCCTTGGGGATGTTCTTAGCAGCTTTTGTACACCTTTCATCATTAGTAGTGCAATTGTACGCTGTAGCTCAAGAGGGTTGTGCATTTCATTTAAGGATTTAAAGGTGCATAACAAAGTTTTTTAATCCTTTTTCTTAACTAAGCCTATTCTTGCAGCAGGTGCCTCTTGTTTGTGAACAGTATCAAGTCCTTAGTTGCCATCCGTCCACTCACTGCATTCATTTACAGTTAGCTGCAACTGTGAAGTATAATCCTACTGGAACTAAATCCTAAAATCAGGTCAACAGCGCATACAAGTCCCAATGACATTGGTGACTCAGTGTAAGTGCGAGTGAAACGGACTCAGAGTTGGTCGTGTTTTATTTTTGGGTTGAAGTCATCATAAGCTGAAGTCAAATAAACATTTCAGGGAAAGAAGACTAGAGCAAATTTTTTTTTTTTTTTTTTCAGATAACCCCACTGTGCTTTGCTTCATTCTGTCTGTACGGCTCCTGGATCTACATTGTATCCTGTTCAGGTATTTTTGTACAAATAAGGGACTGATATATTCTCTGTTTATTGGAAATTAGAATTAAAGACAACATTGCTATAAACCAAAAACGACTGGCCTGCTTCTGTGTCGCTGTCCTCCCCGTGAGTTCGAGCATCTTCTTGTCCGATCGGGTTTGTATAATTTAACTTGAGCTAACCCAACCCCAGTATACTTAGTACATTTTTGACGGTTTTGATTGGCCACCACAAGTAAGGCTTGTGAGCACATAGACTTTAATCCTTGGATTAACAATACATTTATTAAAAAAAACAAAAAATAAAACAAGACAGTATAACCATTGCATTGCAGATCTGTGAAATTTGTGTAAGTAGCAAACATGAACATACAAGAATACCAGTGCATACAAAACAAAAAAGATAATTCAAGTCAAATCTGTCAATCATCAATTAAAAAAAATGCACAAAGGCACAATCAACAGTTTGCAGACTTTTAATTGACTATGTCAGGACTTAAGTAATAAAATAATTAGAGGTAAGTGCTGTTTTTATACATTCATATTTGTGTTTGTGATTTTTTTTATTTTTTATTAGTTTGACTAATGTGAAAAATAGGCTACTTATATCACAATGTAAGTCCTGCGCTCAAAATCCAGTAAAAGTACAGAAGTTTAATCAGCCAAACCTTTTAAAAGTAAATGTAGCCTATTTGTTACATAGAGAAATGGCTCCTGCTGATATATTTTTATAGGCTATTTGACATGATCACACTGTTGACACTGTTGACGCAGCATTTTATCATGGAGGTGAAGCTAGTTTTCTAGTTTTAACTGCTTGAAGTGCAGTTAGCTGATGGGGGGGGTCACAAGATAAATCTGAGGGGCCTTGAGATTAATGAGAAAGGAAAAAAAGAAAGCACAGTACTGAGGCAGATTAAAAATCATATTTCAGACTTGACTTTAATCTTTGTTTTAGAACAGAAATGTCTGTAGATGTCTGCAAAGACGGGTCACATGCCAGAAAGGTTTGAAACAACCAGTTTAATCTCTGCTGACAGACTGATTCACACTGACTTGTCACAGTAGGAAAAGCACAGGTGAAACTACTAGCTAACATTAATTAATGATAGCTCTGTCTCCATCAGGAGCGTGAAACAGCGTCTGCAACACCAAACCTGGAAAGCTCACCTAAATAATTACAAATAGGCCCAATAAATCACATTGTACTTCTGTGCTGAACAGGATCTGTAGTGTGTCTGATGTGAGGATATGTTTTAATTTAAAAATTTAACCTCTAAAGTTGAGTTAGCCAGCTGACTAGTAGGTGATCTTAACTATATTAGACTACCAGCAAAAGTTATTTAAAATGAATGTAATGGTGTAAAAAGTAGCCAACAGTAATGACCTGTGGATTGTGGTAAGAGTACAAGAGTACTGTAGCATGAAACAGATTAACCCAAGTGCCATGTCACCTCTTACCTGTTCTAAGTACTTGAATGCACCAGTTGGACTACATTTCCCAGCAGCCCTCAACAACGGGGCGGTCTATTTAAAGCTCCGCCATGCTCTGCACACCTGAATCAGGTGTCGTCATCAGTCACCTTTTCTCTGCTGCTGCTGGTCATTCACTTACAGACATACAAGCTTGCTAGCTCGACTGCAAACGTGTCCATGCTGCTTTAGAAAGTTTTTTTTTTTTGACCCCACAATACGCCCCTCCAAGACAGCAGTGAAGTTTCTGACCTTGTCACTGACTGTGACAGAGTGAAATCTCCACACAGCTTCTCTCCACCGAGGTAAATGCTGCTGCTTGTGGTAATGTCTGCTCTTAATTGAACGATAATTAGGCCTAACTTCATTATGTTCTGTTTGCTGTCTGGCTCAGGTTGAGTTATGATTACTGAGACTGAATGTTTTGTTTTTTGTGTGTTTATTGTACAAAAACGCTAAATCTGTTGTGATAATACTTTGGCTGTAGGAGTGCATGATATTGTCTTGTGCATTTTGTGACTACATGATTATTTTTAACATGTTAATTATTGAGCCATGGAATATTGTTCAGTTTAAATATTTTAGCAGTCTTGGAGCTTGTGCATAGCTTGGTTTGTCTGAACAGGGCCCCTGTCCTGGCATTTTGGTGGACGTGAAGTGTCATGCACCATGTGTGTGTGATTGTGATTGAGTGATTGATTGATTTTTGTGCCTTTATTTCTTGGACAGCTGAAGAGTAGACAGGAAACAGGGGAGAGAGAGGGGGAATGACATGCAGCAAAGGGCCACAGGTGGAATCAAACCTTGGTCCGCTGCACCAGGACAAAGTCTCTGTATATGGGGCGCCTGCTCTACCGACTGAGCCACCGGGCACCCCAAATTTGGTTTTATTTCTGTTTTGGTTTTTTTGGTTTTTTAAACATTGGTCCCCGGGCAGTCGTCTGCTACCATCATCTCTTGGGACGGAGGTAGCGGGGGTCCTGCACCCAAGAAGGCTCATGAAGACTTGGTAGCAACTCAAGGCTCTCGTCCTCACAGGCCAGTCACTGTCAGCAAAAAAAAAAGCACTGACAGTGACTTTCTTTTGAAAAACAAATTAACAAAAAAAAACCTGAGAGGACGCTCACATATGTCATTATTGTCATAAATATCATTACATTCCATGCTCTTATATTCAGTTCATCCATTATGTCAGTCAACATAATAAAACAGCATGATTTAGGAAATTACAGCATAACTCAGTGAGTAGTTGTGGATTTCTGAATGTAGAGCCGGAAAGCATTCCAGCAACTCATAATTCTTTTTAACTCTGTGTTGGTATGCATCCTCTCTGACTAGGTTTAGTGTCTGGGAAGAAAGTGTCATGCAGAAACTTGGAGAAGGCAAAGAGTCAAGGTGAGGAGAAGGTGAGGAGCGATGGATGGGACAAACTGAGGTGAGAGAAGAAGAATACAGACGACTGTACGGATGTGACCTCTCTGAGGGAGAACTGCTTTTTGCCACTGGAGGGGTCAGAGGTCAGAGCTTGGCCCTCAGGGAAATGAATATGCACCATGTCCTCATGAATCATCATGGCAGCATATAACTAAGTGTGTGTGTAGTATTCCCATATGTGCTTATTAGTGTGTTTGCTCATGACTGTATGCGTGTGTGTCCTGTTTCTTACTGATGAATGAAAATCACTTTCCTTTGGAGTTCAGAGGTTAAATTCCATCACTGGAAACATTTAGACACTTAAACTTCATTCAGGCACACCTGGGACCCCCCAGCCCACCCTACACACACACACACACACAAATGGAAAAAGCAGAGCTGAGCAGCCTGCCAGCACACCATCCTGCTGAATAACATCCTGGACATGAGTAAATCCAGACCGCTTTTTGTATTCAGACCTGCTCCACCCCACTCAGGATGGGACTACAGGGGCCGATGATCCACTAATCACCATACAGTTCATCTGAATAACTGTTAGGAGACACAGACTAAATTTTGAAGGTATGCAGTTCCATATGATCAGGCTAAGTTCCTATGGAAAATCAGGAGAGCAAAAACAGCCCCCTGAGACACAGCATGTTTCATGTCTGACATGTTTTAGTTCATTCTGACAGCAGAAAAACATTTAGAAAACATTTAGCTGGTTCAGTCAGAGCGCATGTTATAATTTGTTTATTCTATCAGCAAACCACAGTTCAAGTTTGATATCTAGACTCTACGCTCATCACTCTCTGAAGTGATAAGGAAATATCATTAGCACCACAGTCAGAGCCTGTGGGTGGATGCTTGGGTGGTGAGGATGAAAACTGGCAGCAACGCTGATGCAATGCAGCAACGGTGTAGGCATGTGTACAGGTGCAAATAAACTAGGTGCAACCAGTGCAATGCAGAGGGGCCCAAAGGCTTTTAGGGGCCTATGAAAAATGGAAATTATTGCTGCTTATTTATTGTAGGTCACGTGCCTACTGTCGTAAAGATCTTTGCTAGCATGTTCCAGGCAGGCAGAACTCTGCATTAACACCAGCAACACGTGCATTTGCTTTGGAAGCAAGTGAAAAAGAGACCGCAGGATGGATCGCGATGTGGTAATGTATTTATATGTGACTGAGGAATAAGTTATAAACCAGTTGTATGGTAGCAATGTCCCCAGAGACCTATTGCGACTATTTGCTGTAAGCTAACGTTACACAGCCATTTGCATTAACGTTACATGCTAAGGTGCAAACTAACAGCAGTAGGCATAAAATAAAAGCATAGTATAATTATAGTTATTGTCATTGCACAGAACAACAAAAAAAAATCGTTTTGTCTGAGTTTGCATTGATTCAGACCTGATCAGTCATTAATAGTAACTACACAAAGATAACAGTCTCATAATCATTAGAGGAATCATGAGACTGTTTCATAAATGCCTAAAAGTTCCTTGTAGTCACTTTTAATACTGCTTAAATTGAATGGGATAGCTTTTTCTAATATACATTATTTACCCTCTTCTACTTTATGTATTCCACTTACAGTTACATGTTTTGTAAAGTGTGTGTGTGTGTGTGTGTGTGCTTTTGTTTAGGGCAAAAGGAAAGGGTTCAAGAAAAACATTTGCAGTAGGGCCAATCCAGATTTAGTTATGCTACTCACTGTACAATTTTAAATCAAAAAGTGGCACCAGATCAGCCTGGTAAAACTTTACTTTATTTAGGTCTTCACAAGCCTTTAGTTTTTAAATTAGTTATCTTTTCCCTTTTCTTTATATCAAGGATTTCAGTAATTAACAAGTAATGTGTTTGTAATTCAGTCTTTGATTTTAATTTATTGCCTATGATGATCCAACAAACAAACAGGATTCAGATGCACGCACACACACACACACACACACACACACACACACATGGTACCACACAATGCTGCTTTGACAAATAACCTCAGAACTACAGGTTAAGGTTTAGTTTGGGGTTAAAGTTAGAAATACTGTTCTGATGGCTGAGAGTAAGAAAAGGAAATTATAACAATCAACAGAACTTCCTTATAAGGTCATGAACGATTTTGTTTGTTTCCAGGTCAAGATAAGAACAACTGTCTCTGCTCTACTAACAGCTTCCCTCTGGTGACGAGTGAAGCATCTGTAACAGCTGTCTGCAAAGTTTATTGGGACAGATCTCACGTCTGTCAAGTCTTTCACTCTTTCACTTACATCGTCACTGTCACCTCCATCATGCCTCTTACTCTTTGTCTATTTTTACATGTATATGCCTTTAAAAGCAACGCAAATCCACTGCCTTTACAAAGACTTACAGAAGATCTGCATCCATGTTTGCATCCATTGGCTTTGTAACGTAAAAAATTCCTTGAGGAAACAGTGAAACAAAAATACCTCATCAAACGCCAACTCTCTTTAAAATTATTATTATTATTCTTTTTATTAGCTCACGTCACATTAACTGTACATCAGTTACTTTAACAAGTTACTTGGAATTACTGCTGTCTACATGTGCAAATAAATTGCCTTATGGTTTTAATTGTGACTCAAATTTTAATATTAACTGAATGGCACAAGGTGGTATAAAAGGAAAGCATTCTCTAATTTGGACTTTTTTTATTAAGTGACCACAGAGAGAATAATCCTCCAAAATAATCAGTAAAACTGAAGTAAAACTTCGTGGATTATACCTGATTTATAACTTCAGCCTTATTTTCTGCAGCTGAATAACAGTCTGCCAGTCATCCATCATGCATTTAAATGCCAGACATGCTGAATGTTTTTAAAGAAAAATGTGGAAAAACTACAGCAAGGAATTTGTTTTCTGTATCATCCGATGCACAGATGTATCTCAGCAGTGCTTTTACAGATCAAGTTTATGTTTTCATGTAAAGTGCATGAATGAGTCTGAGGAATATCAAGCTGATATGCTGTCTCATATTCTATAATCCCACAGAGAAGGCCTTCTTTGTCTCTGAATATTCATATCTCCCTCAGTCTGCCAACACACACACACACACACACACACACACACACACACAAACACACACACGCAGCACACTAGAAGTCACTAAAGGATGAGATAACAGCAGGCCCGTCACCCTGATGGCTGCCAGGTCATGTGTCACTGCGGAAGGAGAGAGGGGTTATTACAGTTTTTTAGGATTGCTTACACACAGTTCCTGAAACTAGGGCAATGTTTGTCAAAACTCTACACACAAAAACCAAAACCATATACACAATATACAAAAATTCTTGCAAAAGCAAGCACTACATCGAAAACTATACAAAATCTTCTAAAATTATGTTTTTCCTTCCAAACTTTTCACACAAACACCGAATAATAAGATCCTTCCACCAACAATGCTAAATCTGAAGCACTTTTGTTAAAATACCATTTCTACATTTCTAATAATATATGCTCAGTATAAAAACACTATTAGTACTGAAAGCCTTTGACATTTTTATTTGTAGCATGCTGTAAATATGAGCACAAATGCAATGGGGAAACTAAATCTCTATACTCTTCATACTGAACTCAAGATGACGTGAACATAAAGTACAGTAGGCCCATACAGTATTGTAGTTACTGTCTATCCTGTCTCCAGTGTGGATCCAGCCAAAACATCTCTTCAACATCACAAGTTCTGTCCTCCCCGGCCAAATATCAGGGAAAGTATTGTCCATTCCTTGTCCTCTGTGTCTTCTTTCTCCTCTTCCTCCTTCACCTCCTCCTCTTCCTTTTTCTGCTCTGCCTCTTTCTCCTCCTGCTTCTTCTCCCCCTGCTTCTCTTCTTCTCTCTCCTATTTCCTCTCTTCCTCTTCCTCCTCTTTCTCTCATCCTGTCTTCAATATTGTCCTTAAACCTGACTTCTATTATGATGTTCAAGCTCTAATTTCTGTGTGGTCTGATTAGTTAGATGTCTTCACATGTGCAATTTGAGTTCAGGTGATTTCTAATTGAGTGTGGTGTTTCAGTATCCATCTGTAGCAATTAGCACACAGGGTTTCAGTTTTGGATGATGTGGCTAATGCAAAGAGGTGTGTTTAGTGTTTTGTAAAAAGTTTGAAGCTGACAAAGTGTGCATAATGGTGCAAATCTGTGTTGACGTTTGGAGCATTGTGTGCCAAGTTTCAAATAAAAATCTGTAGGTGGTGATGAAAGAGAAATGAGAAAAGCATTATTAACAAGCATAGGGGAAAAAGAATGACAGAGGAAGAATATCATAGGGGGGAAAGTATGGAGGCGTGATTGGCCTGTTAACTCATTTTGCCTGCTCCCCTGTCTCTCTCACACAGTCCTTGAATTCATCCCAAACACCTGCCTGTTTTTAGCCTTGTAAAACATACCCATAATTCAATTCACAAATAAATTCACTTCCTGAAAATAGTCTGGGAACCCATTCACGGCTGCTTCCACCTGTCCAAAAACCTGGTGGGCCATTCACAACTGTTTATCTCATGTGGGGCGGGCTTTATGCGATGGTTAATGAGGGCTGAAGACAGCAGGCAGCTGCATAGATATGAACCTCATATATATGAACCTTATAGATATGAAAATGTTTACATCTTTAGATTAAAGTGAAATGAAATGTGAAAAAATTTGAATGTAGTTTGTTTGATTTTTACCTAAGGTGAGATATGGCACCGAATTCAAACTTTGTATTTCACTCTTCCGCCAATAGGGCGCAGCCATCTTCAGACAAGCTAAGTGGTGACGTCAGCAGATTGGTTCTGGTGCTGCTTGTGGGGAGGACAAACATTACATCTCCGGTGCAGATGAACTTGAAAACACAAGAGGGGAACCATAACAAAGGTAGTGAGAAGTACACTCGGTATAAAGTTATTTTTTCCAAGGCGAG
>JAQFJA010000008.1:18383523-18394224 GCA_029874485.1 Naso brachycentron
CTTTTTACAAATGGAGAGAAAAAAAAATCTGTTTTTAAAAATATCTGTATAAATGTGGATGAAGCCTTAATTTCATTAGAATTGCAAAGAATGTAAACTAGTAAATCTGCCACTTTTACTAAAGTAAACTGCATAATGTGCTGTGCTTGAATGTTAAGCTTTAGAGACTTGGAAACAGTTGGGGGGTGTTAGCTAATGGTCAATTAAGCAGATTTCATGCCAATCCAGAGGATTTCAATCTGAAAACAAAGTGTTGCCACATTTCTGAATAATGATCTCATTTGCTTCCACTGATGTATTCAAATGAGTGTAGTAATGAACCACTGATGCTTGAATGCTACGAACTGTAGCGAGAGAGCAACCCACACAGAACTTGCAAATGTATCTGGACAGAAATAAATAAATTGAGACTGAAGCTTCATCCTGTTTGTCGACCATAAATGAAACATGTCAAGTTGATTGAACATACACTCTGGCTGCCATAACTGTTATGGTTCTTTGAATTATTAAGTACGTTGTATGAGCTCTGATAATCTAGACGGGAGGAGCTTTAACTTCACAGTCAATTTGACACTTTATATCCAATGTGAAAGACACAAACACTAACTTAACACTGTCTTGTTATTTGTGTATTTCAACTCACAGCACATGCGAGGTGTGCAAGTCATGCAATGTGTCTGTGTGTGCAAATAAGTGCATGTATATACTGTAAAAGCATGCCTGTGCGCATTCTGGTCCCAGTGTCACATTCAGGCCAGTTGCAGCCATGTAGGTGCTGCCGATGGTCTTTATCTTCTCCACTCCGCTGAACTTAGGTTTGGACAGCAGCTGTGGACACATACAGAATACAGCACATAACATAACAAGCACAGGAGTAGGAATAGCAGCTCTCTGCCAAATTCTGGTACTTTTTGCCGGCTCCCTCAGAGGATAAAACATCCAGTGTGTCTGCTCCTCAAAAAAGCAATAGGACATTTTCTTTTTTTAGAGCCAGCCGTGCTTATCAGCGTGAGAGGAGTTTACCTCATCAAAGTCTGCTATGATCTCGTTGAGAAGACGGAGGCACTCCAGTCCTTCCTTATTGACATCAGACTCGGTATAAAACTCTTTGAAGTCTGGGATGGAGGCGAACATCACACACACCGACTCGTATGACTGATGATAAAGGTCCTGATAACAAGCAAGAAGAAGATAACAGCTGGATGTGCTGTATTGATCCTGACGGAAAGACGAATGGTCTGCAGTTTCAATGAGCCTCAACCACAGGAAGAAGATCTATTAGCTGAATACCTAACACTGAACAATGACATCGGCTCTTTAAATAAATAAAATGAAACTTTAATCACCTTCGTGAGGACACTTGGTCACTGCTGCTGTAAAATAGTAACAGCATTCATCATGGGAGAGACAGAGAGTAAGACTAATGAGAGAAAAGAGGAAATGAGGGAGCCGAGTGTGACCAAAAATTTACTCCTCTGCCATGAAATTAAGGAGACTTTTAGGAATGGAAAGGGTGGTACAGCAATTACAGCATGTTTGCAGGGACAACATGTAGCAGCAGCAGAGCACGAAGACTGCAAGAAACGATATTTGCAATAGCTGTGAACAGCAACTATATTCACAAATGTAAAATGTAGTTTAATTGTGTTGGATATATTAAAGTGTATTGTTGGGAAGCAAAATACTGCGTGGAATTAAAATGTTAATTCCTTTCTTTACTGTATATTTGGAAAGAAAGTGAAGAAACAACAATTACTGTCTGCAATCATGCCTCCCACAGGGGTCTACAGTCTACAACAATCAGTCGATGAATAATGGAAGGGGGCGGAGCTCAAATGTAGGGGCGGGGCAAGCCATGACTAACAAGAGTGTGTGTGTGTGTTTCTACAAAGTTTGGGCATGTTACATGAATCCATTTCAAAGTTATGCGCTTTGTTTATTACAGGCCACTCCCATTGCCACGCCCCCTTTTTTGCTAGTTAGCTTTAACAGTTAATCAACTGGCCTTTGGCTCATCACTGACGTTTCCACTAAATCTTGTACAAGTCTGTGAATCCATTTGGAAGTTATAGGCAACTCCCACTGCCACGCCCCCTTTTGATGAAAGGCCGCAATGCCAAATTTCAGCCTCCTAGGTTGAAACTGTGGCTGCCAAAGAGTGGGGAATTTTTGTGGACCGACTGAACAACAGGGTGACCTAAAGAGCTGCTGGTCGCAGCTAAAAAAATGTGCTTTTAAATTATATTGCAAAAAAAACTCCAAGCAGAAAACAAAACAATACGCTAACAAACGATGTAAATTAATAGCACATACTGAAAATATAAATTTAATTTATATACTCAAATTTTCTTTTCTTATAGTGAAATAAGTAAAATCAAATGAGTGGGTCAACACCACAGCTGCCATTTAGCTTAGCTTGGCTCAAAGAGCTAACCAATCAAACTGTGCCCCTCCAACCCAGTCTATATGCTAAGTTGTAGCTAATCAGCATCTGGCTAAAGCTACATATCTGCTATACAGACAGAAAGTGAAAAGTCATGTTTCCCAAAATGTCAAACTGTTCCTTGCTTTTATGGTCCAGCACGAGGATTTACAGTGGCACGTAGCGGTGAAGTTGCATAGCACATGATAGCACATGACTGAAAATCCCCTGTTCACTCTTCTCTTCAAAGTATGCAGGAGAACCTGTGTTGACTGCAAAACAGCTCATTCTTAAGAAATGAAAACAAGATTCTTATTTCCAGGTGATTGTACAGTAAAAACATATTTTTGGATTTATATTCCATTTGTGCCATATTTTACAAATAGATCCCTCTAAATTTTTCGCGCTGGACCTTTATCATATACAAATAGATGTACAAAAAAATGGTTTGTGGAGGGTTTGTGTCACTGCTTGGCAAAAAACACAGGAAGTCATTTTTTGTGGAATTCACCTCATTTTTCCAGTTGCGTCCCAGGAAGTGTTCGGCAACATGAGCAGGCAAAACGTTCTCCAGCAGGACACGGTTGAGGTTCTCCATGGTTTCGATCTCTTCGCACTCCCTCTTGAACTTGTCCCTCCACAGGAAGTCCAACCTACAGTAATATTCATTCTGTTACAGGAGGACACAGAGTAAAGAGACACCTGCGTCATTCACACACAGCACTCTGCTCCAAGGCTACAGGCCACAGAGGAAACCTGCATTAAAACCAAGAAACTGGATCAATGTCTTTTTTTAAAAAAAATGTGTGAAAAAAGACACGCACATCCTCACCCACCGGGATGGGTGGATCAAAATAGTAACGTTAACTAAGAGTGGAATTTCCGCTTATGAAAGTGCTCCAGTCGAAAATATTATTTATTAAGCGTGATGCTTTGAGCACAATGCCACCTTAAGTACCCACAATTCATAGTACAGCCCCGACGTGATCTTGGCCCCCAAAGGCCCCAATGAAGATTTTGATATTCAACCATTTCGGGAAATTTACATCTCATAGTGTACCTCTATATTCTATGGTATTGCTCTGGAGGATATCTGGGAGTTTTTCATATATTTCTCGTGAATTTTTATGTATTTGTTATGTAGTTTTTTGGGGGAGTTCACCCTGTATACCTGGTGCTACATCCTCATAAATATATGATAGATAGACAGATGCGCCTCTAATAGTATATACATATGATGGCTTTTCAGCCAGAATCCTTTCATTGGGAGTACTTTTCCATTGGAGGAACTGTTATATATCTGCTAGCCTTAGTAAAACCTTATAGTTTATTATACATATATAGTGCTTGTATGTTCTGCTCTGTGCATGTCTACTCTTGTCTTTGCTTAGCTCTGTTCCTATGTGTCCCTTATATGTCACTATGTGCTCTTGTTTGTGTCACAGCCTGCCCCTGTCACTCACCCTGGATTCAGTACTTTTCCACTGTTTCACCTCCTCTGCTCACGCCACACCTGCTCTCACTCAGTTAATCAGCACACCTGTAGCTCATTCCCTGCAATCAGCCCAGCATATATTTACCAGCTCCACACTCACGTCTTTGCCGTGCGAGACTTTCCAGCTCTCTTCTGCCTGACTTCCTGGTACTGACCTTGCCTGTCTTCGACTCACCTGCTTTGTCTGCCTCCCGGTAAATTTTCTCAGCCTTATGTCTCTGCCTATGCCCTCCTGGTTCCTGTTTGCCTGTGGCTGCTAGGAGTTTTACCTCAGTAAAGGATCTGTGTGAGTTACTCCATTTCCTGCCCTGTGTGTTTCTGTGTTTGAGTGGAGCTTCAGCCTCGCTGGCTTCTGGTTTGATCACCTGGGTTTATCATCCCTGCTGCCTGCTCCTCATTGGATTATCTGCCTGTTCCACTTGTCTCTCCAGAACTGAACTTTTGCCTGTCCAGACCAAGTCTCTTGTCACTGTGCCTGTGTGCTGTTTGCCTGCCAGAGACTTTCTGATTAAAACCAGTGAACTTTTCATCGATTCTGTGCCTCTTTGTACTGCACAAAGTTCATACACCACCCATCACACACAATGCCTTTTTTGGCCATTTCCAGTCAAGAACATTCAGTAAAGTTTGCTATTCTGATGCTTTTGATTGGTTCTCGTTTAAATTTGCAGTGCCATATGTCTGCCACTGCCTGGTTTTAACATTTGAAAATGGTTGACAGCTGAAAACATTCATTGGAAATTTAGAAAAGTAATCAAATGTATTAAGTTACATTACTTTGAAGTAATTGAAATAGTTACATTATTTATTACATTTTAAATAGGTTCCAGATTACTAGTTACCCTATTACATTTCCAAAGTAATCTTCCCAATCCTGAGTGTACGCAACAAAAGTGGGCATCTGGCAATAAAAAGGAATCTTTTTATCCCATGTAGTGTATCATAGTGGACAACAACTAGCAGTGCATATGATAGTCACAATGTCCTAGAAAGACAAGCGTGTTTGCCTTTCATGTAAGGGTATAACCACACAATGATATTATGATAAATGTGGCGTTGTTTTGAAATACTGATGTCATGTAAATATTCCAAGGGCTCTTAAAGTGACAACATAAGAAATGTAACTGACTGTTCATGGTAAATGAGACTAATGTCTTTTGATGCTGGTTGCCACCAACTGGAAATATTTTTTAGTGTTAGGTGTTTCCATTTGTATAGTTATGGTTCCATATTTGGTTGGTTGTCCTTACAAAGAAATTTGTTTTCACATCTATACAGACCCTCACAACATGTCAGCTCGACTCATGTTCAAAGTTCCAAGTTATCTGACATCATTCATGTTACTGTTATGATGAAGCAAGGAATGGTGTTGGAGCTGCTCAGTAGAACTATGAAACAGAAGAAAGGTCAAAGTAATTTTTTGTGAGCTTTCATTTTGGCTTTTCCAAACACAACGGCAATATTTTTGTCGTCAAAAGTCTGTCTTTACCACCTCTCTTGCAATGACATAATGGATGTTGTAAAAAAAAAACAAAACAGCAAACCATGATTGGTTATCCTGTCTGTCATGTGTCTTAGTCAAGTCTTGCCAAGACGTATCCCGTAATCTGACAGAGTCATCATCTTAACCTAAATATTTTGTAGTTTACATCCGCCATTAGCATTTAGCTGGTTAGCACAGTGAGGCATTCAGCAGCTAAAAAGTAGGACAGGTGTAGAGTGTAACAACTGAAAAGGTGAAGAGAGAGAGTGAATATTGAACATAATTTATTAGATGGCTGGAACGTGCTCTGTATCTGCTGCATGTGTAAATAAGCAACTGATAGCCGCTAACAAGTTAGCCAATGTAAAAGATGACAGTGTGTCAGGTTCACTGCTCCCAATCGGCCAACAAATAAGGTATAACAGGTTTAATCAAAACAGCTTGTTAATAATAAATTCATTCATAAATGTCACTTCATAATTCCACAGCAGTATTGGATATATGAGGTGTCAGTTTGCTAGAAGCTCAGCCAGTGCATGAGATTTGGTTGATCTCTGTGAGCAAATTATATCTCACTAGCTGTTATTGTCTGCAAATTGGATTTTCAAGTCTGACACTGTGCCACTGTTTTATACATAAACTGTTTAATTATACATCAGGAGTGAAATTGGTAGAACAACATGGAAGAGAATGAACGGTGAGATGAGTAGACAAGGAAAGTAACTTAGTATTCAAGGTTGGTCTGGGGAAACTTTTCCAAGCTGCTCGCAGTGATTTATGAGAATGAATATGTGTGGTTTGTTCTTGAGTGCAAAAACTGCCCTCTTAGTTTAATAGTGATTTGAATGCAGCTCGGGAGTCTGAGACGAACATTATACACTAGGACTGCGGAGTTCAGTTTAAACACTATTTCTAAGCCCATCAAAGGGAGCATTCGGATTACAGTGATGTATTTGCTACTCTGAGACATCACAGTGTGAGTGTTACAACTTCAAAGTGGCGACTGCAAGTTCCATTGGCCCGAACACCGGGGGTGCCATAGAAACCAAAAGGAAAAAAAAAAAATCCCTCTGTGTAGAAGTGACAACAGCCCATAAATCAGACAGGGCTGAACATCCAGAGTGTTGTGTGAGGATAATCTTTCTAACATCCAGAAGAAGTCTGGCTTCATTCTGCATACTTATTGCCATTCACAAGCTGCTTTTAGCAATTGATTTTCAGCTATATCTGCAGGGGGTTACAACCTCATTAACACCTGTTCAATCTAAATGCAACTCATGTGAAACAAGTACTTGTTGACTTTTCTTAGAAGAGTGCCAGAGAGAAGCTGATGAGACTCTACTGTGGCCCAAGATTTTTGGGGACGATTCTAGTACCAATTTAGGGAGCAATAAAATTCCGGTATCCCAAAATATATATCATCGATATTATCTGTTTATATAATATGAATGTGGTTATCAAATACTTGTGACAAAGATATGTAATGGAGGCAGGATATCTTACATTTTAACAGACTTTATCCAAACAACATTTAGAGTCACTCGTCCGTGCATTTTTTCCAGCTTCCAAAAACAGCTTGAATATCGGCACATATCGGAGAACATATATGCCGATACGATATATCTGCGATAAGCCAATATCAGTCAGTAATATTGGCAAACTGATAAATCAGTCAACAATCCATCTCTCTACTGTAATCTGTAAGGCTGTTTGTGGTCTTACAATAGATTACGTTGCATTATAAACTGCACCATATATTCAGTCCAACTCCCCTGACAGTGCATCTTAAATCAGGTCCAGACACTGTGCAGAAACCCTAGTATTTTCCCTCTCTTTACATCTACGTCTTCCCTCTCTCCCTCTCTCTTTCTCTGTGTGTGACATAGTTTTCATCTTTTTGTGCTGTATCTGGAGGGTGCCCAGGCAGGGGAATTCATCATCCTAACACACCGTGTATAAGCACTTGTTAAAAACCCCCACACTGAATTTTTTCGATATTCATCACGGTCGTAATATTTCTGCTTCGGGCGCCTGAGGCAACTTCAGCAGCCGGTCAAAGAGCATCATTGAAAAGAGTAAAAATCAAGAGAATCTGGTGGAACTCCCAGATATGAAAGAGAGAGGTATTCAGGAATATTGTTTGGCTGGAGGAGAGGTTCAACACACACACACACACACCTGGCGCGCACAGCATGTCTAACCATCAGGAACTACTACTACTGCTACTACAACTACTGCTACTACTATTTGCATGCATATAAGCATGAATGCATGCATATTTTTACCAGGAGTCTTGACAATAAGAAGTATTGACTGAAACATGTTAATAATACAAATATGATAATATTGTGTGTAATAACACAACATCTTTTAAATCATTCTTTTGTTTTTCTGCTTTCGCTCCTTGGCATCAGTGTGAAGGACTTTGTGGTGTCTACTGGGGAAGTTGCAGGTTGCATCTGACTGAATGTCCCTCTGCTCATCCTCCCCTTTCCAAACGATGAAAAATCTGCGGTGGCTGCTTTCCTTTCTGGGCTTCTGTAGAAACATGGCGGTGCAAAATTAAAAAAGGACCTCTGTAGATATAAAGAGCTCATTTTACTAAAACGATTGTTATTTTCAGATGATGATGCACTAATGAAATCATAATTGTGAATAGTTTGTTCCAATTATGCCTTATTCTACAAACAGTTCCACCTAAATTCCTCACAACTACTCTTTAATGCTGGTTGCGACCCATTATAAAATAAAATAATTAGTTAAGTAGAATTGTTTTTTTCAGTATTCTTTTGTGAGTTCATGTTTACAGATTATCTCTCCCTATACTTCAATTTTAAGTGCAAATAATTTGCTAAGAAAAAGAGACGGTTAAGTTCATTTTAACATTTTATTGAGTGCTCTGTCAGCATCATTATAATTCAAGAATATCATCATTATCATTATCACTACATTTTCCATTAATATCACAGTCATATTGTTGTTGTGAATTCTTTTGGCCATGATAATCACATAATGAAATTTGATACTGTGACAACCCTAATTACAACTAAATCATTGTGCAGTAAAATGTCTCCAGTGTTGCTTTTATGGGCAGAATGTTCACAAATACAGTGTTTGCACATGTATACATACACTATATGTTCATGTATGTATGTACATATATATGTACATTAATCTACACAATATCACTGTAAACATCTTGTCACCTTTAGGCGCCATGTACGTGCTTCACATACGCATTTAAATGTTTAAATGTTCCATGTGTTTTTTGTTTTTGCGCTTTTTACAAATCATCTGTTTTGTACTTTGCCACTTACATGTTGATCACAAATTGTTACACACATCACACACAAAAGTGTACTACAGCCACATGCACACACACAAACACTCAGGAACCATCAGCTCGTCTATCTGATTGCAATTTCCTTTGACTTGTTTATCGCCTCCGTGCCACACACAAACAGACATGCACTTTTATACATTAAAGATAAAATGAGCTTGCCCAGCTCTATGGATGATAATGATGCTGTTTAACTGTTTGCTTTGCCAGTGCCCCCTCCTCCAGGCAATGCAGTCCTCTGGGTTTATGTGAATGCCATTAAAGCCAAGTAAATGTCATCTAGGGGACAAATCAGCCTTGGTTCCAAATAGCTGCCTGACTGTGTGTTTTTGTTTTATGAACACACAAGAAATATAATCATCAAACAGATGTCAGTAACTGCCTTTCAACACTTGGGATTTTTCCTACGTATTGTCTGTAGTTTGCATTATTTTGTAGCAACATTAGATCAAAATTTTAAATACAGTGGCCTCTATATAACTGCATCTGTGCATATACAGAGATCGTTTAATTCGGTAATATCTTGCAAAATAACTGCATTTTCTGGACATGTTTAGTGCAAGAGAGAAGTATGAATATAGTGTAATAGTGTAATTGCCGTGTTATGCTCTGCTGAGTGTGCCCACAAATTTTTTTAATGTGAGATTGTAAAAATGCAGAATAACACACAGCAATGACATAAGAAGAGTCACATTTTGATCTGGTTTTGAATAAATTTGAATTTAAAGCTGAGGTAGGCAGTTTATTTTTGGTGTCATTGGGTGAAAATTCCATAATAACCTTTCAGCATATTGTAATTTAGGTGGTCCGAAAGAAGACAATATTTCTGCTCCTGGATTTTTTCTTATTTTTCTTTTTTTTCCCTCGCTCTGTACTCAGGCTTTAGAAAATGAAGACCAGGATGGACACATTGCGGCCAATCATGGGTCATTTTTAGCAAGCGTGTGTTTCCGTGTGTTTTTACAATGACTGACAACCCAGGAGGAGAAGTTGTTCTTCCAGCTTTAGCAACAACCACATACACATCAAAGCAACCCAAAAAAAGGAGGAACGATGTGAAAAGATGATCATATAAAAGAGAGAGCGACAAATAAGACTAAGACTACAAATAAGTGACAACCTTTGATCCCAAGTCATATTCTGTCCCATTCCCTGTCAGTCTTTGCATTGCATCAGAAACATGACCAATACATTGCTTTACTAATCAAGCAAAATATCAACATACAGTTTTATTGATTCCACATGAACAGTGGAGCAGCTTCACTGCAGTTATGATGGTCTCTTTTTAGCACTGAGTGAGGACTTATTGAGCGGCATCACTGAGCCCATGTTAGCCAGTCCGTCATGCAGCACCACAGATTAATGTTAATCACAAGTGTCCAAAGACTCATGATCAGTTTGAAGGAACAATCAATAGCAGCTAAGTCCCCCGGCTCTCCCTACTTAAACATTGGGTCCCGCAGGGGTAGAGATCAATGACCACACCAGAAGCAGGTGCACAATTCAATTACACCTGTGTAGCAGGAAGCATCCATATCTCTAGCTGACGTCCACAGAGGAGCATTAATGCCCCAGTGCTCCACTACAGTCAGTGTCATCCACCCCTCCCCCATTCCTGTAGGCTAACAAAGAAGCGCGACTGTCCTCTCCACAGATTCACAAAAACACCAGCTAGCAAACAAGCGGTTGCTCTCTAACACTGTGGTTTGCTAAATCAAGACCACAGTATACGCAAGCCAGATCATGTGTTAGCATCAGTGTGCCAGTAAATAATTTATTCATCAAGTCATTTCTACATTGTGCATGCAATGTTGTGCAATTTTCAATTATTAATGCAAGGTATAGGCTTTGGAAATATAGAAATCATAGGTGCAGTGGAGGTTTAAAGCAAGACCTTTACACAAGGAAGACTCAAAATCCAACTTTTTTTTTTTTTAACACCAGCAGGATATTTATTTTTC
>JAQFJA010000008.1:18490161-18502726 GCA_029874485.1 Naso brachycentron
AGAGTCTATATCCATAACTCTACAAAAACATTAAGGTGAGTTAACACCATCTACTGTGACAAAACAAGAATGAAAAGAAACAAAAATGATTTAAGAGAAGTTATATTGTTGAACATTACTATCATATTTGCATTATTAGCACAATAATATCACAGCTATCGTCAACAACCCTCGTCTGAGCTCAGTTTTCTCTCTAAGATTGAAATCTTGCAATACAAACTGCATAAAGACAGTCATAATCAGTTTGTGAATGAGCATGTGTGTGAGCATTTTTAGTGTTGACTTGCTGGGAATGAAAAGCGTTAACTTCAATGACTCAGGAAATGAAGGTAAACATATTGATTCATGGAACGCTTTTTAAATAACATACATTTAAATCTCAAGTATTTTCAAGTCGGAAGGCTCAAGTCCAAGTGAGGCCACAAGTCGCTGATGTTTAAGTCCAAGTCAAGTTGTAAGTCTTTTATGATATCGTAAAGTTCAGTCTAATGTCATCAAATTTGTGACTCGAGTCGGACTCGAGTCCAAACCTCTGGTTATATCGGACCAATCCATGACCTAAAATCTCTGGTATATTATGAGAAAAGTCATCTCTATAGTGACCAAAACAACAAGTTATTTGCATGAATAAACATATAATGATATTTCAGACAGTGTGTTCTGTCACTTCTGATTTGTTTGTCCTGATGAATTACAGAATGACTCGGCTGGACTGTGAATAAAATGGGTTAATTTAACTGATCAGTGTAATTACCGAATACCAGCCTGGTTCCAGACCTCTGAATTGCCACCAACAACTCAGATTTTACACACACATTTGGCCTATTTTCCAGCATTAGGTCACTCTTTACTCCATTTACACAAACTGCTTACTACTGCAGAAAGTCTGCAACATATTTACCGTTAAAAAACAAACAAAAAAACCCTTTTATAAGCTACATTGAGAATCCACTTTCGCGGTCAAGGTTGGGTCGTAAACGTTGGAAACATATGAATAACAACTGTACTTAAAAATGCCATTTCATTCTAGTTGAATGTTTTCACACTTTGTTCCACTTGTGTTTGTCTGCTGCAGATGGAAGCTTTGACAGGAACTGTGACAGGGAAAAAAAAACATACATTCTAAATTGACAGTTTCCCGTGTTAGCTTAAGCAGCAAGCGCTGCCAAGAAAAGCTGCTGAGCACTTTAAGGTTAGGAAAGTGTGAGAAGCTTCTACAGCAGAATAAAAACCAAATGATGACAGAACATTTTGAATGACAGCTATGTTTTTTAAGCGAAGCCATGACACTTCATTTCATTCAAAACGGAAAGTGAAGTCATACAGGAGGGAAGAAGAGATAAACCTTGGTGAGATCTTGGGCTATTTTCATATTATTTTACACTAATCTACACACACAGTACACACGTCCAAAACACACAGTAACTTAATTAGTTTAGTAACAGATAAATTTGTACTTTCACTTTATGTTTTTCTTACGACACAAATGTTGATTTAGTTTTAATATTCTTCTTCTGGGCCTTGTTCTTCCCACATGGACATTTGAATTTTCCAGATTAGAATGTTGAGTGTGTCTACATGTGCTACGCAGCATCTTAGTCTTAAGCTTTATTCGGTTTTTAATTATATTTGGAGTATGAAATTCACATGAACATGAAAAACCTGGTTACACATTTCATTTCCCCGTTCAATTGATTATAACAGAATCCAGGTGTGCCTTAATTTTCCACCATCTTAGCCACAATGAGATGGTTCATAAACCACGATAAGGTGTTTAAATGAATCTACACAGTAGTAATAGTGCCCTGGTCTGTACTGGAGTACTCCATGTAGTACATCCAAGTTTCTCAAAACCAGAATGAGGTATTATTCTGGCTTCTAAATCCCTGAAAAACATAACCAAGACATGCATAACAGTCTCTGAATTTTCACACCAAACTTGATTTATGATTCTAATCAATTTGTTTTCCTTCTTAAAAACAAACAACAAATGACAGAGAAATTACTCCCAACGAGTTTTGCTGTTATTTTAACACTAAAAAGAAACAAATTAAACTGAATTTCCCTTCTGGGGTTAAAGTACAAGCTGCAAACATGTCTTTAAAAGTGCACTATGTAGTTTCAGGATAGGAGAATTTGTTTACATTTGCACTGAAGTCTGAGGTTATTTGACAAATATATTTACGTGTAATTCTTCTGTCATCATAAATTAAAACAATACTGGGGCTCCTAGAATCAAACACAAGCCTAGAAAGAGAAAATCATCTTTACTTGAGAAAAAAAACAAACAACAACATCCTAAACCACAGATTTGAATCGACTGATTTATTGCCCAGCACTAAATCGTATGCACATAAACACACTCAAATTATTCTTGATTATTGTTTTTTGGAAGCAAGTTAAGAATTAATCTGGGAATGTTGTCAAAGCAAGAATTCCTTAAGCCCAAACCTGCAAAAGTTTGCTGGAGCATGACAGGATCAGCCCCGACCTATGAACTCATTCCAAACACAAACGGCTCCCTTTTATTGATTAGAAGCGAAGCAGTATTGATAGAATTACGATTTTCAATGAGGACCTGCAGGTTATTGTAAAATCAGTACATCAGATTATCAGGATTCAATTTTCATAGTGAAGAGCTGCCAATAATAATACATGTTAACACTAGACAAAATAAAAAAGTAAAAATCATAAAATTTTATAAACAAAAAACTAAACAAATATGGTTTAGATTTGGTGACAAAAAGAAATAAACTCAACTAAAAGGTTAAAAGTGATATGAAGCCATAATGTCAGGCATTACTATGACATTAAATGGAAATTTGTCATTTAAACACTCAATCTTATAAAACATTTACCTGCAGAACTTACTTTGCCAAAAGTATTTTATGCAACAAAGTTGGCTTTTCGTGAGACATCAACAAGGTTTTATTTTTTAATAGCTGACTTATGATGACTCAGTGTACCTCCATCAACCACGCACCAACATCACGGCACAGTTTGACCTCATTATCTGGTAAAATCTAACCTGGTGAAGCAGACAGCACAGAACCAGATAATGGCAAAAATGCAGGAACACACATGAAATTAGACTTTGATCCATTAATCTTTTGCCAAAGTGTATACTGGACACATCTCACCTGCAATCACACCCCCAGCGTTCAGTTAGTCATATAAATGATCATGGATTCAATACTGTGCTCATTTCGCAAGGATTTACAAATAAAAGACCACCGTTACAAGATAAATTCATCCAGAATTATAAATCAGCCCTCAAACTGCTTTGGATGAGAATAAACAGGATTATTTAAACCTGAATTGGTTGAGCCACACTTCGAGAACAAGGCTTTCACAATCTTAAACGTCAAATATCTGTGATAAAACACATGCAAGCCCACAGTTATTCTGTGGTAATGCAACATGCACAATTGTGATTCTACTTACAATAAATTGAGTGTTGTGAATAGGAAACTAGATATGTTACGCACAGAAATAGGCATCACCCAGACAAGTTTTTTGTGCAAAATAAAACATTTGATAATTTTCATGTAAAAAAAAAAGGGATTGTAGAGGCAGAAAACCCACCTGCGATGAAGCATGGATGTGTAACCCAGTCTGCAGGGTACTCAGCATAATGGCTCAGGTACCTGATCTGCATGTAGCCATTATAGACGCAGAAAACAAAGGCCAGGGCAAATGAGGCAAATGGTGTTGGTTTACCTCCACGGATTAAAAATGGATAAATGAGGGATCTGCAACAGAACCAAAATGATAACAACAGAACTCAGTCATTTCAAATGCTAGCAGTAACATACTGGTACAGGTTAATTAGCTGGTACTCCTGATGTAATGCACAGAGCACCGTGACTGCTTGTAATTACCTACCTCTGTACATAATGACAGAAATACATAGCAATGATCAACCGGTTAGGCAGGAATGAAGTTTTCCCAGAAGATGTCCACAAAACCAGGCACAGAGGCACCAGGAACGCCGGCAGCTCTTGGACGAACCAAGCAAATTTAACATTGACAGGAAATCCATATGTGCTGCTGGCATATCGCCCGTATGGGACATTTACAAAAAGCAAACTAACGAAAGTGCAGGCTGCCATGAGAATCATGAAGTAAGCCATACAGTCCAAAATGTACAGCTCCTCCTTTTCCGAGGAGAAGAGCCGGGAGAGAACTGAGTCCATTTTACTGTTACGGAACTCAAAGGGAACAAAATGTTAATATTACTTATTTTTTACAGCTAATGGACAATAAGCTGTGTCGCTAGCTTGAATGAAACATGTTATAGACTTCAACATGTAGTACCCAAGAAGGCACGTAACTGACGCACGGCTGTCACATCAAGGACCAATGACAGTCCCTGACCAGATATAGCATCGAATCTTATCAACCAATCAAACTGCTCGGTTTTGAATCGACGTTTATTCATTATCGTGTGGTTATGTATACATATTTCTTAATTAATCTTTATGTAATCTGTTTTAAATAAGGATGGTTACCTACTGACTCACTCAAACCTTTGTACGTTAGTTTATTTTTTATTTTTTTTTTAGCTTGAATAAACAAAATCTAACACAAAAAAAGAAACAAACAACTCTCACGCGTATTAATTCGACCTGAAATATTTTTATAGTACACAAAAGCGGGTTATTTTAGCATAATTTATTACTTTGTACTCCAAAGATGTTCTATTTTATTTCAGGCAGAATTCGTGGCCACCTCAGAAGGTCCTGATTCACGTGCGCGTGAGGCAACACGTTTCGAGGATACACCACAGCGTAGCAGCCCCCCCCTGAACGCTAAGAGAGTCCCAGTTTAGAAGAGTAGCGGGTCTCTTTTCTCTGCACCCATCCACAACGTCGTTCCGCAAACTTTTCTCCCGAGTTTTCTTTTATTCCAACATGGGGAAAAGAAGCAGGCAGCGGCAGAAAAACCAGCCTGCCGGCAGAGACAGCAGAGACAACGCTGTAAGATTCACACACAGGCTGCAACAACTCTTGCTAATGTTTGGTGTAAAGTGCACTTATTAGCTTTATTTAGGCTACTTACTGCATAGGAAGCTGGGACGAAGGCGGTTGTGTGACTTAGAGGCTATCTCAACTAAACTTGTGTAACTAGTCATCTTGCTGTGACACTGCTTAACAGCTGCACAATATTGTAGAGCTTTGCTGTTAGCTACCGGCAACTCAGTTATTCTCCCATTTAGACGTGAACACCATTTGTCAGGTCCTAACTTTGTAAGTAAGATATGTGCCTTTTTGTTTTTGTGTGGGTAACTTATGACGTTTCTGAGAATAAAATATGTTAATTTCCCGTTACCGAGCGGACAGGACAGGACATTGGTTTACCTTTTTTCTTTTTTTAAAAAAATTCTGTGAAGGCAAGAAGCAAGCATGGCTGGGAATAAAACTGTCATAGAAAATATGTCATTAATTTGTAACGTTGCTGTTTGTGATTTACCATTAATGCAAATGACATTTTAATTGTGCTCAATGCATTCTGTATATACAAGTACAGTAGTTAGTTTGGAAGAGAGCAGCCTTGATTATATATGACCGTCTGTAATGATGTGTCCATGTGTTCAGGGCTGGGGAGCCGGCTACGCTGACATTGTCAAGGAGAATAAGCTGTTTGAGCACTACTACAAGGAACAAGGCCTGGTGCCTGATGGAGAGTTTGAACAGTTCATGGAGGCGATGAGGGAACCACTGCCGGCAACCATCCGCATCACTGGATACAAGAGGTGAGCTGAACAGATTTAGAGGCCCCGGCTGTTCCCACCTGGTTATAAAATCCGTCCTGAGTGATCCGATCACAAATGGACAGTTCTGTGTGCGTCTGTTCCCACCGAGCTTTAACATGCCTCCTCAGTGACCTCTTATGAGCTCACTCCTCCGCTTTGTATGCAAAAAAACATGTCATTTCCGTAACGGGTTGCTTGAGAACACCTGCATTTATAAAGAAACGGGGGTGAGATTGTTGAATGCATTTTAATACAGTTAAATTTATTAATCAAGCTAGGTACATACTATTTCTATTACCGTCAACATGGGTAATGTTACTCGGGGCGACTGCAGCATCAGCATTTGTCATAGATTTGAAAAGAAGCTCTTCATCTTCCAACTCACAAGAGTCCAACACGTCTCCTTCACCAGGACAGAATGAAGGTCCGTCTCCTAGCACCCTCTCCACTTCTTTGCAAAACTGATGTAACCCTGTTCCTGCTTGTTGTTAGCATCCTTTGCCTTGCTATATACATTCTTCAAATGTTTTATTTTGTGCTGGCACTGCTGCAATGAACGAGTGTAACCAGTCTCCCCCATCTGCCTAGAAATCTCCTTGTTTATCCCCCAGTTGCAGTACAAGTCTTTCAGCTGTCGTTAAACGGATCCTTCAGCCCAAAGAGAGACGAGGCAACGTGTCTCCTGTGCACTCCATCCTTGTGAATCCATTTTGAAGTTGTTGTTGGTTGTTGCCATGGGTCGTTATGGCTCCCGCTTCTTGTTTCCCACTTTAATATGACCAAGTCAGTTGAGTAGGTGGTTGTTGAGTTGGTGTGGCCCTGACGGATCGGTGTTCCTGCTGCTAAAAGGAAGTGGCCACGTGTGACCCAGACCACCTCCGAATGTGGCCTGAGTGATCAGATCTCAGTGCGTCCTCAATGCGTCTTGGGTGTGTTCCCACGTTGCTGTCCACTTGTAGGGCTGGGCGACGTGACCAAAATCTCACATCCTGATGTAGGTCATTTCATGTCCCGATAATGATACATATACAATATAGCATATTTTCTGTAAATTGAATGAATAAATATAAATGTAGTGTGCCTAAGTCACGCCCCTCCACTTCTGAGTCATGGGACTTTAATTTGGTAAAAATATGAGCAGTAGTAAATGGAGAGGGATTGATCCTGTTTGTCTTGTGCCCTGAATTACACATATGATGGTTGGTTATTTAAAAAGATCATTTTTCATTTAAATTACAATAAAGTATAGCAACGTTTTTTGTGAGACCGCTCAGTGAGCTACATGTCTCGTCATGGACAAAATACGCCATTACTACAGACGTGGCCGTCAGCTTGACGGACTTCACAGCGTTTTTTCATAAATCGGATCGTGCTGAGAGCTGAAGCTACTTGAAGGGGGAGTTAGTTGGTTCCATGAGTCAGAGGACATGAACCGTCTGCACCTCTTTTCAGAAAATATTCTATATTACCCCTCCATAAACTCAGTGTTTTTCACTCTGGCTTGCTGACGCACAAGTTCATAAACAATAAGCAAGACCTTCCTGAAACTTATAACTTTTTTATTCTCCTGTCTCACATCCATTTATATCAAACAAGGCATAGTAATGACCCACACTTACCTTTCTGTCAAACATCCTCTCATCATTTTAACATGTCATTTAGAGGTCCAAAGGTCTGGAATGATCTGCCCTTGTTCCTGAGACTTACATCATCCCAATCATCCTTTAAAAGGCCACTGAAAGATGATTTAATCTCATCTTGAGCTTTTTAAATCAGTTTATCATTATTATGTATACCATGTATCCCTGTGTCCCTTCTCATGCTTTCGTGCTCTGTTGATATCTCTGCTCTGTTCCTTACATCTTCATTTCAGGTATTGATTGATTGTAGTTTCATACATTATATGACTTGAAAATTGATGGGAGTGGAATCCTTCCACAGGGCTTCGTTCCCTCCTTGCACTGTTTTTTTTAATAGTGCTAAACAAATAATTAAAAATAAATAAGAGGAGGGAGAATGTTATGACGTCAGTTATGCGACTGGTGTTGCAGCTTTTATAATTGCGTATTTTCACAAACTAATACATCGATCGTTTGACAAACATAGACTTTCTTCACATGAAAAATTATTGTTGAATTTAAGAACATCATATGTGTGATTCAGGGAACATGTCAAGCAGGATAAAAAAATAATTTTTCTTTCCTCATTGACTACCGTTCATATTTTTTCCGTATTAAGGTCCCATGGAGTCCACCAGAAGGGGCGTGACTTAGGCACTCCATATTCATATAAAATGATCACATAGAAAGGCCTATCTCTTATCACATTTTTAATTATATGCTCAACAAGTAAAAGTCCTTACTCATATGTGATTGTTTTCTCCTTTTTAAAAAAAAAAATGGCAAGAGCCTTTTACAGTATCTGAGTCTGGGCTTTTTTCTGAGCAATGTGCCGCTGAACTTTTGTGGTTCTCATCCATGTTAAAAAAAATGTGAAACGGATTTCCTCTTGAAACAGCTGTAGCCTATTTGTTGTAGTTTTTCGCCTAACACTACATTTTACAAGATTACGTTGAACTAATCATGATGAAATTACCTTTGCCAAATACTCATTTTTACTCAACAGCGCTTGAACACATTGCAACGTAACTCAATGCAACCTACGTCCAAACGAAAGAAACAAACAAAAAGACTTGTCAAACACAGTTTACTAGGCCATTTAGTTTTCATGCTTCAGTTGTAATGAAAGGGGAGCTGACAGCAACCTTTGGAAATTCTTTAAATATGTCGGCATGTCGGCTCTTTGGTGCTTTGCTAAATTGCTCGTGTTACCTTTGGTGAGCACTGTTCTGCAGTGTCTGTTGCGTCTGCCTCCTCGTATGATTCGATTTTTCATTATTCTTGTGCCTCAAATGCAAAGTACTTCCAAACGGCCCTCTTTCTTTGTTTTTTTCCCCTTTTCCCAAAACTGGTTGCAGAAACTTCACAAACCAAAGCAAAAGAAAGCGGAGTAGTGTTTGTCAGTGAGGGGAGGCTGTGCTGCAGACACAGCATGTGTGTGTATCAACTCGTTGTTGGAGAGAGGAGAGATGAGAAAGCACCAGGGATGGAAAGAGTACAAAAAAAATCTACTTAAGTAGAAGTACTGTTACCTTGATAAAATTTTACTTAAGTAAAAGTAAAATTACTGGTGTAAAAATGTACTCAAGTAAAAGTGAAAAGCAGCTCATTAAAAATGTGCTCAGAGTACAAATTACTTGGTTATTTTGGGAGGGGTTGCGGGGGGTTGTAACATCATCCCTCCATCTCCATCCTGCTCCATGTCTGCGCAAAAATGCCCCTTTGCTGTCTGGGTGTGTGCAACTGACTGTTGTTCACCTTCTGGCACTGCAGTTAGTCAGCCTGAGCCAATCAGATGGACCGTTACTGGAACGCGGTCGCAGCACTAGTTCATAGAAAACTTGGAGAATCTTATTGTTTCAGTTTTGTTTTTTGTTTTTTTTTAACTCAGTAATGGATGTGATTTAAAATGTAGTGAAGTACAATACTTCAAACAAAACCTACTTAAGTACAAGTAAAATTACAGATGTGAAAAACTACTTAAAAAGTACAAGCACATAAATAAACTACTCAATTACAGTAACGTGAGTAAATGTAATTAGTTACTTTCCACCTCTGTAGACAACCCCTCCTACACTACCACATCCACCAACAACAACATTAAGACCGTCTTTCACAATGCAGCAGTCCTCAGCTGCAACAACAACAACAACTTTAATTGGTGTAATATCAGAGGTTATTCCCATCTGTCATTATGTGCAGTTAACCAACATGAAAAAACATCCACATACTGTATATCAGGAGTGTCACTAGTACCACACAGTTGTCTAAGAAATTGCTCACGACCTTCTAACAGAGCAAAACAGCTGACAGAGTTTTGAGGCGTTTCCTCTTCTGCTGTTCTTGATATAATTTATGGACAGTGGTAGCAATGATAAACTGTACACTTCTAAATTAGCAATTATCTGCCCATCAGTAGTTTAAATATATCTTCACATAAGTGCTAGGTCATCTCAGCTTTATTTGGAACTTCTACAAAGTACAAACCATTAAAATAATAGTAATGCAGAGACTTCACAGCCAGACTAAATGCAGGATCATATATTGCTTAAACTTCATGACTTGTAAAAAGACAAATGCTGCCTGGAGAAGCAGAGGTCCCTGCATGTGTTCATTACTGCAATAAAGATGGTGTCAAGCCTGCGGAAGGAAGAGCGGAGGTCAACTGCACAAACAACAGGCAGAAGCAGCAGAGAGATAGCTTACTCTGACCCAGTGATTTACTCTAGGCAAAGATTTGGTTTCAGTATATATTTCCTTATGACATGACAAGTAAGTTGGCCTTTCCAAAACTTAATATTTGCTTTAATCAGGAGCAAATATAGTGAAATATTAAGGACAGCACGGCTACTAGCATTTCCCCTTAAGTTTTACCTCACTGAGGGTTTTTTTTTTTTTTTTTTAAACAAATTAGATTTATCTGATCTGAATCTAATCTCTTATTTTCCCACCTGGTGAAGCATAAGCATCTGTATAATTGAGCACAAGGAAAGGAGCAACCGGAGGAGCAACTCCTCCAGCACAAAATTCCAAGTGAACTTGTGACTTTGCACAATGATTTCAATAAATGCATTGTCGGATAGTTCAGCTTTTAACTTGTGCACTGTTTAATAATGCATAGTGGTGGCACAAATTTTACAACACACACAGAGTTGAAGTGTGCTATGTGAGAATACTCATGAATAGCATCACTATTTTATTGGTGACCCAGACAGCAGTTCAGTCTTTAACATAGGCCATCTTTACAAGTGAATATCAAAATCAGTAGATGTGCAGAGAGAAAAGCAGAGAGAAAAGTGTGCCTTTCCTCTGATCTGGACTTCTTCTTTCACTAAACCTGTGCATAAAGAAAGACCAAAGCCATCAGCTACCAAGTTTTGTTTTTTGTTGTTTTTTTTTTTCCAGAAACCAAAATTTTCAATGTCAGACATTCTACTTGGTGTCATGATGTAGACCTGTGATGACAGAATAAATCAAAGTTAACGCAACCGATTAAGGAGACTTCATCATTCTGTTCCAGGCCCAATTGTGCTGTACCAGCGTAAAACAACATAACTGAGCTGCATTTTTTTCTAACCTATTCCACCTATATGCATCGTGGCCTTACTCACCCTTTGCCAAGTCATGACAAATTAATTATATAACTGTAGTCCGAATTCACACATTTGTCCTGGAGGGCTACAATGTGTATAACATACAACACCCACTATTCTTAGACTGCAGGTCAGATCTGTGTGTTGACCGGGAACAAAGCTACACACGACACGTATAGAGCAGACAGACATCATCCATTAATCATTGAAAGAGTGAAGGCAAACCAATGAGGCACGAGAGATTTCAGACAAACAAGCTAGTCAGGCTGAAAAGTCCAGACGCCCACTTAAATGGCAAAACAAGCTGAATGGAGAATAATGGCATGGTGTTTAGCTGTGGATGAAGAGCGCTAACCAGACAATTAAGCAGAGACTGGGAGGTGCATCTGCATCATCTACTACACAGGAAGCTGAAGACAGTCAGTACGTTTGTACGATGTTGGAAAAGGTCAATTTATTGTTAGTCCGACTAAAACTTGACTTTTAAAATACATTTAAACGTGTTAGTCCGACAAATCGCACTGAGTCGAATTTCTTGAAGTCTGACTCACACACCTAGATGATGCATTTGGGGACTGATTCACTCCTGCGTGTGTACACCTCAATCAGCCGTGACCTGCTCTAGGCGTTCTACACATGATCCACGGTTCCTGCTGCAGAAGTCAAACAGCATGAATTCAGAGAAGAAAACCAGAAAGAAAATAAAAGAAAGGTGACAAAAAAATTAAAGCATGGAGTATATATGAAATTTAAAAGGTTTTTACAAAGTTTTTACAGGTTGACATGGAACCCGTTTGCTAGCTTGTTTGCTGCTTGTTTGGTCAGTGACATCAAAGGTCAACTGAGGAAGGTCCGTAGTAACCAGCTGAAAAGGGGCATATCACTATTTACCACAGTAGAGTCGGGTATACTTTTGCCAATATATTGATTCTCAACTCGTGCTTGTACACTCTGACAAGGACGGAATTTAAGTTAAACGGTGTAATCAAGCTATAATCATTGCTCGACTTAACTGTGCATGTAAACTCATTGATAGAGGGAGAGCCTGCGGTGGACTCGAGGGAGATTGAACTTATTGAGGCCATGCTTTGTATAGGATGAGCAACATTCTTCGAACTCACTGTACCTGACTGAAAACATTATGCACTGCACCCCCGGCACTTTTTTAAGACATGATTTATAACATGCTATTTTGTAATTATATGTCACTTCAGAGATATGTTGGCTCTACTTTGGAAGTTTATAATGACAACTTGACATTAGACACAGGGATATAGCACAGGGATATAACCTGTCATAAACATGCCATGGCGGGCATTAAAAAAAACAACAACTCTTATTACTATCAAACATTTTTATGACAGCATCATGCATAATTAATTACTGTCATTTCAAGAGGAGTGGTTGAGGCTCAAAGCTTCATGAGGACCCAATTACAGTCATAAACAATCATAAAGTTTAAGATGATATGGTTATGACAGTGTTACACCAGCCTTCTTTTGCACTCATGTAATAGTGGCCATATATATATATATATATATATATATATATATATATATATATATATATATAGAGAGAGAGAGAGAGAGAGAGAGAGA
>JAQFJA010000008.1:18536771-18546791 GCA_029874485.1 Naso brachycentron
AAGGTGACCTTTTTAACACTCAATCAGAAAAAGAATAAGCAAAACTTTTGTAACAAATTTTTGAATTGTTCTTTCAAAATAAATGAATAAATAAACTAAATAACAGGTTTTTTCACAATAAACACACCTCTATTCCACAGTAAAGACTGGATAATTAAAAAAAGAGTAAAACAACCCCACATGCAGAAATCTACCGGCTACTTTCAAAAAACATTTATTTTATCTGTTTTACTTTAAAAGTCCTATCCTTATCTAACACCCCATGTGTGCATCTAGTTGCAATGATATAGGCTTATCTCCCGACTTTATCATAAAGATTTATGTTCACCCTGTGAGGGAAGGTAAAGTAATCCACAGTGCAAACGTGGCTAGAAAGCGCTTAGTAGGTTTTACCCTTCACTTCATCCATAATCCTGAATAAACAATACTTCAGGTACGCCACCACCCATATAAAACAGATTATCGCTATTTCCTCACCCCTATTAAAGTGTAATTCAAACTAAGCTTGCCCCATGAAAACAAGTGCCATATGTTCGCGTCTCTCAGAATGTCATAGTGCTTTTTCATCACACTGCGTGTAGCTTTTATAAATCACATAAACAGCTTCCTCTGGGGGAGGCAGGGGGATTTTTAGGAATAAAAGCAATAACCTGAATACATAAACACCGTCATGGTCACCTCCCTCTTAGCTCTCTCTCTCATCTCTCTTTGCTGCTTGGTTTATTTCTGTCTCCCTGAGCCTTGCTGAGGCTGTTTTGGATGTTTTCTGTGACAAGGTAACCTTCAGGGAATTGAGTCTTCTTGTCTCACAATTGAATAATGAATGTTTTTGTCTGCTGGCTCCTCTCGAGCAGGAGCGTGTACACAAACACATGCACGTACATGCTGGCTTTTTTGTATGCTTACCGTGTTAACTAATCAGTAAAGTGAGGCTTCTTTGCTTTCCCCTGTGTCGTGGTGAGTGTGCAGAAATGGTGTCATCAATATCTCGCTCGCTCTCTCCGATTCTTACCGACTTGGTCTCTCTCTCACCTTAATGAGCACCGGGGAAATATCAACCAAACAAAAACAAGAGTGCTCAGGGATCAATTAATTAGGATATGTCAGCAATGATGAGAGCAGCGTGTGTGTGTGTGTGTAATGAGGGTGGCTGTATGTGTGTAACTTAGATTTTGCAAGTTTGTGTAGTTCAGCAGATACAAGTGTTGTCAAACACCTGCTGTGTTAGGCAAAGCTAAGTGGATGCTGGATGTAGCTTTACCTTTATCACAATGACGTGAGACTGCCATTAAAATTTTATCTAAAGTTTTGAACTACTCCTTTAAGGGATGGGTTTGCTGCTGCACAGATAACATAATAACATTACTGATGTCTCCAATTCATTTTAGGGTCTAAGTAAGCTATGTCACTGAGTAAGCATGCATTATACTGGGGTCCTGCTGGATGTGGAGTACCTAAATGGATTGCACTCATGGTTATTGTTATGAATCATACCTGTGCTGCTCATGCTAAATTCGAGCTACGCGTCATCTATGAAAGCTTTTATGAAGGGTGATTGATAAGTTTGTGGCTCTGGATTTAAGGAAAACTTACAGCATTGTTAAGATTTGTGCTGCTCAATTCAAACATTTCAGAGAGAGAGAGAGAGACGACTGCACAAAGTTTGATGTCGTTCATTTTCTCACAGAGCTGACTAGCAATTTTCAATTTCCTGAAAAGGAAATACTACAAAAATTATTATCTTTAAACTTTCTGCAAAAACATTAACTGCACATGTATGTAACTCTTCTACTTCCAGAGATTTCTGAAATAATGTTAAATGAAATAATTGTTTAATGGTAAAAACAATTTGGTGTTGAAAGGGTTAGACATTTTTCACAGCAGACATTTTGGCTGTGTCACTAATCATGATGATGTTTAAGTGTCCCTTCAGCCAGCATGTGCAATATATAAAATCCATGAAACTGCGGCAGCCAAATGAATTTCAGCCCCATTTGTTATGTTATTTACACCTGTGCTGTTAGTACTCAGACCTGCAAAATATCTTAGATGAAAAGACCTATTCTAGATGTAAAAAGCTTAAACATTGGAGTGAAATTGATCCGTGTACTTTCAATGAAAATAATGTTTATCAGGTGGCACTGTTGCAAATACACCAAATCACTGTTAAAAACAAAAGAAAACAACCCTTGAATTCCACTGGAAAGAAACTCAGGTTGTCTTTTGCCATGTCCACATGTGCACAAACATTTTTCAGAACAGCTTTTTCTGCACACAAAAATGTTTTTTTTGGAAAACTCCAGTCAAGGTGAGGACACCTTCAGCTGTAGACAGGAAAATCAGAAAACAGAGTGTCTTGCCTGTGGTGACCGGTTGCGGGCTGTTATTTCCTACTTTTGACGTCAGAGTGTGCGCTGTTATCACTTTTGTTCAGATAAGGTGACGCAATGCAGGTGCTGACATTACTTACAGAACCGTCACTCTTTCGCTACACTGAGGAACAGAGGCGCCAGAATGTGCTTTGCAGGGTGCTACATGATCCCAAACTCCCACAACAAGGTTCATGTGAGGACGAGGCGGGCCAAACCTCTGTTTGCAGTTAGCTTAACAGTAATAACTTTTTCACGCTTCTGGCGAACCAGGTTATATCACTGGTTGTTGATTGGGCATAAATTGATGACGCTTCAATTGTGTTTTCAGTTTTCATTTGGAGATTACTGTAAAACGTTGCTTGTGTGGACAGGATGTTTTTTGAGCCACACGGATAGGTGTTCATCAGTTGTTTGATTAGTCTCAAACTGGTGGAACTACCCTGGAATCACACGTTAGGATAAAGATTCAACATTTCTCTCTCAGACAAGTCCAACAAAGCCAAGAGTGAGAAATATGTCAGTCAAGCACAATCTGCACCTGAGAAGAGCTCTAACCAGGTCAAACATGTGAAATCACCTGTGTGGGTGGACAGTATCATGTATAGGACCTTTAAGAAAGATGAGAGTCAAAGGTTGCACTAACGTATGTGATTCATTGACAGCAAAAAATTTGCTGAATGACACAATGCTGCAGCTTTCTGCATTATGAAATACAATATAAATTACACAAGTAGAATCTCTGTTGCTCTTTAAAACAGCTGTGACGTTGCTTTGGTGAAGTCCAACATCGCAGGAAAAGACATGTTGTACATAATTCCCTGGTTAAGCCATAATTTCTACTGAAATTATTTCAAAGTAAACACACCAGAAAGGTCAGTTATAAGCTCTCACTACTACAAAACAGTGAACAAAAATCTAACAGGTATTTCCAAAAAACAGATTACAGAAGGCCAGGATTCTAAAATTTTTTTTTTTTTATTATGGAGGTTTCCTGTCTGCTGTTTCCAAAACTCAGCATGGATGTTAGTGAATGATTTTCCTTTCTAAAGTGTATTATCATAAGAGTGTACCAAATCTAACCTTCATAAAACTGCTTGAATGTCATGTTCTTGATCTCTCAGCATAGCTCGTGCTCACACTCTCTGGCGCCTGTGTCATATTAAGTTGACCACTCCACACACAGAGTTGTCTGATAAAGCTGGAGGCCGTCTGATAAAAACCCAAGAGTAGAGGAGAGATGATTACTGTCTGTCCTTACTGAGGATGGAAACCATGTATTATTGACTGCGGTAAATGAAAGTAGGACGACGCGGGGGCCATGCAGAGGACACAGCAGCCCGAAGTGGGTCATTAAAGTGTAGGTGCAGCAGCAAGCAAAACTCCCAGGTGTGACATTCGCTCATAAAGCAGATATGAAACAAAACCACAGTCAAATCAGCAGAGTTTGAATAAGCTGTAACTTTTATTGCACATTCCTGTTTGGTCTTTCAACGACCTTTCACCTTTTGAACTTTTAAGACCTCGGTTCTCAACCAAACACTCGAGTCGGGAGTGGGGATGAAGTTGCCCAGAGTAACTGATCACAGGTCAGATGCGCACATTCCCTTTTTGAGTGAGATTTGAAGCATAGGGAGGTCATACTGATCCTAGATCTGTGACGGGGCCAACTTTCAGTCCAGATCTTTGTTCACTGCATTACCCACAGGCCAAATCTAGAGCAGGACCAACGGGGAGGGGACAGTAGTGACATCATGGAGGAGACTAGGAAGTATTCAAGGGAGCATAGGAATTTCCTTGATTCCACTTTGATGCACTTGCAATGTCGGAAATATTCCCTTTAAAATCTTGAAGCTTTGCAGCCTTTGGTCCTTGACTCCCTGAACCCCCCCCCCCAAAAAAAATACACACATCTTCCCCCATCGCACAAATACATAGGCTATCATTCTTGGTAAGTTTTTTTTTTCTTCTCAATTTCTTGTGACAATACCTGCAACATGCTTCAAATCTTCATTTTGGCAAACCACAAATAAATTAAAACACAAACATTCATAGAACACAATGTGACATTTTCGGACGCTTGGAAAGAAAAATCAAAGAAAAAACACGTACAATACAGAACCCATAAAAAGAAAACCAAAGAACAAGAAAAGAGAAGCATTTGCATTTTTTCTTTTTCCCCCATGTTTTTTCTTGCTTTTCTTGAAAAAAGATATACAGTAGCTAGCTACCAATCACATATCACATGCAGATATAATACAACATAATCAGTTCACCCAGTTAGTTTCTGCAAACTACCAATCTAAACTATATCACAAAATTATTCTCTTGAAACCGGCAAACACTCAGCTTTTGAGATATTTTGTCTTAATAATAATTCAGTTGTACAGTTTCTCTGCTGACAAGCCAAGAGATCACTAAACGATCGGCCCTGAACTGACTAGCCAAATTCAAAGAGGACTAACACGCTCTCGTACATGATCACATACCAGATGGTGAGTTGTTTTTTTTCTCTTTTGCCTGTTTTTTTTTACATAATGGGAGTGTAACACAGAAGTTTGCTCACACATGCACTTGCGTACAGACGGACATTTGCTATGGACCACGAACGCAACACGAGGGGTTGGGTGGTTTGAACATCCCGCCCCGGGATAACGGCTGACAGCGAGCAGCTCCTGCACCCTGCTCTCCTCAGTTTGCCCACTTTCTGCCTCCCCAGGGGAAAAAAAAAAGCAAAAAAAAAAACAGGGCAGGAGCGGAAAGTGACAAAATGTCAGCGCAGAGGGGAGGTTTGACATCCTCCATCCTTCTGCTCTCAGCTGCTCTTCTCTAATGACGCTCTGCCGAAATGTCAGACCAATTAGCAGCTTTCCCTCTGACATTTAACTGGCAGATAGCAAAACAAACACACGAGGAGCCGGCCGGACAGGTCGGACGGGTAGTCTGTGGCTATTAGGGGCTCGATTGATTGGGACTGACGTTGCTGCAGCGGCTCGAGTTAGTGTGAGATATTTATAAAGTCCTTTTACAGGATGGGACTCAGGACCTGTGTGTCTCTTAAGTAATCACAGCAGGTAGAGCAAATAATATGTCTTTTGCCATTTTGCAAGCCACCTGACATTTCTGCAAGCAGCTGGTAGTGATCAAAGCTCCCACAATTCCCTCCTCTCTCTCTCTTTTCTTCTTCTTCTCCTCTCCCTCTCTTTCAGACATCAATCAGGCGAGCTTCGGAGCATGCGCTCATTTAAAGCGCCTCTTCGTCTACGGCGGCTCAAGCCCGTCTGTCTTCATTTCTTGGTTTTGCCGCTGACGTCAAAGACGCAGGTACGTCGAGTGTGTGTGCCGTGTGGGCGAGCTCATGTACTGTATGTGTGTGTCTGTGAGTGTGTGTGTGCATCTGGAGTACACAGCATATATTCTACTGAACTTTAGTTCTTTACATGGATCGAAGAGACAGACGAGCTGATGTCCACACAGATACTCAGTCACAACCACGCACGTGTTTACAGTAGTAATAATCAGGAGCTGACACAGGAAGTGGAACAAGACGAGTAATGTGACAAGAAAAACAAAGCAGCACTCCCTTTAGGCCTTAGTGTCATTCACAGTAAATCATATTCTTCTCTGTTTAAAGGGTCGTCTCCCTTGCTCACACACACACACACACACACACATATTGTACAAACACACATACTGAGGCCTGGCCTTCAGCTGTACCATCTGGTATCTAAATCATGGGAAGTACAGTCGTCTTCCTCTTCTATGCACACACTCACACACACACTCACACATTTAGAATAACATGAGAATAGAGCGAGAAAGAAAGAGAGGTGATTGACTCGTTCTGGTTATCATACATAGTCTCTGCATAAAGCAACGTGAGTTTTTATCTCTCCATCAGAAATCAATTCCCATCTACGCAACAGTGAGCTCTAAATTTAGCCACAAGAGACGGAGAGAAAGAAAGAGAAACAAAGTGAGCGAGCGAGCTAAAGAAGGAGAGAGAGAGAGATAGAGAGAGAGAGAGAGAGAGAGAGAGCACAGCTCCATGTAAATTACAATCTTCATGTTGCATTGAACTGTGAGCAACGGCACAGTCAAAAAAGAAAGGGGAAATGAAGGAGTGAATGAGTGAGTATGAATGCCAGTACGCTGCCCGTCTATTAAACATTAACGGCTTCATTTATATGTAAATGACCCGACAGCTACAGAGAGAGACGGTGGGAAGTGACGCCAGTTCAGTGCTATAGAGATGAAGGGAGGGAGGAGAGGAGGGGACGGCGAGGACAAGGCGGTGAGTCTCCTTCATTCAGTAGTCTTTCACATGGGTGGAACAGTCCAAACGGTTCCGTTTATCTGACTGCACGTGCATGGGTGTGCGTTAAGAACCAAAAAAAAAAGAAAAGAAAAGAAAAAGAAATACACTAACGCACACTCTGATGCACGTGCACACACTCCCAGGTGATGTCCGATGGAGTGGCAAACATACACATAGCATACATATACACACTCACACACACACCTCCCTCTCAGGTCTCTCTGAAATGACAGAAAGAGCCTCCCTGGGCGAGAGAGAGGGGAACAAAAGTCGCTTCTTGACGGAGGAGAGGGCGATGGCGGCGGCGTGTCTGCTCTCTAAGAGTTTCGGTGAAGATGAGGCCCAAGAATTCAAAAAATAACAGCACAGACAAACAAAACCCAAAACAAAAGTAATCTTGAGTTAAACAGCAAAAGGTGAAGGTGAGAGATTGTTGAGTTAGCGTGGTGTGTCGTTTTGCGTGTCAGGCTAGCTGGGTTTTGTCCGGCTAGCGCGGGGGGCGGAGGGGCGGCGGCCGGGCGCTCAGCCGTCGGACACGGGCGGAGACACCCAGCCGTACTTCTCGTGGGTCTTCACCAGGGACTTGAAGGTGGCCTCGGCTTCCTTGCGGCTGAAAGCTTTCTTGGACTTCCCTGATTTCCTACATATACGCCCCTGTGAGGAACGGACAGAGATGCAGAGAGAGAGGAAGGAGAGAGAGGGAGATGAGGTCAGGATTGTGTGGAAAGATACAAATTACTGCAGCCATCAATTTGTCCTTAACAGGCGTGACAGCCAATTGACTCATTCTTGGTTTATTCCGGAAACATTCCTGCTCTGTCAGTTATGCAAATGTTTGAAAAAGACATCAATATCCCGTCAAGCGTGGCTAACATTAAGAACACCAAGGTCACGACTTTCATCATGTCAGAAAATTGGAGGTTATAATGACGTGAGGAGGAGTTTGCATTCTATAACTACAAATGTTTTCCGCACGATTATTATTTATGGGAGAGTTTGACATTTTAGGAAGCTTAATCACTCTCTGGTTGAGACTTAAATGGAGATCTATATCATGTTTGTGTGTTAGGTTTTATTAAATTATTTAGAGATTTCCTTCTTTTGTTTCTAGTCAAAGATGCTGTAAGAGAGGTGACCTCAGTATTTCCAAATTATTGGCTACAGCCTGGCCTACAAGTACAGTGTCTGAAAAAGAGATGACATTTTAAATTATGGATAGATTTTCACAAAATTGGGGAGACAAACATGTCAAGAGCCAAAAAAAAAAAAAATTGTGATGATGTAAATCCATGATTCATGTTCTTTTGTTAGGTTGTAGATGAAGGTTTTCTACCAGGTCCTGCAGTTGTGTTTTTTTTTGTTTTTGTTTTTTTTCCTGGCTGCAAAATCAATTTTACATAAATTTAGAGTCATTATGTGAAAAATATTTAGCCCCAGCCAAAAATTATTGTCATTATTGATTTATCTGTCAATTCTCTTGATATACCCATTAACTGTTTGGCTCTGAAATTGATGAAAAATGTCCATCACGATGAGCTACAGGCTGTGATGACATCATCAAATGTCTCTTTTTGTACGACTTACAATCTAAAAGCCAAGATATTCAGTTTACAGTTGAACAAAAACAGAGAAAAGAAACATTTCATCACACTAAACAAGCTGCGACCAGAAATTTTTAAGAGTTTCTGCACAAAAAGTAAAGTTTATCTATCAAAATGTTGATTTCTTTTGCAATGATCGACTATTTAATGTACATGTTTCAATAACTGTAATTGCTCAACATCTGTGTGTTGGAAAATTTAACAATCCAAGTGAGGAATGATACAATCTTTTGAGCTTCTATACCAAATGATACAAAAGTAAGAAAAAAATTTCAACTGGACACAGTAACTGTAACTAAAAGGAAAGAAATTCTTGATTTTCATTGACACTGACTTTGCTCTTTGGATCTACTAAGAAGAATATCAGTTTGGAAAACTCAAACATACAGCATACAGTGTGTCAAACCGTTATTTGTCTGATGTGGGTATGTGTTACCAGATGAAAAGAACAATGGTTCTCTTGTTCATGACTGTCAGTGTTTTTGTCAAGCTGGGTCTGAAAAAAGTGTTTTAAGTTTTTCCAGACAAAATACAGAAAGACAGAGACACGGCCCACACGTTCACATGGATGAACTCGATGGTGAAAGCACTGCTGCGGGGGAGATGTTGACAGGACAAGTGGTCTGAATGCAGGTTGACCAACATTAGATCAATGTTTAAAGGCAGAGAAAGGGCTTTTAAGATGTCAGGTTCAATCAGAAGGGAAAATATACCCTCCACTACACTGGGCAATGGATGGAGTGAAGATAGAAGCAGAAAAAACAGAAGCAACCATTGCACTAAATGACGGAAAGGTTGTAAATATGACAGAAAATATATATGAGCACATAAACCTCCTAAGCTTAGTGTGAAAAGCATCTCACTCAGAGCTCGGTGATGTCTGACGGACACAATTTCATCCAGCCTCCAACTTGCTGAAGCCCTCCCTTCTCCACACACTGGGGCTAATAATAAACGTGGGCAAAAAAAAAAAAAAAAAGACGGAAGAAAAAAAAAGGAGGAAAAAGGTGTGGGTGTTGCCTGCGACGATAAAGCTGCTTATTCTGTTCTTGGTGCTAAGTCTTCCCTGCAGAAGAGTGCGTGGGAGCACGGAGAGAGAGAAAAAAAAAAGCTGTCTCTACATTGAACACTCTGATGGAAACACAGCCGTGACAGCACGACCAGCGCGACCAGGACATAGTTGTGATTCAGATAAATGTCACAACGATTTGCCGTGCGTTATTTCATAAATTAAAAACCACCAATAATAAACACAAACATCACTAATAGCGACAAGGTGTGAGCAGGTCTAACTGCACTGCAGGTCCACTGGTCATACTGGAGCTCTACTGAAGTCTCTGTTGTAGCTGACTCACTAAATAGCAGCAGACTGCCGTGTCAAATGTCAGCTAAATTACTGTATTTGTTTGTACACGCTCTGTAACAGGGCACCACTTCCCTCTATTCAGAACGATTCTCGGCAGGGAGAAAGTTGTACCGAGGCCAGGCCATTGAAAACAATACTAATAAAATTCTTTTAAGAGGTGAGCTCCTTTGAATGCTGCAGTGCAGCACAGATAAATGTCCTCATACTGTTAAACATGCATGGTCTCCACCTTTGTGCAGCAGCGCTCACATCCAGTTTTTCAAACAGAAAAACTCTGTCTCCGTGATACAATGTTTGATACAAAAAGCTGCCATGATCAACATTTTGTTTTTCAAGCCATCATGCTTAAAGGAATAGCACAGAGTG
>JAQFJA010000008.1:18564386-18575568 GCA_029874485.1 Naso brachycentron
AAAATTATATGAGTCCCCTCAATTAAATGTTAAATGTTAATGTTGTTAAAATAATATTTTGTGCTAAAATTAAATGTAGTGTATTTCACTCCAGTAAAAATGAAATATATGCATGAACTGAAGTACATTTCATTAAATATATTTTTCATATATTTTCAAGGATGAATAAAAAAAATACTACAGTAATAAACTGAACTAGGGCTACTTTTTTCTAACTGCTATCATTGCTATTACTCTTAATAATTAAATATATAAGTAGAATTATTAATATTCCAGGAATAAAGATCGTTTTCAAAAGGGTTAACATAAATAACTGAAACATGGGTAATTGTGTTAGTGGGTCAGACATGACCTGTGCTGATGCATCAGTGATGTGTTCAGGGTCACTCAGCTCAAGTTTTGCCTCGGAAACATTATACATTGTGTAAGTGTGTCTCTGTCTATAAGATGAGACAGTTGCTATGGAAACAGACGGGATTGCGTCATCAGGCAGGCGTCGGCGTAAGCACACTGACACGCCCCTCTGACCTCAGAGGCGATCCTTTGGAACAGAAGGAGGGAAATGAGCCCTGTTATTTGTTTGTGATCTATGCGGTGAAGTCATCCAGACGGCCCTCTTCCCTCACTTTCAGCGTTCCCTGAGGATTTCCCACCTCACGTCTCATTTTGTCAAACAGAAGTGGTCTTGTGAGGACTCAGCTTCCGCCTTTTATTGGAGGAGGAGAGTCACAGCTGCCGTATTTACTTCTGAAGAACTCTGTTTCTCATTTCTTTGCTTTTTCAATCTTGCATGTAGGCTTTTTAAAGTGTTATAAATTAGATTATATTATAACAAAACACTTGAGTGTACTTTCTGACAATAAAATTTTTCTTTTTGTTCTCTTGGTTTTGATAGGGATAGTTAAACATTTTGATAAATATGTTCTTTTGCTCTTTTGGAGAGAGTTGGATGAGAAGATTGACACTAATCTTATTTTTGTACAATACATGCAAAGCTACAGCCAGCAGACGATTAGCCTAGCTTAGCTCATAGACTGGAAATCTGTGAACAGCTAGCCTGGCTTGGTATCAAAATCTGTCTACCAACACGTCTAAAGCTCCCCAATTAACACATTATATCTTTTCTGCTTCTGTACAAAAACTCAAGTGTAAAATCGACATGTTGTTTAACGAGGGGTAATGGTTCCAGAAGTCAGTGCTTCTGGCCAAAGAATAGTTTGGCAAACACCCTCCCATGAAACTGCAGTGTGTCACTCATAAATCGTGGTTTTAGTATGGTGGGTGCTGGTAGAAGCAGATGTGGCCTGGGACCGAGCCAGGCCAGCCCTTTCCCTTTGCTTCCAGTGTTTGTGCTAAGCTAAGCTAACTGACTGCTGGCTGCTGCTTAGTATAAACCATGACATAAGAGCAATGGTTTCATCTAACACTCTTCAAGAAAGCAATAATTACGTTTTTGTATTTTGTGCATTGACTCTTTTTAATCTGTTTTGTAAAGTGTCCTTGAGTGACTTGAAAGGGGCTTATAAATAATATTTATTATTATTATTTGTAAAATGTTAAAGCATTAGGAAACTCTGGACTTTTTTTCTCCAGGTAAAATATGCAAATTGCGCATGCTGTTTCTGTTGAGTTTATAATTACTTTCAGCAAAGACGTTTGTGTGCACATCCACGAAACCTTAGTGGAAAAACTGCTGGACACAAAAGAACGAGATAACAAAAGAAAGCTTTATTCAGTTTGTTAATAAAGCGTAGGGGAGCTCTGATGAATGTGAAGGTGCCTTTTTTTCTACTCATCGTTTTATTTCCTCGTTTCTACATTCTCAGTGTTTAAGTATTTTTCCACTGATTGGTCTAAAAACTTCATTAAACCCTTTAAAAATGTAAGAAAAAATTGAATGAAAAAGTACAATGGTGGATTGCTGGGGGTGATAAAGTCGGAAACTGCTACCTAGTGGGAGGCAACAGTGTTTATGGGCATCTTCATGAAGTTGTCTTCATGAAACAACAGATGTAACCATGGAAACTGTCGTGCTGGGGGTAAGACAGGAGAGCTGGTTCACTGATCCACTGGTTGGTAGTTCGATAGTCGGCTCCTTTTGTATAAAAGTGATCTTGAGCAAGACCCTTTGCCCTCCTGATGGTCAGACTAACACCCTGCACGTTAGCTCATTACAATGTGTACAGTGTGTGTGTGTGTGTGTGTGTGTGTGTGTGTGTGAGAGGCAGTATGAAAATGAAAGACAAATTATCCTGTTCAAATCCTCCACGTCACAGGTGATCTGTTTAAGCGTTTTAAAAAAAGGCCAAGCACAGCTTACAAGTTTTAAATGTTTAAACTTTTATTTATTTCTTTTATTGGTTTGATTATTCATCAACTCATACATGCATTTTGGCTTCACAGTTGTCTGTTATAAGCTATTTAAGTATTGTATGCGTAAAAAGGTAGATGTCAAAAAGTTTTAAATGCTTTTAATGAAAGCATCGCGTAAATGCACACAACTTAAATGAATTAACAGTAGAGCTGATCAAAAAGGAATCCAAGGACAGTCTGACCTCATCCTAAATGTTGTTAACCCGAACTGACCAAAAGAGAGAAAGAGAAACAACATTAGCAGCAGCTTGATACACCACCGATTAACAGACATCTGCATCCAAACGCAGTAGCAATATATATTTTTTTACTCTCCTGTGACGAATTTGATGCTTACAATGTTGGATTGACAAACTGATGGATTTTCTAATATGGCAAAAACCTACCGAACCTGATAAAACAAAATACAATTTGTACCCGACAGACTCCGGTCTCAGATCAGTCCTTAAGGCCCTTTCACACTTAGAACGATAACTATGAAGATAATTATGAGTGTAAAGTTTTTGAAATCATTATGGGTAAATCTCACGTATGTGTTCACACTACAACTATAACGATAAATACATCCAAACGACAACTATAACGATATTCTTGATTCCATCTTGGAGCGATTTTTTTTAAAGCATGGACAGCGATAAAACGTTTTCAACCAATCAAAATGAAGTTCAAAGGGAAGGGGGTGGCCTTCCATTTATTTACTCATACCATCAGAAGTAATGCCGTTGCTCACAGAAGAGCTAATCACAGGAGTGCAGAAAAACCCGGCACTTTTTTGACACAGGCCATCCCCTCTACAAAAATGCCGTCATGCATGCCAGCATGCTATTTGCTTTTTCAGACAGCCAGTAAATTAAAAGCAGATCGGTAAAATAAACTTCCTCCATTTCCTCAGAGAAATCAGGGCTGAATGACGGATATCTTGTAGTGAATGCTTGAGCAACGGAATATAGTTATATTTATCTATATAGTTATCGTTCTAAGTGTGAAGGGGCCTTTAGTCAGGAAACAAGTAAAATCAACAATGGTATAATTTGGGAATGATACGCTAAAGTTTTACTTCATGTCAAATGTAACCTTCAAAGTCGGAACGTGACGAAGCAGCAGGAAGCCTGTGACGCCGTCAGCAGATTAAACTGCTTGTTCTGAAGTTGCGATTGCCTCACAGAACCTGTCCTTCAGCAAGGATACATACATTCCTGTTTCTTTACTCGGAGCACCTTCAGCATGAGTTATCGCATGCCGTCAGCCTTCTCTATGTCTGCTCTTCATTCCTAGCCTCTTTCTTACCCTCCGACCCCACTTCTCTGCATCTGGGTGACGAACTTCCTCACGGCGGCCCGTCACAGCAGCGATGGTCAAGGGCATCCTTTCAATCCAATAACAAGCCCATTCAGAGAGACGAAAAATGAAATTAAATGCTGTTTTTGTCCAGTTTGTGTTTGTGTCTGTGCACCATGACATTTCTTTCACAGGGAGACACCGTGACTGTGTGTGGATGTGTGTCGTGACGCTTGACTGAACAAAAGAGTCGGGAAGGAGAGGGAGAGTATTGTACTGTAAATATCTCTCTGTATGAATTGCTGAGGTTGGTTGGATGACTCATCCAAGGTGACTGAGTCTTTCTCTTCTCCCACTCACCTGCTTTGCTTGTGTGCTCAGGCCTGACACCCACAAACAAAGTCTTCCCTTACTTAGGTTACCCTCCTCCCTCTTTTAATGGCCAACACTTTTTCTGCTTCTGTGGCATCTTTTTCTGCATTCCCTGAGGAGCAGTGCTGTGTGGTGGAAGTATGTCTGCGATGTTGACTGAAATGATTCATGTGGAGGTGGACTCTCCTCAGCTTTGTTATTTGTTGTTTTCACAGGCTTATAGGATACTTTAAAGCAGGACAGAGTTCATATAACAAGCTGGGTGGACTAAATACTGTGTCAGATCTGGTGATATTTCATTTTGTCTGCTGGTAGAGCCCTCTATTCTTTGACTTCATGGTGTGAAATTGGACACTCAACAAATTGCTTTTCGAAAACAAGGTGTGAGTGCACTGTGTTGCAGACTTTGTCCTGCAGGTATCACGTTAGGCCTTTTTATATTTCCATTTCATTCCGCAATATATTCGCCTCCGTACCGTCTCGCCGTCAATATAAACGTCACTGTCACTGGATGGGGGGACAAAATGATACCACCTCTGTACCGCCTTGGGTGGTAGTAACAGAGGTGAGACGGGATCAATATGAAACAACCAAGGGTGTGATGAACGCCAGACTTCATCACACCTTTATCGCGGAATCCTAGTATAAAAAGACCTATTGTGAAGGTGTAGTGTAAGGTGATCTGATGTCTTTGCATACTCTTATTAATTAATTAAATTCTGTAAAAACATGTATTTAGGTCAAAGAAATGTATATTAGATATTGATATAATAGAATAAAATATATAATATAAATATTACACTATTTTTTGAGTCTATGATTTTGATTTTAGACTCCTATGGAGCATCTAGACACAATTAACTAAACAGTAAAATCCGTAGATTTTCAGTAAACTCGTAGACTCGTGCCCTCCGTCTTCCTTTTATTTTCTGCATTCTCTCAAAACGGTTTGTGTAGCTCCCTCCTTCCTATTTCCCTCCTCTGTGCGTGCCTCTACTCTTCGCTGTACTAACAACCCCTTTTTTCCGATTACTAACACAAAATAAACACAGTTAGGATGCTGATAAAATGTTACTTACAGCTTGCTCTTCTCACTCTTCCACTTCAAGAAATGCAGGAACAGTGGTCCTTTAGCAGCAGTTTAGCCATTAATCCAGCTCATGTGTTTATGTTAAGGAAGTGCCGTGAATAAATCCACACAGAGGTATTTTACTTTTGTTGGTCAAGAAACAGCAATGCTATGAACTTCTGTCTGGTGCTTGCCTCTTTAGTAAAGCTAAACAAAGTTTACTTTCCTTCATTCATCCCCAAAAAAGCACTTTATTGGAACCATGTCGAACAAAGTGCTGACAGCAATCCGAGAAGCAGAGAGCAGAGCAGGGGAGGGGGCAGGCACAGTACTGTGTGCATGGAGCTGGCATGCCCATATGGGGAAGCCCAGCATGCATTGAGTCAGTGTAACAACAGAGTTAAAACAAAAAACACAGCATGTAGAGCAAACTGAAACAGCCTTCAGGGCTCACTTCTAAATGCACACACATCATTATGTGACATTTAATACAAGTATCCGACATCACTGTAACAGCATTTATGTGTCAGAAAATACAGAAAAACGTAATAGCTCTTCTTAATGAAAAAAAAAATATATATTTTCAATGTTTTCAATTTTATATTTGTTCAGCTGAGAGGTCTTACCCTCCAAAAACACAAATTAATTTAAAATTAGCTTATGGGTGCTCTAACTATGTATTTATTTGATGAGGCCTTGTTTCTTAAAAAGTTGCTTGGCTCTGGAAGTAGCTAAAGACCTTATGTCATCGTTACAGAAGTTAAAAGAGGCTCGCCTGGAGGTGCTACCATAACACCATAACATCCACCCATGCTCTCTCCTAACGTCACCTTAAACCTGGCATATTTACCTCTTCAAGTGAATGGGGCTAACATGATGGCATAGAGTTTCTGACTATGTTATCCAGCAAACAAAGAACAACATTAGCATTTACTTTGGGTTGTTTTTGTGGGCTATGATACCAATTAGCTTGAAGAATTTAAAACACACAGAAACAGCAGAGTCAAACATTAGTTCTAGGTGGGTTTGTTACTACAAGTTCCCAAAGTTATTATATATAAAAATATTTTGATTTAACCATTACAGCTTTTTAGCTTCCTATGCTATTTGGTCGTCCCCCTTCTGTCTCACTTCGTTAGCATCATGGTATGGTATCTTGTTACTTCACTGGCATCAGTGTGTCACGCCAGGTTAAGTTTCACCTGCGAAAGGTCTTGATGTGGGACGTGCTCATAAAGAAAACAGAAATAAGAACTAGACAACAATTTCCTTTTGTGTAAAATTTACCACCCTTGCCAAGACTAAAGAAAGCAAGAAGGTAGGTTGGGATCTGTGATAACTGTCTTATTTTAAATGTTAATAGGATTTGGAGCTGATGTGAAGCGTCAGCTTTGGTTTCACTCTGACTTGTTATCCTGTGTTGTGTACTGAGTTTTGCATGTTTCACTCTGCTGCCTTTAAGCCTTTCCCCTCAGTGCCCGTGGACTGTGGACCTTTAGGAACTTGGCAGTGCTCCATCGTTTGTGTGATGCATCACATTTTCACTCTTCGTTATTTTATGCTCATGCAAATGCTTTGGGAGTTCAGGGCTGAAACGGCAGTTGAAATGTAAAAATCCTCCTGTGCCCTTGGGTTGGAAACACAAAGGCGGGGGCTGCAGCCTTTGATGCTATTAGCATAATGTCTTTCTGATGCTAATGCTAAGTGGCTCAGACTGACCACTGAAGCTCTCACGGCTCACAGCCACGCTTGGCGAACATGGCCGCTGAACGCCCTCTCTCTCTCTCACTCTTGTCGGTAGCATTGTGACCACTGGCTGTCTTGCCTGAGCTTAGTGACAGTCATTCACCTTCTCAATGAAGGTCGGGAGGCGGAACCCCTCTTCCCTCTGTCGCCCTGGTCACCATAGAAACACCCCTCCCATTCTCCGTCACCCACCCTTTCTCTCTGCTGTCTGGACAATGGCCTTTGCTGTGCATTCGTATGTCCAAGTGCCGTATGTTAAATGTTAAAAGTGTGTGTGTGTGTGCGTGTGTGTGTCAGGGTAAAAGGTCCTTTCTCATCATCACAGCTGATTTGTGTTGGTGATTCTTCAGTACTCCAGTGCTCAGATATGAATTGTAAAACACATCTCAGTGGGAGTTACACTCCTACATACTGCTCTCTGGACATCTATTAACTCCACACACAACAACCTCTCCACCCACACACACACAGACTCACATACACACACACACACACGAACATGCATGCATTGGCACACAAAGTGAGTCAAGTCAGAGAGAACTGCTGTGGAGATGAGCGTGGCCTGACAGTAATGAGACAAACAAAAAAGATTGTGAAGAGCATGACTTGGATATATATCATGTGTGTGTGTGTAATGACCAATAATGGGATGATAAAGACACTAAATGAAAACTATAAATTTGCTCACTAATGTCTGCTGCACGATGCTGCTCGCACCTGCTGTGGCAAAGCACCCGTCAACAGCAAAATTGAATTATTGTGCACAAAATCGCACCACAGATGGAAGTTAATAGATGGAGAATATTACTTTAATCTCTGCTTTGTGGCCCAACTGCCAGCATGTGTACCTTTTCTCCTCGTCCCTCTTCTATCTCCTTTTTTGGATGGCTGTTTTACATCTGCAGCCTGGCTGAGTTGCTGACAAGCAGTAAGAGTGGGAGTAAACAAGACAGAAAGAGAGACAGATAGAGAGGAGATCGAGAGGGGGAGGAGGAGAGAGAGAGAGTTGTTATAATTTCCCCCTGGTTTAATTATCTGAGTCTGCAGACAGCCCTACTCTTTCTCTCTCGTCGTTAAATGTTAGAGGTGAAAATGTGAGCCGTCGGTGTGTGTATCTGTGCGTGTGTACAAGGTATTCCTCTTCCTGTGTGTTAATGGCATGCACAACAAAGCACAAGGCAACACTGTGCAGGGAATAACCTAATCCCACTGTGATATTTGAACCTTGCTTATTACATGGTGGAAAGAGGAAATCGATCATTTTTATCACTTGCTGTCACCGTGTGATTACAAGTCAATGAGCCATCATATTCATAGTTATGATTTACTGTACACTTGTGCAGCACTACTCCCTCCAATGCATCATGTATGATTAGAGCTCCTAAGTTATTCTTCCTCTTTAAACAATGCCTGGGAAGACACTCAGTGGAGATTCTCACATTTTTCTAACAGCTTTTGTTTACTTGTGTTTGCCAGAGGCTGTTTTGGCCAGAGGCCATGTGTTTCCAGGATATCAAGGCAAGTACATGGGGAATTCTGCTTCATTACATATTTGCAGTTGTTGGTGTCTTTGTTTCAAATACTGTAGGTCTTGTAGGAAATATTTTTTTGAGATCTGTCTGTTCTTCTTAAACAACGAAATACTTCTTTCACAGCAGGCATTGACTCTCTGTGCATGAAAAGCACAGGTGTAACTGATAACACACGCGTTACAAGAAAGCTTATAACAATCAAATGTCCCAGTTAGTTAACAGATGCGACAGCAGGACACCGCAACCAGCTCATCTATGGAAGCTAGCCTGTATTAGCCTTATGTTATTAAATCCACCTGTGTTTTCCCTTCTATGACTTATCAAAGAATCTGCTGTGGAAAAAAACCCCTGGAGAGTATTGCTGTGGTGCTGTGGCTCAATTATTTTTCTGTGTATACCTGCTTTAGCTGTTGTTGCTAATGCTAACGTCCAAGATTTTGCCAATTTAAAATGAACCAGATGGAGTAAAGGCAGATCCCTCAGTAATGTACCTGAATACTATTTAGATTTACTTGTTGCCACTTTGAGTAGCTTACTTTTATCCTAAAATCTGCTTACTTTCAGAGATTAAGCAGAGTTAAGCCTATTTTTTAAACAATTAAAATAAGCTGATTGATGAAACTCCTTCATGTCTATCTATCTATCTATCTATCTATCTCTGTCTGTCTGTCTGTCTGTCTATCTGTCTTTCTATCTGTTGATAGAAGGTAGATATAGATATATAGATAGATACAGATAAAATAGACATAGATATATGTAGCGACAGATAGATAGATATACTTAAAATAAGCTGCGTTGCCACCAGTTACAATATTAAAACATTTTTCACATGTTAACACTCTATAATAATATTAAAGTTATAATGTTTACACTCCAGGAATTAAGGAACTCAAGTAAATTTTTCCATTTAAAGTTGTACCAAGAAATCTATAAATAAAATGAGAATTAATCACCAGTTTTTTTAGGAAAAATAGCAAACAGCTCTCTAATGCAAGGATTTATTTATATCTATTTGTGTTTATGTGACTGTTGGATGAAACGAACAAGTTGAGGTTTTCTGAATATCCCAGAATGCGATAGGCATTCTCATTACTGACATTATACAGATAAGATGATAAATTAATCAATTAAGACAATAGAACAATAAAAACAGCAAATCACTTGGAAAAAATTCAGAATGTCAGATTTTATTGAACCAGGTTGAATCACAGATGAATTTTAACGGCCTGGTCACTTTAAAATATCAATGTGAGATTAACAGGCGGTGTCCCAAGTGGTTGAGTGAAATGTTAATTTGTTTCTTGAATAATTTCCCCCATAGTCAGCTGCTACACACCTCTATTGTCCTCAGGGTGTCTCTTTTATCCCTATGGACACACTCACCCATCCACCCACGCACACACACATACACACACACACACACACACATGCCAGGCTCCATAAAACTCATGGCCACGCCTCGCCTTTGTTTCGCCATTTGGCTTCAACTTCTTTCTTCTGATGTGACCCCCACAGAGGTCAGCACATTAATGCCAAGCTGGTCAAACCCCGCACCCCAACAAATGTGCAGCGCACACCCTGCCACACACTAGGCGACCTGGCCACATGCACATCACAGGATCAGGAAGGCTGCAAGCAAGTAGGCAGGGAGGCAAAAGCAAAACTCCCTGTGGTGCTAAAAACTGAGGATCCACACAAACAATATGGCTCCTTACTTGTTGTAAAATTTAGCTAGTTTAATTTTAATAAGTAAAAAAAAGTTTGAGAACAAGGCAAATTAAATGAAAATAAATAATCAACAATTAATTACTAGTAAATGTTTCTTTATAAGGCTTTTCCTGCTTTAGATACTTTCTTTTTATTCATTTCCAAGTTTGTATTAAGGCACTTTATTTCCACTCTGCAAAAACCGACATGAAAAATTATGAGTATTATTGTTTGGGTCTGTGTTGTGGTGTGCTGGTGCTGACTGCAGGTCACAATCTGACGGGGTATTTGTAGAAACCCTGAATGATGCATTCTGGGAGTTCTTAGAGATGCAGGTTGCTGGGGTCTTTGGGGGATGATGGATATAAAATGTGTAATGGGCATATGTGTGTGTTTGCAGGGGGTCATGTGTGCGTGTGTGTGTGTGTATGGGAGGGGGTTGGTTTGGGACAAAATGAGGTTGCCACCAGCATAATGAGGGCACAAGTGTGTGTCTGCGTGTGTGTGTGTGTGTGTTTCAATACAACTAGCCAGTGTATAATGGGCCAAGTAGGCCATATTGTTTCCGGCTCGTGCTGAAGCCCCCACGGCAGCAGATGCGGCGTTACACAGCAACAAAAAGCTCATTAATCACTGTCTGTGGTGTGTGTTTCTGTGTGTGAATTCTTGTTCTGCTGGATTACTTTGCATGTATGCATTTTTTTTCTGTCTGCCTCCTCTGTGTTTTTGTGTGCGTGTGTGTTTTGTGTGTGCTTGTGTGAGCACATTTGCAAGCGCAGCCACACGTGCACACAGTTTGATCCCATTGCGGGCTGAAGAATGGAAGTGTGAAGCAGTGTGTGATATCCCTGGTGTGTGTGTCTGTGTGTGTTTGGGACAGGGTGGGGTTTTCACAGTAGTCTAACTCAAAGTCTAGCTGGGGGGCTGTAATGTGACAGCAACATCATGAACATCAGTAGCATCAGTCCCTACTCTCTGATTCTACACACACACACACACACACACACACACACACACACACACACACACACGCACGCACACACACACACACACACGCACGCACCCCCTGCACTCTTAGGCAAGAATGCAGTACACTCATGCAGAA
>JAQFJA010000008.1:18617366-18635377 GCA_029874485.1 Naso brachycentron
AAAGGCGTTAAAATTCTACTGTTTATATTTAAAGTTTACATTGGCTCTGCCTTTTCATAACTGCTTTTACAAAGCAGATATCCATTTGAGCCATTTTCAAGCCATAATATGCCGATTTTTATCAGTTTGTGAATGTCAGTATTAACACCAGCATTGATGTGTTTCATCAAAGTACAGTCATATAATTCGGTTTACACCTAAAAAAAGGGTTTAAGTGTTTACTACCTCTTTATGTCACTGTGGGTTTATGAGAGTCTATGTTTTTTGATGGAAATAGTTTTTGGTTGTGACTGAAAAGAGGTTTGACTAAAGCAGTGAGATGAAACTAACAGAAAGGTTTGGGCTCAGCAACCCTAACAATAAGCTGAGAAGGCATCATGTTATACATTATATGATACTGATCACTATAGCTTTACTGTAGCTTCAAAGACAATAAAATGGATGATCAGAAGCTGTCTCTTTTGTGGACTGCTATGTAACTGACATACCTACACTTTTATCTGTTCTCCCTGCTCTTTGCCAATGCTAACAAGTACATCTTCTCAGGCAGAATATTTGATCTGATCTCACTTATGGTTGCCATTGTTCTATATTTTTCCTTTCGTCTACAAACAAATGAAAAGACCAGAGCCAACAGTATATAAATATCCGCTTTCCCTTCTCTGCCTGTGGTGATCAGCTCTAAGCCTGTTCATTTCTACAAAAGACAAACTTTCATCCAAAACTACATTCAAAGAAGAAAAAAAATAATAAAAAAGGCAGTTTTCTAAGTCTGCTTTGCCTTCAAGCACGTATTACTCAAAGAGGATTTCATTTCGTTCAGACAATGGATTAAACCACTTGGTGTGAATTCCAAGTAATAGGATAATGTTTGTTGGATTGCCTCAAATTACTATGGTGTGAATCTTCAGTATAATGAAGGACAGTAACACCAGTTGCTACAGTAAGGTTCACTGATGTGTTTTAATAGAAAGTAAGTATAACTAATTACTCCACTGTGGCTGTGTGGCTCCACCAACCATTCAACTTTTAGGTTACATTCATGACGGACCTTTTTTGGGTGTAAAACTTCACATCACTTTATGCTATTAGACATTCATGTGACACTTTGTCATAATTAGTATATGACTTCTTCACGACTATAGCCAAAAACAAAAGCTATGTTAAGTCACGTGAGCTTAACTTTTGACTGCTAAAATTAGATCAATCACATTTGTGCTTAATTTCAAGAAATTAAAAGGCATTCCAGCAATATCACAGTCAAGATAACAGGATCATAGGATGAACAGACAGCACGAAACCATAATGCTGTGGTTACACAGACATTACTTTTTAGTTGAATGAATTATTGTTGGATTGGTCTATTTGTGGGACTTGTTGACAATAAGAAATATGTGATTAGCAGCCTCATCCTTTTAATGCAAGAGAGAATTGGAGAAGTAATAAAAGTGGGTTGGCTGTTTTCTGAGTTATGAGAAGACAAACAATTTAGTGGTGAGGGTATTTCAAAAATTTGAACAATAAAAAGAATAATATTATTGAAAAATACGATGGGACCTTACTTTGTTGCTCCAGAGTGAAAAACAGTATCAGTCGCTCAGAAATTTACAATAAAACTGAACAATAAATAAATAAATAAAACACTAAAATGAATTACACATTCTGAAAATTAAAAAAAAAACTAAAAATATCACTACATTTCAATATGGCAAAAACAAAGATGAAAGCTCAAAGATTTAAAGGGACAACTTGTGGTCTCTTGGGAACAAAATGCCACAATGCAGAGCTTGGGGAGATGTGGAATGTCTCTAGCTCAGCATTTTCTGTTGCTCTGCTGATCAGTTTCACAAGGATTCAGTGATTTTAGAACCTTATTGAAGTCACACTTTTACTCTATGCTTTAAGAAAACAATATTTTCATCTAGCTTAATCTCTTAATTTTTATGTATTTATGTATTTATTTTTTTGTATGCTTCTATTATTTCTTTGTTCCTTTGTATCTGTATGTGAGAGCCAGTCTGACATTAGGACGGGGCAGCCAGAGTTTAAGTCATCAATGTTAATTAGGTGACTGAAAACCAGAAGACATATGGTGTCTGCCTCTGCCAGTGACACTTTATGCTTTTGTTGAAATTAATTCATTTTGTTAACTGATGCATAAATTAGCTCTTTGGGCCTGTTGAGACCTGTGGTTTTCTTCTTAATGACTCAGCAGTCCAGTCTTGGCCTTTCGCAGTATCCTGCAGCACCAATAGTCCTGTAAATTGTTCATGTCCCAACTTGGAAAACGGTTGAAAGAAGGCAGACAAATGACATAGGTGACAGCTGACTTACTGGATGTGATTAACTGTCATCTAACTGGCAGGTCTGTGCTTTGTTCCAGCGACATTTTGGAAATAAGGGGCAACCAGCAGATGGTAATACGGTCCCCGCTGATAAATGACAGAGAAACTTACGGGGCTGTCACTCGTTGTGGCTGCTGTCTGTGTATTCAGCTGCATTTACATTCAAAAGTTTTCATTTGAGCAAGAGGACATGTGCAAGGTCTGGCGCTCTTGTCAGACTTCTGGTTAAATGGGGGTGGTGGTGGGGGGGCATTTAATTGACACTTAATGATTGTTCAGCTTGGTTGTTTGTTTCATTTTATGTAATTCTGCAGTTCACTTGATTGAATTTCAAAGCAAAGGCTCACATTAAGGTAATTTTATGTATGTTTACAGTACTTGAAGCTCTGCATTTAGCTAAATACTTAATATGTTGGAATTAGTTTTATTTGTAAAACTTCGCTAGGTAAATTTTCCACTTAAGTTGAGAGTGATGCTCATTCATGTTAGTACTTTAAAGAACAAATGTTAGTAATGTTGTGCTGGAATGGTAACTGAAACTCTATTTACTGTAGATAGAGGGAAATCTTTATCTTTTTAGCTAGCATTGTGCATTTTTATACATCCTGCTGCTTTTCCTAGCAAGACCCAACCTACTCTGCCTCTGACTGCTCTGTCAGCACTTTCTGATTGTATTTCTTACCTAGGTTGTTCACGTTTGGGCATGAGGGGTGGGATTAGTTAGGATTAGGGTTAGGATATTAAGGTAAGACAATCAGAGGCAGAATAAGGAAATAAGAGTGTAGGTCTGGCAAAGAAATGCATTTATAATGATGCTAGCCTACCTAGGCTGCGGCTGTCATTATGCAAGGCTGTAACACATTGAATTTTAATGTGTGTAACACTACTTGCATGCTGGGGTAATGCAGGCCCAGTGGATTGAAATAATTGATTTGGCTGGGTGATGTGATGCTCCCAGGATCCAATGCTCCCCACTTCAATATCCTCTTAATATGACATATTGAGGAGACTTTTCAAAGGGCGCTATGTTCTAACGTTTCTTTTTTCTCTTTTTTTTCTTTTGCTGTAATGTTTAATGTTCAATGTATGTTGATTCATTCAGAGTTGTTTTTCTTTTATCTGATCAAATATTATTTGAAAAAAAAAAAAAGGTCACAGTTTCTCATGTCAAGTGAATTTAAGAGGAAGACTGGCTGATGGTGCCCCGATAGGTTGGCAGGCACTATGAAAAAAGCAAACTGCTGTGCTAGTGATTTTGAGAGAGCAACGCCAGCCCACAAGTTCTGTCTGTAGCTAATATAATTTCAATACAAAAAACAGAAGGAAGCCTCATCAGTCCAGAACAGAGTGTGACTATGGTGGGATACAGAACATTTATCTCCACAAAATAGATCTGATTTTTAGATCACTCCAGGAAACATTTCAATGAATGGGGTTTTTATTTACTGTTTTTCTTGTGTTTCAAACCTTAAAATAGAACATTACCCCACTTTCTTGCTTGGTTCCAGCAAATCATGTACTGCAAAGTCAGTGCTCTTTATGTTTTTTCCATAATTTCCTCTTTTTCTTATGTTAGTGGTGTAGAGTGAGCAGATAAGTCAACAAGTCCTCATCCCTACAAAATACATAAAGCCATTCATGTCAAGGTGTATTAAAAAAGCAGATATATACAAATAAACATATGTATATAAAAATATTTGTTAAGAACGCTGATTAACTGGACCTCAGGATGCAGACTCAGAAACACGAGTAACCAAACAAGGAGATATTTATTGAAGACAATGAATAAGTGAGTGAGTTTGGTTAGTTTCAGCAGATGGACAGTGGGGGGCGGAGAGCCGATGAGGAGTGGAAGAGTGGACAGGAAGATAGAGCGTTCATGTGAATCCAGGAGGGCTGAGAAGACTTGGGAGCGCAGCTGGAGTGGAGACGGGGAAGAGCAGGCAGGGAAAATGAGGCTGGAGACTGGTCCCAGGAGATCTAAAGACGAAAGAAAATACGTTAGTGCAAAAGCCAAAGATTATGAGCTGTAGCGCAGTAAGAGCCTGACAGTTTACCAACGGGAAGGTAATGGACGGTCTGGCGAAGAGTGGATGACTGAGCCGGTCTTTTATCCTGCAGCAGTGTAGGTGGCTTGATAGTATGATCAGAGACAGGTGTGTGATGACAGCAGGTGTGCAGACTGATCAGTGCAGAGAGACTTCCAAACTCCGCCCAGCTCCAGAACATAAAATAAGACAGACAGGAGGAACGACAGACACACCCACAAGAATAAAGGGAAACAAGGGGAACACAAGGGAGAAAAACACAGGACCCTGACAACAAGTGCTAATATTGCAATTATATTGGGGGTCTGATCAACATGGACACAAAAATGTGGTATAGATAAAGGTCACCTCGCAATGACAAATGGGGGCATACAAACAATACTGTATGTGACACACAAGAAGTGACTGTGAATGTAATGTCCAAATTAAAAAATCTTCATGTGGCCAGCAGATTACATACACACCTGACCAGGAGCTCAAACTCTGGACCCTCACATTAAATGTGTGATGCTCTATCATTGGGCCACCCAGCCTTCAAATAACTTGTCTAGAGTACTTCACTGTGATGAGAAAAAGTTTAACTCCACATATAGCACTAAATAAATGTGTTTTTATTAAACTAAATCAAAAGCTTATTGCAAGCCACAGATTATCAGTCTTATCCTCTAGTCTGCAAGTTCTCAGCCCTGTCTGAATCAATGACTCTAATGGCCACCAGCAGAATTAACTCAGACCTCCTTCGATGGTGACATCAGCAGGAACTGCAGACAATTTACAGTCCCCTTACACCATTTACTACTTGCCTGAAGAGTGACTTGAACCCTGGACACTCAGATTAAAAGTGTGATTCTAAAATCTGCTGAGGCCTGTCCAGTTCCCACAATTCTACAAGTGGCCAGATCACACAACCTGTACACCTGTATGTATTGACAACATTTGTGGGGACAACAGAAACCTCGCATCATAAAGAACTTGCCCGGACCCCGTCCCGCTGATTAAAAGTCAGATGCTCTTCCAACTAAATTACCCAGGCTTCAAGAAGGGTTTGGGTTAGTGTAGAGTAATTATAGTATTAAGTGGAGGAAATGTTTGCTCTAATTTCCGCTTTATTTGTATCACACCACATATAGCCCCATAGAAGAGTTCACTGTTGGCCTACTGACATTCTAATTGCAATCCATCTTTGTTTTCACAGGCTACATGTCCATCAGGGTTGACCCTCCTCAACTACATAGGGAGGTGGCAATGGACATGAAGATTTTGTTTGGAACAATATTGCTAGAATTACAAAATGATTTGTTATGAGGGTCTTTGTCATCTAAAGTCACATGTAAAAGTGAGTTTTAGAGTTGTAAAATCACATGTGAGTCGTAGACCTAACCGGCATTCATGTGAGTCGCTAAAGTGAGGTGGGTCCAGGTGTGAGAAGGTGCAACCCCTCACATCAGTTACTTTTGAGGTAATAGTTATATAACTGATGCTGACAAGTGGAGAAAGTTAAAGTCCACTTTTGATAGGGCTGGGTGATACAGCAAAAAGCCATTATCTCAATATTCTTGATCAAATACCTCCATATCCATATTGTGAAGATACTGAAGGTAAGGCTAGTTACACTTTCAGGAAGTATTAAGCAGTTACATTTTTGATAAATAACCATCAATAATGTGGATTTGATGACTAAGTGGGTAAAGACAAATGTTAGAACAATTAGAGCAGTCAGAAATTTACATCAGTTAAAATTATTACAATAGATCCTTTACCATAGGCAGAGTCCAAAGATTCTGCGTCTTCATGAGAGTGACTCTGATGAAGATGCAGTGCGCGTCGAAATGTCAGTCCTTTGCACCTGAATAAATCTACTAAAAAGTGATCTGAGTGCTCCAGCATGTTCCTTGGATTCTGCCTATGATAAGGGATCAATTATGTTATTTTTAACGTCCTAATCTGAGAGCACTGACCTCCATCTGCGGAGGGGCTGAAGGGCAAGAGACTCCATCTTTCAAACTTCAGTAAGTATTCATTAAAACGTCATATGCTTCAGCTTTGTGTGCACTGTAGTGCCTTTCCAAGTTCCAGTCACACGTTTGAAATTAACAATGGGGAACATTCAAATCCCATTTACTTCCAGTTTATCTGAGTGAAAGGGTGACTTCACATGGAGTCCAACTTTGGTGAACTTCGATCGCCTCCTCAGGCGATGCATTCACATGTGTTTGCCCGAAAGGTCTACTTTCAGGTTGGAAGCAGACATGTTTGACTCCATCTATTGCCTTGGTTTGCAGTTTATCAAACATACAGACTGCCAAAGTAATCAAGAAACGCGCTACAGCTTGAAGCTCAAAGCCAGATGCAACAGCTTCCCTCTGGGCCTTGACGCAGATGGATGACAGGGTGAGAAATAAGGTAAGAGCTATGAGCGATCCTGCGACAACGCACACAGGTGCTTTCGCTTGTATTAATTTAACTTCTGCTAAAACTGAAGCTGAGTGAAGTTGTGTTGGGAATCACATGAGGCCACCAAACACATACAGGCCTTTTTCACAGCAGTCATGGCAGAAAGAGGACAGGTGTTATTAATAACAGTAACGATGGCTCTGTTCCATACAAGGTCCCAGTAAACCATGACAGTGTGACAGCGAGCTGGCACGAACAATACCAGGACCTTGAAACCAAAGCAGCATCATGGATGGCAGTCATCATTCATTTGATGAATACAGTCACACCTGTGGTTTTCCTTCTGTGTCATGTAAAAACATTTGCTGTGATCATGCTGGAAGTTGTTCTGTCACCACTCAAACAACACGCAGCCTGCACAGGCCCGTACACTTGTGAGGCAGAGATCATTCTCTCTTGTCAAACTAATCAGAGGCACCTTTGTAGGTGAGTCATGGCAGTGTCACATTTCACCGCAAAACTATTTTTTGTGTATCAATTACTTACCATTAGATGTCTTGAATTGAAGAATATTTTTTTCCTTACAGTGTTATTCACGTTAAATGGATTTTTACCAAATATGTGAGCATTTTTGGTAAAAATCTGTTTCCAGTGGAATAATACTGACAGGAAAACAATACATTCTTCAATCCAAGACATCTAAGGGTGACTAATTGATACACAAAAAATAGTTTTGCGATGAAATATTGCTTTAAAAATATCCTCTTTCCACCTCAAAATAGAACACAAAAGACATTTTCCGGTTTTGCAGTGATATGAAAATAAAACCAGGGTGAATTTTACCAAGTGCCTCTTTCATAAAGTTACCATTTCTGACATGTCGTCCAGTGTACGGCCCTTCTTTTCATCCAGCTCGCTCTTGATGGCCGACACTCTCTCCAGTTCCTCCTGAGTGTTACTGTAGCCGGAGATGCCCTTCTCAGCTTCCACGGTTTGCTCAAGAAACACAATACAAGACAGTCACACAGTTACTCATTTGTATAAAATTCAAATTCAGCTGTTCACTGTTGTATTCTCTTGAACAAATATTTAATCAAAAGGAATCACCCCAAATGTCAATATTAGTGAATGTTCTAAGAGTGCCTTTATAATTGGAGTGCATTTCATTTTGAAAATGATTTTAATGATCCACATAAAGCTATGGTAGGTGCTGAAGCTGTGACACGGAAACTGATTCAAAAACACCCAAATTTTTATTTCTAATGAGTGCGACAGCAGGACAGCACATTGCAGTGGCAGTAACAGAGCTGCCCACTCATCACATCAGTCATTTCACTCTAAAATGCTCCAGGAGAAAAAAAAAGAAGACATCCAAAAATCAGGCTCACACATAAAGAGAGGAGCAGACATGTGATCAGAGGGAAAACTTTCAGTGCTTTAACAAATCCCAGTGTGGGATGCAGACAGAGGAGGAGCAGCAGATGCTGCCATCAGAAATAGCAGCTCAGCCTGCGTCAGACAGCCCATCAACAAGTCAGGTGCTGGAGCCGCACGGCCGTGTGAAGCCATTTCCAGGAAACTTCAACCACTTCACTGTTAACGCAAACTGTGTGAATGGGGAGATCAAGACAAAACAGCACATATGGAACGGCAGCATGAGAGCATTGAGAGGGGAGGGGAGGGGAGGGTGGCGTGGGGTGGGGTGGGGTGGGGTGCAGTATGGATGCTTGTCGGCACAGGGGGCAGTAAGAGCAGCTGGAAAGATTTCTGAGGAGGACCACTTGGACTATGAAACGTTTAAAGTGATGGAAACTAAAAGACTACGATCCAACTGGTCTCGCAAGAAGCAACAAGCTGATTTTTTTTAACATGAAAGTTAGAAACAGGAGTTGGTTTGAGAGTTACCAGTTTCTGTTGGATGGTCTCATGTCTCTGCTTCAGAATTTCCTCTGTCCGTTGCAGGACTCCATATTCTGCCCTCAGCTCAGCGATTTCCTGACGTTTCTTCTTGTACACTGTTCCCTTGCTGCGCAGTTTACCCACCAAACGTTTCAGCTGTAAGGAGCAGAGAAATGAAATTTAACATTAGCTTTACCTGCAAAGACTCAACTCAGCTCAACTCAATTTATATAGCACTTTACACACAACACAGTTGACCCAAAGTGCTTTACAGCACACACAGGAAAACAAACATAAGATAAGAGAAGGCAACAGACAAGAAACAGCAAGCAAAATGAGAAATGTGAATAATAATAATGACAATAATAATTATAAATATTTGAAAACAGCAATAATAAAGCAGAGTTCATAAAGAACGAAAATAGCGGAAATTTGAACATGTGGCAACAGGGAATGACCTTGGCTGATGAAAAGATTAGGCACAGTTAATGCTAGTGAAAATAAATATGTTTTTAATTGGCTCTTGAAGTCATCAATAGGAGGGCAGAAACTAATACTTAATATCAATTATAAAGAATACTTAACATCAGTTTGAAAAGTAGAGTCAGTATTTTCCTGAAAAACACAGACCTAAATAAAATTAATCCCGCTCAATCATCATTTATGGACCCCTACACGTGTGTGGTGGTGACTGTGTCTGCAGAGCCCCGCCCTCTGCCTGTACGTTGATATTTTGGTTTAGTTGGGATGATTCTGGGTGGGGAGTGGGAGCATTTCTCCAGCAAATGACAGCACACAGTTGAGGCTCGAAGTGGATAAAACAGTGACTGGACGCTTCAGACCCGAGAAAATTGTAGTTGCAGATTTAGCGGCAAAGAGAAGGAATCATAGGCCTACTGAGGTGAAAAAGCACGCAGATAATGATTGTTTCAGAATGAAAGTAAATCTCAGTTTGGCTTTCAGCAGCTTTCATGCACTGAAGGAGAGGCTGGGGATGAAGAGCGACACAGAGCTGGCTTGGTTTCTGGTAGGTGCCAAACATCAGTGGTTATCTTGTGCTAGCTTATTAATTACTAAACTGTCAACTTTTCCAAGTAAAAAAAATAATATAGCTGTGTAGACACAAGCAGTATAAGTATATAAAGACACGCTACAGCAGTTCTGCATAACCTCTGGTTCAGACATACTGCTGCATCTCGCGTGCGTCTGTCCACATACGTGTGTTTCTGCAGCCTGCAGCTCCAGCGCGGCACCACAGCCCTACTGTGTTTTTACACAACTTTCCCTTTGATAAATACCATAATCATATCTGAAACCCTCAAACACACTGCTCACGCCAGCAGTGTGGCTGCTCTAACTTGTTTCTACGGAGGCTGAAATGAAAACCAAGCAGTAACGGCACACATGTGCAGCTCACGCAGTATGTGTGAACCAGGGGTAGGTAATACAAGCAGAAAACACAACATTGACATAGTATCAGCTAATAAAATATAAGCAGTTGTCTGCTTACACAGCTAGCTGCTGAGGAACAGCATCCACTTTTCAGGTCATAGTTTCCACCAACTACTTTAAAATATATTCAGCCTTTTACCTGCTTAATTCATTCTGTGCATTATCTGGCCACTAACATTGTCTGCTGTTGGTGCTGGGCAAGTAGAGTACAGAAGGGTTATCAGCGATAGCCTTAAATGTTTTAATATTGAATTCATTAATCTACTTTTACTAAAAACAAGGCTGGCTTAGCGGGTTGTTGTGTAGATGTAGAGTTGTATGGAAATGGCAATTTGGGGCTTTATAGTACAACTTTGCCAGATAGTCACCCATGAAGCTGAAAAATGAAGACAATACATAGTGCCAAAAACTGTAGTTCCTCAAATGGCCACTGGAGGCTGCTCCAAAAATGAGTCAGTCCACAAAGCCCCAGATTAAAACGGCTCATTTTCCAGCAAAAATGAACATATTTACAGACTGGTACGAAAATAGTTTTAGTGTCAGAAGCTTACCCAAATATGGTCACTTCCTGCTCCAACAACCCAAGATGGAAATGGCCATGGTGCCATCCTTAAAGCTTCAAAAGGCGATGCCACAAGCGAATGGTGGTGCAGTCCATTATTCAGTATATGGCCTAGTTACCTTGATGCACCTTAAATGATGCCACACGTAGCCCACTAAGCACAAGCAGGTTTCAAAACACACAAACACACACCTAAAGGGTGTTTGGTACGATGCGTCACAGCCTGCAGAGTGGACTGGAATTCATAGCAGGCCAAAGTTCAGCTCAACTCAGCTATTGAAACAACAGCAATCCTGTTAACGAAAGGTGCTTGAATGAGTCAAACGTTTTTGACAAACACATTTAATGAGCTGTTGTGAATGTGACAAATGACCCTCATGTCAAAACATTGTGTGCGTCCTCTCTATAAAATAGTTTTTTTCCGCCTCCTGTTGCCACCGAACAGATCACACAAAATGATGAAATACAGCTTGAATGTCAGCTGAACACACATATTAACGCACATACACCAAACCACAGATGTGTCCTTCATGTCCAACCCTTCAGAGGACATGGGGGCTGCAAAAGCATTACGATGCACAGTATTCTACCTTTTTTCTCGGCCCTCCCTCCTCTCGTTCCACCTGCTATTCTTTCTCTTGTCTGTCCTCCTGTTTGTTCTACATGCAGCCATGCAGAGCAGCCTGTTGTGTAGGCAGTACTGCAGAGACTCACATCTTCCCTCTCTGTTTTTAGTTCTCTCCATCCATCTCCGCGTGTCATCTGGAGCTGAGCGGGCTTCCTCGGTGCCCTCAGCTCACTGCAGGACACGATTGCTCTGGGCCTGTGCTTTGACTTTGCTGATACCTGATTGTGTGTGTATGTGTGCTTGTACTGTGTATGTGCGTGTTCTTTGCCTCATTCCCACACAACTCACCCTCCCTTTCTCTCCCTCTCTCTCTTTCTTTTTTTCTTCCTGTTGCTGTGACTTTGCAGATCTCTTGAAGGTCACAGGTAAGTAGTGAACCTGTCATACCGGCAATCCTCTTGGATTACTTGCAAGGATTAAGTTTTATATTGAGTGATGGTGTGCATATACATCAGACCAGCACATAAGGGAACTGACCTCCAACATGTCCCTGCTCCATTTTTGGGGGAAAAGAAAGACTCTAGCTACAGACTTTAATGTAATTTTTAAAACCAATAGGAAACCAGCAGGACTAAATTAATCTACAAATGACCCAAAAACATGTCAAGGAAAAACATAAATATATAGTGCACTTAAAAGATTAATCTGGTCCATCTTCAGTCATGTCCCTTCAATCTCAGATGCTAGTGGCTAGCAGCTAACGGTTTAGCATCCCAGTGAGTGATGGAGTTAAACTCAGTAAAGTGAAAAATACCTTTTTTCCTTCCCGATGCCGATTCTGATACCCAAACTTGCGTATCAGTCGATACTGAGTATCAATCTGATACCAGTGCATGAAAAACAATTCCTTACAAATCTGAACTCTGACTTTCAAGTGTAAAATATTGCCAAACGCAGACATTTAATAGCTCTCTCGTCTCTCTACGTTCTACTTTGTCGTTTTTAAAAACAGCAGTTGCCAGTGGCAGTACACCACAAATTCCTGAGTACTGTTTTAAAAAAGAAGAATTGATATCAGGTATGCAAAGTCAGTCAGAGCTAAGTGAGCTTATTGGAAAGTGGCTGGGTACTGTTTCACGCTTAATAAATTACATGGTATCTGACTGGTGCGCAGACTGGTGTACAGGCCGAAACCGACACCAGCTTTTTCAGCAGTATTGGCTGCATTTACCGACACTGGTATCAGTATCGGAACAACTCTAATTTCAAGCCGTAAATCTTCTAGTTTTAGTATAAACTGTATGTGTGTGGTCAAAGAACAGAAAGCTTGACAACACCAACAGTAACCAAGCAGGTTTAGTAAATGATCATCTGTCTTTAGTAAATGATCATCTGTAAGGCCGGCGATATTTATGGGCAGGGGTGGGCTGAGCCCACCCAAATGTGCATCTTGCCCACCCAATAAAAGGTGGAGAAAGGTTTGTTATTTTTTGCTCAGCTAATTGAAAAATAGTATAGAATTTACTGGTATACCATTTCTAACTTCCAACTGGGTGGGCAGCTGACAACCCACCTCCAAAGTCGCACACTCACTCTTCCGTTTAGGTACGAACAGGGCACACGGTTCAGTCTCAAGCAGACCTCTCCACGGCACTAGTTTTACCTCGAAGACTTCATGTTTTGTCCTTTTGTAAATGCTGAGGCGACTTAGGACAGTGTAATTGAAAAATATTGTTTTTTTTAAGCCTGTTGTAAAGCCTCGTGCTGCTTTCACCTCTATGATGGTACTGCTTAGCACCTCTGAGGTTTCAGAAGCTAATTTTAATGTTTAATCCACAAGCACTGGCCCAAAGCTGTCCCGTCTCTCTGTGTTGGCATGGCACCACATCATGCAGTTAGACACTTCAGTGACGATACAGTGTTAACTAGCTACTCGAGACATACATTCAGTTGGATGGAAAAGTGGAGTTGAAAAGCTTTTATAGATTATAAAAAGCTGTCACTCTAGGAGAATATTCTAAAGTTCTGTAGTTGTATAGACTTACAACAGATACTCATGTCCACGTCAATGTTGATAGTTTCATTTGTAATTGGACTTTGTCTCTGCTTGTGATGCCCCATCTCGCTTCCTTCTAACCGCTGGTCCAGTCCAGTCGTGGCTTTAACTCTGCGGTCAGCAGGGCTGCAGCCAGTCAGCATCCTCTGAAGAGACTCCTCAGTCCTTCAGCCTGTCGATAATTGGTGCAAGCCCCGGCTGCATGACTGGGGTCATGTGCTGCTTCATGTCCAGAGAAAATGAGACGAGGGAGAGAGGGACGAGAGGACATAATTGAGTCGTTAGAGCTTTACTGTAAGTGTCAGAAGATGATGAAGAAGAGGCACGGATGAAGAAACACACAAAGGCAAATGAGACTTTGTCCACCATGAGGCAGTGTTGCCGGCGAGAAATGCAAACAAATGCATTTTCTGATTGGATACTTATGGTTACCACGGCAACCACCGAGTGACATACTGCTTTGAAGCAAGGTATTGGGGCCTATTGCTTTCTTCTGTTCTTTCACATGTCTACACGATAAAGGGGTCTGATGTTTACTGGCTGTCTACTTTCTTCTGGACATCAACCGTGTGTGTGTGTGTGTGTGTGTGTGTGTGTGTGTGTGTGTGTGTGAGCTTGCAGTGTTATGCATTTGTCATGAAGGAACATGATAAAAACGGCAGAAATGAGGATGTAGCCAGCAGGGTGGAGAGATGTGAGAGATGGATAGATGTGCTGTTATCTAAATGGACAGAGATCGAGATGTTTTAGGTCTTGAGACGAAAAAGGGGGAAACAAAGGAGGCGAGAAATGAAAATCTTTACCTTCTCAAGGTTTACAGACAGCCAGGCCTCGGTAGAGAGTACTGAAACAAATGGATGAATGACAAAGGAGGGAAAAAAGCCGAGACATGGAGGAAGGTGGAGGAGGAGAAGACAGAGGAGGCTTCATGATCCATCTTCTAGCGCCTGACATCAGATCAATACTTGCTGAACCATGTTAAAGCGCCCACATCTCTCTGCATCTTTCTCTCTTTCCTGCTTGCTCCTTATCTCGATCTCTCAGCCTCATTCATCTCTTCCCTCTATCTTCCCTCTTCGTCTTCTCTCCTGTGCGAGCACCCATGACCTTCCTCACATCGTTCCTCCCAAACAGACGTACAGGCTGCTATCCTTAATCTTACATGGGATTTGAAAGGCTGATAGTAACGTCAATAATGCTAAGCTGAAGATGCAGGTATACTGTAGCTAGTTCTTGTCTGTTGACTCTAAACAATTTAAACCATTTTCATTTTTAGTACTCAGTATTTGACACATTATCATATATCTTCAAAGCTGCAAAAAGAGCAACATCTAAAATCTACAGTTTTGCCGACCGATGCTGCTGAGACTGTTGAGGAAAATTACATCTTCTCTTTCATTACAGCATCAACTGTAAGCCTAATAACATATTGATTTACAGAAGCACTCCAAATTGTAAATGCAAGGCTTAAAATGATTTTTCTCCCTGATTTTTATGTTTTGTTTTATTTATTTAGGTAACACTTTTTTTTGATAGTCTGTCTGTTGACACTTAGTTGCATGTCAGCAGTGTGTCAGTTAATATTCAGCAACGCTCTTTCAACACATGGGCTAAGTAACATTTATTCAACTAACTGCATTTCAAGTGGTCACAGATTAGAGAAGGTCCGGCTGAAGAATCAAACAACGTATTACCACAAACCACTTCACTTCAGTACAAGACACGCCCCCCCTGATGTCTTCCCCAAACCCAAACCATGTAGTCTTTGTAACTAAATCTAAAGGTTTCATTTAAAAAACGGTTAATGAGTGTTTCAATTTATTTACTGCTTGAATGTGTTATGTTAACAGGTTTTAGACTTTCTACTTTTCTTAGCTGTTTTTCACTTTAATTGGATAGTCCTAATACATGTCTACAAATGCGTAAAGACCAATGTCTACTAATAGTTCACTGAGATTACTGTCATGCTCTTGATCATATGTTGAAATCACACTGTTGACTTTCGACTAATAGTTAATATTTAACTTAAAAATGTTGACTCAGTGTAAAGATTGGTCAATAACCTGTTGCAAAAACACATATTGACAGTCAACAGATGCTTTTGTTAAATATTAACTGACACATTGTTGACATGCAACTGAATATCCACTGATAACCTGTAGAGTGTCAAGAGACGGAGTTTATTTATTTATTTATTTATTTTTTATAGCTCAGATCTGGATAAAAGGTTGGAAAAATGTGTTTTCGGCTTATAAGTAGTACAACTCACATAAACATATTATTTTAAAATTTTTTACATAGTGGCTGATTTTTAAAATCTTGTTTCTTCTCTTGAAATTTCAAATTATTCTGTTCTATTTTTATTCTTTACATATTCAGGAATAACAGCCATTTTTTCTGTAACCTGCAGTTAATCTTCCTCTTAGTCATGGCTGTCAGCGTCTCAAAGGCAAAATGAAACTGTGCAAATAATCTATTATTAAAAAGCAAAACAAAATAAGTAGTACATTGTTATCTGTGCATCTTATAGGTGTGATTACCAGTATTCTTTCATTTCTGTTGCTACTTTAGCAGAAAAGAAAAAACTATTATGCTAAAGTCAACTTGATGCCTACGCTGGTGCCTGATTTAGGACGCACCATGCGAACAGAGATGGCAGCTGACCAAGAAGAAGCCACATTAGCACAAGATGTCTAATATAATGTAAGCATAACTACACTCTAAACTCAAATTCCCACAATGCCGTCTATACTAATGTAGTAGAGACCACAATATGACAAGTTGTGTTTTGATTTTATTTTGAAAACACAAACTAGTTCCCTCCATCTGTATGGCGGCCAAAGTGTTTACATCACATCTTTTCTACAAACCTAAAAGCGACCTGCAGCTCAAATCTGAGTTGATCCGTTTAAATGAGTCTGTTTTCTAATCCATCACATCGTGTTTCCATGTCTTCACAGACAGAAAGAGAAAAAGGGGGGAGCAAATGAGACAGAGCAAACAGCAGGGCACGAGGAAGCAGGCAGTGGCGTCTTATGTCATTTCATAAGGCAGCAGATGCGCCATCAAATTCAATTAACAGCTTAGCTTCCACCAAATGACACTGGCTTAACCCGCGCTGAAATGACATCAGGGAATATGGAAGCTTTTTTTTCTGTTTTCCACGGAAATCCCTGTAATGTTTTCACTCATCCCGGACTGACGCAGGCTTCCGCTCCCTGCCACTCACATCTCACTGGAGTAATGGACTGGCAAGAATTGATTATGAAACCCAATAGTAACAGATCATTTGATTACCCATGGCAAAACTCCCCAGAAAACACAATTATTTAAGACACATGGGAGGCACCCCACGAACCTGCTAACCTAATGAGAGATAATCAGTTAATAATCAGTATCTTACAAATTGTGTTGAAGCCGATGAATCTAATTTTAATTCCATCTAGTGAACAGAAATCAATGTGGTGTCTCCACCATCACAAGTCCACCAATCACCTTCTTACCTCTTTAATCTTCCATTTCCAACAGACCAGGGCTGACAAAGATTCATAGATTTGTTTTATTTAAATCTGCTTATTGGTAACTAAGTCTGTGGTTAAAGGTGGAAAATACATCTACCATAAAAAATGGTAACACTTTATTTAAAGCATCTATTGATAATCCATTATGAACATATTTATAATGCGCTATAATGCACCTAACCATAACCATAGCCACATATAATGCATTACAAGTGTGCTCATAATGGGTTATAATGCATTATAGAAAGTTTTACAGAAAATATTTCCAAAAAATCATATCAAAGTTGGTCTCATATATATTTACAGAAAGCACTGCAGCATTTCAGTCTGCAGACTGAGCTCAAAGTGAATTCAGTGACCGGCGTCTTTTGTTTGACAGCTGTGAATGCTTTCCAGCTGTCATGTCTGTCTGTGCAAATCAACAAGAGTGTTTACATATGTACAGACAGCAGCTGCAGAGAATTCACAGAGATTATTATCTAAGCTGCAGGAAACACTGAAATACTGGATGGATTACATTCAGGAGAGCTCACACTGTGCCATGTAAAGGCAACTTAATGTGTGTATCTCCAATATTTGTATCTACAAATGTGTCTGGAGCTGACTGATTCCAAGCAGAAGCAACACAGATAAAGAAGGAAGAATGATGGTGGTATCAGTTCACTGTAGCTTTGCCTGTCTGAGTAAGAGATGTCTGATTATTTACCCCTTTTTTCATTCCTGTGTCCAAGGGAAGGAGAGGCAGAAAGAAAACAATTCATGGTTGATTGGGATGTGAAAAAAAACTCATCTTTGTAAGTTTAAACTGTTTATGCAATCATTTTGAAATGCTTTATCCAAATGAGAAAAGCTAGAGCGTTCTGTGGAGGCATAGCAAGAGAAAAGCGAGCTACACTTGAAAATGGGGGAAAACTCACTACAGAGAAAAATAATGGTAACACTTTTTGTATGAAGACTGTCTCTCTAATGCATTATAACACATTAAGAACATCTAGAACATATTATAACATATTACGAACACACTTTTAATGCACTAAATGTGGATTAACCCTAACCTTGCTTGTAACCATGATTATACAGCACTATAGGCACGTTATAATGACAATAAACTTCATTTGTGTAGCACCTTTCAAAAAATGAGCTTACTGTACGGAAATGAGAAAAGT